>JAPMUY010006907.1:0-519569 GCA_026901105.3 Galaxias olidus | reverse complement strand
TTGTTGGCGAGAAAGAGTTTTGGAGGTGAGATGAACTGTTTAGCTGAGATGCATGTTTGTAACGCAGACTGAAGAGTTTTGAAAAAGTAGTTTCAGTATTGACCAATGCTTGTTAGCAATTGAAAAAAACTGTAATATGTGAGTTTGTCTGAGTGTGTCTCAGTCTGTCTGTCTGTCTGTCTGTCTGTCTGTCTGTAAAGAGCAGGACAATGGATAGCAAGGCATGCTCTCACCTTGTTTCGCCTCTCAATGTCTGACACTCTCTGTCTGTCTGTCTGCCTTTCCAGCACCGTTCTAGCGACTCCTATGGGATCTACCACACTAGTCCAGTCCAGCCCAGCCTGATCCGTCCCGTAGTACTGTGGTCACAGCAGGACGTCTGCAGGTGGTTGAAGAAGCACTGCCCACACAACTACCTAACCTATGTCGAGGCTTTCTCACAGCACGCAATCACAGGTACAGTGAATACACTACTTTAGGTGACCTTGAGGACGCCCTCAAATGTAATGTATTATTATTATTCCTAAGAAATAACATGTTAATTCAAGAAAAAGGCAGCAGTGATGGTATAGGCAAAGTTATCAATGGCAACAGATAAAAACAGTTTAATGATTTATATATTAATAAGAGTTACAAGATGTGGTTTGGAGATAACCTGGTGTCTCCCACGGCTGTCCCTAGGCAGAGCTCTGCTGCGTCTGAACGGGGAGAAGCTGGAGAGGATGGGGCTGGTCCAGGAGACTCTGAGACAGGAGCTCCTACGGCAAGTGCTGCAGCTGCAGGTGCAGGAGGAAGGACGCAACCTGCAGCTACTCAGCAGAGGTGCGCTGAGTGTGTGTGTGTGTGTCTCTCTCTCTCTGTGTGTGTGTGTGTGTGTGTGTGTGTGTGTGTGTGTGTGTGTGTGTGTGTGTGTGTGTGTGTATCTGTGTATGTGCTTTGGTTTGTGGTCCTGTCTTTTATTCAGTTGGTTTGTTAACATTTTATGCCTGTGTAGTGTTCAAAAGAGGTATTCATTTTAGGGATGGTAAAATACAACCTGTTTTCATAGGTTCTTTTGGAAATCTGTCTTAGTCCGACCATCTACTCTTCCCTGGATGAAATTGGTGTAATCATTCAGGAGGACATTTAGCTGTCTGCAGAGAATACACTTCCACATGATGCAAAAAAAAAAACACATAAAAACAAGGTCTTCAATGAGATGGAAATCTGAAGGAAAGGATGAGAAAACCCAGGAATTACTGTTCAAACTGTTTATGGTGCTCTTTTGTTGTTACAGCTCGACAGATTTGTAGACGATATCTTTATCAAGCAACTCTTGACATACTGTCTATAATTCGGAGAATACAGCAAACAGTGAAGTTCACTGGAAGTTGATGGGATTCTTTCCCCATTATAAAAGGACCAAATAATTTAAAAGGATCTCTTTGGATGGATGTGAAAAATCATGATGAAAATCAAATTGGGTTGCCCATTTTATTATAATAGTTTTTTGTAAATTCTCTCCATGTTTTTGTCCTTCTGTGTCCTTAAATGACACAATGCCAAGGAAACAGCTGGAAATGTTATCTCTTTATCTCTATCTTTCTTTGTTACTTATGTGCACACATACTGTATTTAGTTTATGTAATAAATAATAAGTTATAATAAAAATGAAACACAAATAATTGTCTTGTTTTTCTGAAAATCCTCTCTCAGCCATTGAGTGCCATTAGTTAATATGCCAGCATGGCATACATTTGATATTCTAGGCTCGTGACGAAGCCCGCACAGTAAAATTATATTGTTAAACTTCATTACCCACAATCCTTCAGCAGAAATAGATGGCTCAGACCAGCCGGTACCGACTTCGAAATCGCAAGATCCCCGTGGAAACGGAGTGCGGGGAAAAAATGTCAACCCGTTCGGACAGGTACATGCTATTGGTATTGAATTTCATGTTTGATTTGACTCAGAATAGTTAAATGAGCCCTATGTAGCCTAGCCTATTTATGGCAATCCCGACCTTTTATACGTGCGCCTAATCTGTACAGCATCCTGATTCTGATCCACGTAGCCTCCCTTTACTCTCATCTCGAGCGCAGCGATGGACTGTGTGTTTTCTCAACTGTTTTTTATACTATAGTGTACAGCTATTGGGCAACAGTCATAAGAAAGTTTATTATAGATATATAGAGTGACACGGTGATCTTGCAGAGGTTGTAATGATTGACGTGTGCTCGTTGGTCGCCAAACGCGCGCGCACAAGAGGATTTGCTGATAAAACAATTTCATGCAAACGTTGCCATATAATTCTACAAAAACTGCCAAATAGCTGCAGAAATAACTTAAATACATCTATTATCTTTGATATGTTGGCGTAAGCATAAACAAAACATGCATTTAGGCCAGCCTGATGTATAAAGGCAAGACATCAAATGCTTTTTCTTATGCTTAAAAGAACATCCAGTGAATGTAATGCCTCCCTCTCCGTGATCTTGGAGCATTAAACTTGGGGACAGGATAAGCACATAGGACATCCCCTGTGGCTCACGGGTGTCTCTAATAATACCAGCCACACAGTTATCTGTTGTCAGTTTTACTGTGATCCTCTTAGAGACAGGGACATAGGACATAGGACACACGGAGTAGGTGGAGTTAGGAGGCATACTGCACAATGTGGCGTGATGTGATGTAGGTATCATTTGGCTCCCCTCACCTCATCTGTATTATCTAAGGGTACGGTGGTGTGCTGTGCAATACGTCTAAGGGTAAGACTCTAAGCCCGGAATCCTGTTGGGTGTTGCATTTGCCAACAATGTGCCCATATTCAGGTTATGTCATCCAGTCAACTTATTCACAAACCTTGACCCATGCACCATTATTATTATTATTAGCCAGACTCTCATTGCTTGGAAAGTGTTGGGCATTGTTTCCCAAGCTTAAGAGCAGGAAGCTTTTCTTGGAAACAGACATGACTCTGCCAGACTACACAGGGGCCAGGATCTCTGGCTGTTGGTCTCTAAGGCACGACCGGAGGTAAGTTCTCTGCTTTGCCTCAGCTTGCCTACTGTCGATGTTGTTGTGGCACAATGCTATCACTTGTCTACTGTATGAATGGCAATAACAATACAACCGAGCAATTAGTTGGGCTACGTTGTTATGACTAAGAAACATTCGTTAGATTAAATCTGGTCAAGTTATTTTATTTTTGTACAAGAGATTCTATTGTGTTGTTTGGTAATCCAACACTTTAGTTGAAAAGTATGGTTTCATGGCAACTCTGGCAAGGGAAAACTAGACCAGATGATACTAGGCCGGTGGCCAGTTGTCAAGGGCAACGACATAAACAAGACTGCTTCCTGCTTCTGTTAGATGGACAAAAAAGAACACCCCAAACTGTCAATAAGGATACTTGAACAGGCATGCCTAATCATCTTGATTGAGTTTGTTTCATGCTCTATGCATACTGAATGCTGTGTGAACTATAAATAGCCATGGCGTGTTGTGTGCAGAGGTTGTTGTAAGGTGAGAGGTGGAGGAAAAGTGGAGTGTAAAATGCAGTTTAGTCTATGTGCTGCGGGTGTTTTAGTGGGATTTACTGTGAAACAATCTGGCTGAGCTAAACTGTAGTGTATCCATATCACAGTAATATCAGCCTACAACAGGAGGTTGTTAGTGTTAAGATTTAATTACTGTGAGAATAAAAAAATTTTTTTTCTTCAGCAGTTTGTCATGCAGAAACATTTTGTTCAGGCCTCCAGTATGATCAAACCCTTGTTTCTAATTTGTCCCATTCACACTTTGAGTTTAGAATTAATGTACATATCATACTAGAAACCGATTCGATTATAATTTCTAATTACTGGTAGGGAGACCATAGAAAGGTAGTCCAATAAATGTAGTCTTAGAAATGGATGTAAAGGCTTAGCTGAATTTTAAGCTTCAATAATCGTAAAGACCGGTTATGAGATTGCGAACCTAATCACAGTGACTTGAACTGTGTCGGCCAGACATTTAGAATACTTTGATGTTTAAAGTCTTTAAATTGCCGTGTCTCTCTGATGCTGTGCAACCTGTAAATTAAAGGGCCTTGTCTGTCCTCTGACAGATTGAAAAAACTGTCCAACAAATCGTGCTCCTCTTTTTGTTTCACTAAACATGCGTTTTTTTGTTCTTTCCCAATTTTGTAATGATGATATTGCAATGTTCAAATGCACCCATGCTAAAGATGAATGTATTTTTATAACATTGGGAACCTCTTATGGGTAATGAAAGGGTCTTTGTGAAGCAGTTGTTTAAATACAAGAAGTGTCAGCATTGTCATGCTGTAACCTGCCCTGGTCTGTTTGCTGTGTGGGTGTGTGTGGGTGTCTTTGTTTTGTGTGTGTGTGTGTGTGTGTGTGTGTGTGTGTGTGTGTGTGTGTGTGTGTGTGTGTGTGTGTGTGTGTGTGTGTGTGTGTGTGTGTGTGTGTGTGTGTGTGTGTGTGTGGTTTGTGTATGTGTGTGTATGTTGCTGTGTGTGTCTGTGTTTCCAGTGGAAGTGGGGAGGACTCGTTGGACCGGCTCTTGCCCCCTATCAGTGCCCCGCGCAGGAAGAGCAACACTTCCCTGAGCCAGACGGATCCTCCACTCCTCCGCACCGGCACGCGCACCATATACACCGCCGGCAGGCCGCCCTGGTATGACGAGCACGGCGCCCAGTCCAAGGAGGCCTTTGTAATCGGTATGCCGCGTGTCATCGAGTGATGTCATCCATTCCATTGTTTGTTTTTGTGTAGTATGCAATGCTGCATAGTGTTTTTATATGTTGTATGGCATATCTTAGTGCAGTCAAACACACTCTCTTGCTCCCACGCAAATACTCAACATAAAAGACGTTCAGCTATATTTTTAAATAATGAGGGAAATGGGTCACAATTGGACAATTGCAGGCTCTTAAGAGCAACCATGCCAGTGTACCCCGTTCAAACTTCCCTGTACTATGAGCTTTGCTATGCAATAATCTGCTGTGCTCTGCCTCTTTTTTAAATATTGTTTAGCTTTGTTTATATTTTGCCTACTAGCACTCTTTGTGCTCACCTGAATTGCAGTTTACAGCAAGATGCTTTGAAACACAAATAGGCAAAGTCTTTTTAAATTTTTTATTTTCTAAATTACTGGTATGGGTTGCGCTAACATTTACAGAGCATTTGTGAGCTTTTGAATACCCAACTAATAATACCTACTTAAAGTACTTCAACTTACTTACATTAAAACACACAACGTTAACAGTCCATTAAAACAGTGCTACATGGTGTGGGTGCACAGGGTTGTGTGGTGGCAGTGCTTCAGGAAAGACCACAGTTGCCAATAAGATCATTGAGGCTCTGGATGTTCCATGGGTGGTTCTGCTGTCAATGGACTCCTTCTACAAGGTGAGACTCTGTATGTTAGTTCTAAACCTTAAAAAAAACAAAACAAGGAAATATCTTTTCACATAACATTTTTATTTTATTTTACTATTTTGGAACAATGTTTTTCCATTGGCTTTATAATTTTACTGGTATCGGAACGTTTTAATTAGAATTTCCCAAGTAAAGTGGTATTAGTTCCCCTTTGACCAGTTAAGACAAGATGGCTCCTTCAGCCTGACCTCATTTGGCTTATGCCCTTTGTGAGCGTGCCTACCCATAATGCCTCAATGTTAATGACGCTAATGACATGGGTCAGGGACTGTCCAGTTTGGTAATCCTTAGCCTCGCCTGCTGTCCGCTGTCCTATGCTGAGCTGTTTACAAAATCCCTGTACGACAGGCACTGTACAATGCTATAGATTCAGACCTTCCTCATACAATCTGCTTGCCTGCACACTAACTGTTTAGGAGGAAAAGCTAACATGACATAAACATGCAGATATTTATTATGTCATATTATTTCTGCATTTTGGAAAACAACACGTAACCTAAGTATTCACATTCACAAGTAGAGTAATGCCATGCATGTGCACATACACACATACAGTATACTGCCCACCCTGATACAGAGAAAGAGAAGGAAGCAGAGAACAGAATCTGTTCAGTACTAAGACTTTTTTCTGCTTTTAGGTGTTGTCTCCTGAAGAGCAGAGATTAGCAGCCAGCAACGACTACAACTTTGACCATCCAGGAGCCTTCGACTTTGAGCTGCTGGTCGCCACACTGCAAAAGCTCAAACAAGGCAAGAGTGTGAAGATTCCTGTGTATGACTTTACCACACATGGAAGACAGAAAGACTGGGTGAGCAAAAACATCAGGATGCCACGTAACACAACAAAAAAACGAAACTTCATAAAAAATATATTTCAAAGCAGATAATAGAATTATTATTTTTATTCCAAACAACCATGGAGGCAATCAAGTATCTTTAAAAACAAATATAGAGTTGGATACCTTTCTTTTAATTTAGTTCAATTAACTCCAGACATCTTAGAAGCAAAAATTGCTCAAATTGACTTAGTTGTAGCCCCTTATACAGTAACTGGCACAATTGCATCACGTTTCCGAAAAAGTTAAATTTCATCATCTTCTCCAACTTTCTCTCTCGTCTTTGCAGAAAACCGTGTATGGAGCCAGTGTTATTATTTTTGAAGGCATCATGTCTTTTGCAGATAAAGCCCTTCTAAAAGTAAGAGAGCTTGTGCGATGGCTTGTTTTCAAGAAACTGAAAACTAATTATTTTTACATTTATATATATTCATATATTATAACAGTCAAAATGAGTTTAAATTTAACGTAAGACTTACACGGTTCTTGTGCAATGGCTTGTTTTCATAGATTTATATATTTTATACATTTCTATATGTATAAATTAGTTTAAATTGTATTTGAATGTAAAAGTTACACGCTGTCTGTCCACAGCTCCTGGACATGAAGATCTTTGTGGACACAGACTCAGACATTCGACTGGTGAGGCGTCTGCGCAGAGACATCACCGAGCGAGGACGGGACCTTGAGGGGGTCATCAAACAGTATAACAAGTTTGTCAAGCCGGCATTTGACCAGTACATTGAACCTACAATGCGGCTGGCTGACATTGTTGTGCCAAGAGGTGAGAAACTGAGCATTATAATTGTCTATCTTAAATGTCTTTTTAAAATATCTTTTTGAGCAATTTCCTTAATCGTGATATGGTTCACCTTTTACAATTCAACTGCCTCGTTGTCATGTGCTGTGTCTCACCAATAGTATTGCTCTCTTTATGTCTCACAGGGGGTGGCAACATGGTGGCCATAGATCTGATAGTGCAGCACGTCCACAGCCAGCTGGAAGAGGTGAGTCAGATACATTTGGTGGTTGTGGTGAGGACAGCGTCACCGTGTGGTTGAAATATACCTTAGCAAATGGAAAAGAATATAACTTGGAAGAAGTGTGCTCAATAATTTAAGAAGACTGTACCATCGTGTAGTTTAAAAACTATGAAGACTTCTTATTAGGTTAAGGCTTGAGATCTTTTTTTGGAGAACGGAAATCTTTACAAAGAAACCATCCTCTCTTTGAAATATGGTTCAAATTAATTTCAGTCCACTATGCATTCTGACTTTTTTTTTTGCACTGACCACCCATTGAATGTCTGGATCTACTATGTGTCTCTTTTCTCTGTTAATCTTTCTTCTTGATATGCTGCAGCGTGAACTCAGTGTCAGGTAGGCAGATGCATACTGATCTGTTACCTATCTGTCTAAAAGAACCACGGTTATACAGTTTAACTCGATCGTTGTGAAAAAAAAACTATTTTACAGTCATCGGTCGATTTATTCAATCCACTATTTATCTCATTGTATCTCTGCCTCACTCTTAAACTCTTGGTCTGTGTTTCAGGGCAGTTTTGGCCTCCGCCCAGCAGACCATGCCTCTACCTCAGACCCTCTCCGTGTTGGAGAGTACGCCGCAGGTTCGCGGCCTGCACACCATCATCAGGTATCTACAGAGACAGCTGGTGCAAGGCCTCATCCACTAAGCCCCTGTGTACAGAGGGACGTTTTAGACAATGTCACATCATTTATGGTCTAGTGAATGTTAACGGACCTCATCTCTGAAACTTTTTTTACTTTTTGAACGCAGGAATAAAGAGACGAGTCGAGATGAATTTATTTTCTACTCCAAGAGATTGATGCGGCTCCTCATTGAACACGCTCTAACGTTTCTGCCCTCACAGGTGGGTTTCCATCGATGACACCTGACGTTCAAATGTCTAATATATGCCTTTTTACTTCAATACGAAATTATTTAAGTGAAAGAAATCCAAATTCCTTCTATGTGACTATCACCATGTTGTTGTGTATCTTTTTACAGCCCTGCACTGTGCAGACTCCACAGGGTCAGGAATACGAGGGCCGACGCTCCAGTGGCAAAGGGGTAGGTAATATTCTCTGCTCTCCAAAGGACCTCATACTCCACCGTGATTTTGCATCAAATGTTTTCCTTATCGTTTCCTTATTTTGTGTCTACTCCACAGTAAAATTGTATTCCACTCACTCTGCAGATCACAGGTGTGTCTATCCTACGGGCGGGAGAGACCATGGAGCCTGCCCTGAGGGCTGTGTGCAAGGACGTCCGCATCGGCAAGATCCTCATTCAGACCAACATGGACTCTGGCGAGCCAGAGGTGCGTACCGTCTTCTTTTTCCTGATGGTGTTTGGGCTCCCTGTGTTTTAGAAAAAAAATATATATATATGTTTTTTCTTTTTTTATTACTATGTTTCCATTCTGTTCTACCACACGGTTTGTCTCCTTGGTAACTAGATTGGCCCCTTTCTGGTTTTGTCTCCATGGTAACTCACGTCTCTCTTCTTGTCTGGCCTCTCCAGCTGCATTACCTTCGTCTGCCCAAGGACATCAGCAAGGATCATGTCATCCTAATGGACAGCACGGTGTCCACCGGCGCTGCCGCCATGATGGCCGTCCGGGTTCTCTTGGTGAGTGGTGACGGTCTCCAGTGACACGATGACTGTACACAGTAAAATGCTCATCCAATCAAACAGCCATAAAATATTACTGAAAGTATGTTAAGAATTGTGATAAGCATAATATTAAACCCATCTCTGTAGGACCATGAGGTGCCGGAGGACAAGATAGCGCTGGTGTCTCTGCTCATGGCAGAGCTAGGGGTGCAGTCCGTGGCCTACGCCTTTCCCAAAGTCAAAATCATCACCACTGCCGTGGACAAGAGTCTGGATGACATGCTGCATGTCATACCTGGCATCGGTAAGTCCTCTCAGCTGTAACACAGACTAACCTACAGTACCATTCACTTCAATGGGAAAGTGTGTCCAAACTTTTGACTGGTACTGTATGTACGATACGCAGTAAAACGTTTTATTTTCTATTAACCCAATGTATGTATTCTACTCACGCAACTGTGCCTGGGGGTATATTGTCGTCGTCGTTTATCAGCTGATCTTAAAGTAATTGCAATAGCTTTATTGTTTTCCATGCACGGCTCCCTATGGACCCTAAGCGTGGGATTTTTCTGACAGCATGATTTGTACTATCGTTTGTTGAACTTGCATGGTGGCTAATCAAGCAAAGGTTAACTACAGCCAGCACACTTCTTGATAGACATGGTTAATGAAGTCCAGCGCTCTCTGTACATATCGACAGCACAGTAAGTAAGGGGAAATATATACATAGATTGGGCTGGGTTCACATCTGTGTCTCCGCATTTTTTCCTGTGTCTGTAGGAGACTTTGGAGATCGTTACTTTGGCACTGATGGAACGGACAATTGGTGCGATGCAGAGGACCAGGAACCATCATCATGCTGACACAAACCAAGGAGGATCAATAAACGACAACCAGAATGAAAATGGTCCTAAATCAAAATGGCTGCCACACTCCACTCTGCTGCTATAGATGGACCCATATATAATTCATCACTATGTACTGTATAGGCCTATATGACGATGTTTAATGGTTTTGATATTACATGTTATTTATACTGGACTGCTGCTCTTTGATGGGATTTTCTGTTTTGGGATTTCTCAAGCTGAGTCAGCACACCCTTTCTTATAAGGCAACCATTATAGCTTGTATTTAATGGTATTACTTGGCTCATATGATTAACCTAATATGCATAAATGTCATATGTATGATAAATACACCATGTCTCAGGTAGAGTGCTATTGATGTAGCTAAACAGGTTTGCCTTAGTTGTCAATGGAATCGGAAATTCAGATGCATATTAAACATTTTATATTAATAAGAAGTAATATTAATATAAGTGAACAGGTTTGTCTTGATTATTAACAGAAGCTCACAGTTGGCATACTTCAAACTGTGGGAAAACTCTAAGATGGCCAAAGAGGGAACTGGTCAATATTTTACTCATACTCCTACTGAACCTTGGTCAAATCTTTACCATTAAGTGGCTTGTGGTTATGGGGCAATGTCCGGACAAAACACATTTATCGATTAGCTGTCTTGACTAATTGTCAGCAAAATCCAACTCACACATAAGGATGCGGTTTCTTTCTCCATGAACGATCCAGCAAATACCAGTACTTACCAAGTATTTATTCTGACTCCGGTAAATTGTTTAGAGGCTTTCTGAAACGACCTAATCAGATAGCCTCTCTAACAGCATCAAACTTATTGTGACTTCAACAAATTCACTTGTGATGTTCTGCTAGACCTGAGGGGGTCAGTATTGTTCAGTTGAAGATCCCTTAATGTGAACATGTACAGCCTGAGTGCATCTACCCATAGCTTGTGACTGTTCCCGCATTTGTAGTCGAGAGAGAGAATTCCCCAATGATGCATTCTGTAGACCTCTATGATAGTTAGAAATTTCTGAAATTCTCATAAAATAAATTGACATATATTTTTTAACTGTTGTAGCAATATGCTTCTCCAGCTAATTTGAGCTCTGCAGAAAATATGAATTGTTACACATTTACAAAACAAGTCTGTCTTTAGGTGATTTCTGAAATGTGAGATTACTATAATATTATTTTCGTTAATATATACATTGTTTCTTAGATAATATATACAATACATATAACAGCAGGTAGAACCCTACTGTTCACATACCTGTACACAGTTGTTATGCTGTCCTCAAACTTAGGTTTATCCAGGTTTTTTAGGTTTTTTTTGGGGGGGGGGGGGGTGATCAAAATGTTTCTGTGGTAGACTTCTCAGAGTGGGTGACAGTGTGATCATGGATGTCATGCAATGCATGCCCTATTCTTCAAGACAGCCAAAGACTTGCCTGCCCATGTGACTGCTGCCTCAAGGTTAACCTGTTACTATGGAGACAAGTCGACCAATGAAAATTCGGCAGACGGTTGCGATGTTGACTGCAAGCTTTTTGTTTTAAGGGGTGACCTATTTTTTTCTATAGCTACCCAGACGCAGACCCCACCACTCTCACACACACATGCACACATTATACACACACATTCACACACAGAAAAACACAGGATAGGCTACTCAGATACGCACATCAAATGATGTGTTACAGAGAACTAAAGAAGCGGCTAAATATGAATCAATGCAAAAAGAAGATTTTTATTAATGAAACAAAACCTAAAATGTATATTTTTCTTTGACTTGAGGCTGATTAGGGTGTTGTTACACTGTAAGACAATTATGACCAAGTGTATACTGCCTTTTTTTTATTGCCTTTGGCAAATTGCAGGACAGGAATCTGCAGGGACGGCAGAGGTCTGTAGGGAGATTGTGACATTAGCTAAAAAAAAAAAGCCTATTTAATCTAAGCCTTTAGTGGTAGACAACAGGTCTAATTCTAGAGGCTTTACAGAGTTGTTGACTTTGTAATTCACCATCATTTGATCGCTGCTGACTTTGTTGTTACGTTGTTGTTCAGTTGTCTAAATTGGTTTTAATGCTTGGCTTTAAGAGTGAGACTTTGAGATAAAGCATATTGTTTAAAGTGCCACTTTATTACAAAAGTATAAACTTGACTGACATTTTCATGAATAGTTATCTTGATATAAAACATTACAATCTTTTGCACTGAGCACTTAATTACACGCTTTGAATACAAGACCCTGTAGTCTGAATAGCAAACACACAACATTAGCTGCCACATTAAACTTAGCTGGGCTTTCAAAGAACACACCATAGCTTCATGGATTTAAAAGAAACAAACAAAACACATCAAAATTTCACATTGTAGCGGTTTTGCAATTGTGTCACCAGTAAAGTCATTCCAAAAACACAATCAAACTTGATAGTAAAAGATAAGAGTTTTCTTGACACCAATTATATATTTATTATTCTTTCTCTTTTTGTAACGTACTGTACATACACATGGCATCAACATACAGAGTAATCACATTGTGTGCTTTGGTGATATATTTGGTCAACCAAAATCCCCTTTAGTGCCCAGGTTAAAATGTAATTGATTGTTCTATCCACAGGGCCAACCCCTCACGTCTGGTTTACTGGAGAATGTGTGAATGACTATTCCATGGCTCGAGTGTGATGACTGCGCAGACAGAGTTGTGCCGAGTGCCTCCAATTAGTTTGACTCTAGCCGTACTTATAGTCTCCTTTTTATTATATGACAGCCATGACTCCACTCACTACATAAATCCCCTTGTCCAAAGATATCTAATTTAATCTAATTGACATTATGCTAATAGAGAGAGAGAGAGAGAGAGAGAGAGAGAGAGAGAGAGAGAGAGAGAGAGAGAATCAAAGCAAACACCCCCCCCCCCCCCCCCCCCAAACATAAATAACTAAACAGCCGACAGCAGAAAAAAATAAACCATTTATATAGATATCACATTACGGTGCTTGATCTTTTGTTAGTTTTTTGTTCTTTTTTTTATCTAGCATGCAACTTGTAGCAGGCAAAAGTGCAGGAACAGGATCGACAGTGAATCACGAAATTTACAGATGGCAGTGAAGACAGTTTGATGTCTATGTTGCATGAAAAGAAAAATACATGACAGAGAGAACAGATCTGGCATAGTTTTCCAAAATGTCCACACATGGTCTAAATGATTTAGATAATTTTTTGTATGGATTAAATGCTAGATGTGTGCAAATTTTGTATAATTATTATATTTTTACTCTTGGCCCCTGAGCTTTCAAGAATTTTGATTAATAATTCATTTCTTTGTATCATGTTTTTGAGTCCCTCCTGAATCACACTTTTACAACTACAGGGAAGGCTTTTCGCCGACAGACTACAGTAAGTGCTACAACCAAAGGATTTAACACAACACTGTGCTCATTCCTATATTAGGGGTCCTGCTTAGGCAAGTATAACAGGACTATATTTTACCCGCTAAGATCGAGGAAGAATTCAGGCTTATTCCCTTTAATTGTGCTTTTCACATCAACAAAATAGAAGTGCTACTTTCTTCTACAGATTTCTCTGTAACTACTTTTTTGTGCTAGTCATTTCATACCGTTCACTACCTTTGGATTCTTTAAAAGGTAATATAGGGACCTTTTTGTAAGCCCCAGTCACAGACGACCTCACATCAATGCCCTAAGGCCTCTATAGGCTCTGCAAAGGCCGGATGTCATGATTTGAATGTAAACAGTATGTGTGAGTGAACATGAGGAGAAGTGGGATCACCGCACCTTCGCCCCCCACCCCCCTTTGCGGTGAAGTCCCAAGCACTACCGGGAGGTCAAAGGTCACTGGTGGCCTCAGAGCCCCGTGACGTACATTTCCATGCCGTCGTTGAAGGTAAAGATGGTGGTGGTGCTGGAGTTTGTGGAGCCCTGCTTCATGTCTCCGATGCTGTCGTACATGCTCTCCCCAGGGAGGAGAAGGGCCTTTGCCGGAAGGTGCTGCAGCTTGGGGGTCTGCTGTGTGGGCGGCGGAGGTGGAGGCTGCTGCTGCTGCAGAGGCTGCTGGGGCTTCTTCCTCCTGGGCCGCAAAGTGGCGCAGGTGTTGGGCGGGCGCTCGCGTTTCCAACCGCCCTCCATGTTCTCGTAAGCCGGGTCGCACTCCTCTGTCCCTATGGACTCGTAACAGTGGTCGTCCAGAGTTGCGGGGCCGGCGCTGCCTCCCACGGCTTTGCCCTCCAGCGGAGCCCAGGTCTGGGGCTTGACCACTACACTGAACCCCCCGTCACGGTCGCGGTCGCCGCGCCCCAAGGTCCTGAAGCCAGTGTTACCTGGAGGGGATCCAGGACCAGTTCTTTTCTTCTTCCCTGGCTTACACACCTTGGAGTACATCTCAACAACCTGCACCCCACAAAACAGAAATAAAGTCCTCTTCAGAAATAAGGTAGCATAAGGTATGAATGTAAACATACACACGGACCACCCAATGTGTGTTGAGGGGAATGAAACACACACTAACACACACACCTACAGTAATAATGGCCTTCGCTCACCGCAGCAGTGGTAGGTTGAATGTTTTCGACTGTGTGAGGGAGCAGGGCTTTGCTTTGGAGCAGGGCGATGTCATCGTCCTCTGGCGGCTTCCATATGTACTGCTCCCCGTTGCCCATGAAGACAGCATCCTGTGAGCACAAAAGACTTACTAAGGACTTTCCCTGCACAGCCTATCGTAACCAAATCCACACCTTGACGTGCCTTCAAACCTGATACTTTAAAAGGGCCTTCAAATTGTTTATCGATTGAATAAACGCAGCCTAGTGCTTACCAATACCCTACAGATTTTAAGAGCCAGGTAATCGCACTCGGTGTATTAACAAAAAATCTCGCCACTTTCATTTCTTTAAACTCTTTCGGGGTGTTGAGAAAATATCAGGTGTCAAACAGAACATTAGACGGATAAACAAAAAACAAGTACAACATGTAAAAAGCTCAATATTGAGGAGAATTCAATAGTTCTTAAAAATCTGTTATTTCTGAACTGGGATTATAACCATTGCACAATAACTGCATGGTGTAAGAAGGAAAGCTGAAGCCTGTAATATGGGCAGACTGTAAGCTCTGTTGTCTTTCTGCTGAATGAGTCTGTTGCAATGTGTTGCGTCATCCATAAGGTAGACCCAGACAAAGCAGAGCAGGGAGTACCACCGCACAATGCCGTGCACACAAGAACATATGGCAATCACACAGACACGAATGTGAGGGCTACTTTTTAGGGGTATCTGGGTATAATGTATGTTCATCTGTATAAAAAGGTCTATCTGTGCTGTCACTGTATCTATCTACATTCTCTATATCTCTAAAGAATGTGGGGAAACCTCTGAAGAGCAATGTAGAGCAAAGTAATAATGATTATTTCCCTGCCAACCTTGGGGAAAGTGGGCAAGTTGAAGGCGTCCACGTTCCTGCGGGGCAGTTTTGTGCTGTGAGGGTGTGGCGGGGGCGGAGCCGGGTGTGACGGAGGGGCGTGGCGAGGGGGCGGGGCCGGCGGATCCCCCATGTCCGTCCCACTGTCCCTCTTCTGGGGGGCCTTTTCGGCTTTCCGTAGCTTCCTCACACAAGCGTACTCCGCCGCTTCCTGCGGGTGCGGAGGGGTCATGACCTGCTGATCGGACTCGGCCATCGCTCCGTCCACCCCATCTCCGTCTGGGTCGGGGGGAGCGGGAGTGTTGGCGGGGACTGCCGGCGGGGCCGGGGTGTCAGTCTGCCCCGCTCGGCCCACCATGGCGTAGAGGGCCTCGTCTTTGCCGCGGGTCGGAGAGGAGCGTCGACCGACCTCTGAGTAAGTGTGTTCGCCGTCCTCGCCGGCCCCTGAGGGGATCTGAGGCAGCTGTCTCCCCTGAGAGCGCAGGTCGGAGTTGGAGCGGCGACTAGGGAGCAGAAGGAGGTCCATGCTGGCCGGACGGTTCTTTTTAGAAGCCTCTGCCGTGCAAACAGAAGTGAGTGGTACCATTAGATGTCGTCGATCAACAGTGATAATTAAAGATGCCACCTGGGAACACCACCACTGAGGTGCCCTTGAGCAAGTTACTTAACCCTAAATTGATCCAGGGAGACTGTCCCTGTAATCTCATTGAAAGTCACTTTGGATAAAAGCATCTGCTATATGTTCAAAATGGAATATGGAAATGAAAATAAAGAACTTTTAGAACATGATCTTAAAACACAACTGGGAGGGAAAAGATTTTCAGAAAAATTGTCCTGCATATAGGTTTTTTTTGGTTTGAGAATATTAAATACCCATTTGTTTTACATTACTGTAAAACATTGTGCTTACTCACTCTTGCCATTGCAGTTCATCTTATTCATCTCCGTGTCCGACTTGCTGATGGAGCGCAGTTTGGACTGCCTGAGAATACCCTGACAACACAAAAACACGTGAATACTGACATTTCCTCATAATGCGATCCCTTCAGACTATGACGTGGCACAGTGAAACATAGTCACTGGACAGCTCCTTACCATGTCCATAAGGCGGTGTTTTCCACCCTCTCCAGAGACATTATGTGTTTTCCCTTTCCTACAACAAACACAGGGATGTTAGGGGATCACTGCTTGAGGTGGTGTGTGTGTCTGTGTGTGTGTGTGTGTGTGTGTGTGTGTGTGCGTGTGTGCATGTGTGTAAGAAAGAAAGAAAGAAAGAAATAAAGAAAGAAAGAAAGAAAGAAAGAAAGAAAGAAAGAAAGAAAGAAAGAAAGAAAGAAAGAAAGAAAGAAAGAAAGAAAGAAAAAAGTATGTGTGTGGGGGAGAGAGAAGAGAGGGGGGTGGGGTGGGTATAAATGGTGGCATGCCCCCACCTTTGGCAGCCCACGCAGAGCACCACGATGAGGATTGTAACAACAAATGCTGAGGCAGCAGCGATAGCCCCCAGCAACAGGACCTTGCCGTAAGGAGGAGCCGTGAAGTTAAGCCCGTCCTGCATGGAGGCCATGTGGGAGCGCTACCGCTCACTTGCTTGCACTCACACACACACGCACACGCACATGCACGCAGGGGACCACCCCTATCTCCCTGGGATCTGGTCAATGTCAAAAGTGAGAAAGGGGAGGGAAAGATGATTAATTAAACGAGATGACTTGACCTTTGAGGAGACATTTACACAGAGATTAGTAAGTATTCGGATCTGGAGGCTATGAATAGAGTGGTCCTTGTGGTGTCATAGATGACAATGGCAAAGAAAGCTGCGATTAATTTGCAATGATAATTGCGTAGATTTTTCTTTTGTATTGTTCTCCTCTTTCCTGTTTATTTCTTTCTTCCATTGACAGTCATTCTCTCAGAGGCATCTGGCTCCTAACCTGGTTTGCTCAGGTTATATGGGAATTATGGCTTTTTCCTTCATGTCATGTTAAACCCCAACATAAGGTCTTTGTACCTGCTTATCCCATACTTTCTGTGGTGTCTGAATTTGTTTGAGAATATCTTTTGTCAGTATTCAGTATATTAGTAAAGAAAATTATGAACAAATCCAAGGAATAGATAGCAAGAAGAAATATTGTCCAACGCAATATAAAGAAAAAATACTTTCTTGAGTCACAAGTGGGTGATTCTGGTGCGCTGGCTTGTTATTCCCCTGTTTATTCACCCGTTTTTATATTTTCCCAATGATTTAACCATTCTTGCAAAACCATCAGCAGCGTCAGATTAGTCTTAAAGGAGGTGAAACAAAATGGTTAGCAGAATGACCCGGAACACAAGAAAGATGAACACTCATTATTCTAAAGCCAGCAGGGAGAACACAGGGAAAAACATGTTCCTTTGATTTGTCATCCTGCTTTTTTTCCCTTGCCAGGGAATGAGAATTTGACTGTTTCATGGTGTGCTTCAAATAGAAAATATGCGCCCAAATTCCCAGCAGCATAATCCACCAAACCGTCTCCATAAAATCTCTACCCACTGCTAAAATAAAATATAAAAACTGCCGATGGTAGCTGTAGTTGCATTCAAATTGCTGACCTAACTCAGGCAGCCAAAACATGTGATTGATCACAGTATCTCCTCTAATAACATTTAAAAAAAACTACAGAACTCCCATGTTGGATACCACGGCAGTTTCCTAATAGCCTGGAGAGACAGCTGGAGTTGAAAAGTCAATCGTTACTGATTTTAGCTCAGTGTTAGGGTATTAAACTCCCAACCCCAATAAAAAAAAGAGGTAACAGAAGGATCCCCTTGTTCTAATAACGTTGAAATGAAACTGCTGATGTCTTCACGCTTATAAACACAGACAAACTAATGTTTATTTACACAACAAACTATTATAGATAATTACAATATAATTGCAGTTATCCATAATACGGTACGGTGTGTAGATCTTTATTCGTGTGCGGGACATAGTTCTATGTTGCTTTTAGGAAAGGAACAGTCTGAATGCTGAAAAGACATTTGGAACCAGCTTTAACTGCCTACCCAAAAGAGTACAGAGGGCCCGGAACACAG
The DNA here is from genome assembly GCA_026901105.3 of Galaxias olidus. Classification (NCBI taxonomy): domain Eukaryota; kingdom Metazoa; phylum Chordata; class Actinopteri; order Galaxiiformes; family Galaxiidae; genus Galaxias; species Galaxias olidus. The sequence continues at coordinate 501,310 of JAPMUY010006907.1, read as the reverse complement.
AACAAATACAAAATGTGTTTCTCTATGAATCACACATTAATCCACAGATGATTAATATGAAGATGATGAATGTTTTTGTTAGTTTTTTTTGTTTTCTGCTTGCCAGTTCAAAAGCACATTGAACTGCCTTTGTGTATGAAATGTGCTACACAAATACATTTGATTTGATTATATTTCAATATGCTCTATTAATAAACCACTCTTTTAGAAGAGTAGCAAACACTCAAATTAATGTTTGCGAAGTATTGTTAAACATTTTTTTAAAAGCATTGTTTAAAAACTGAAAAGTTTGTTATTATTGGTTATGATTGTATATCAATTCAATGTGCAGTATAGCCTCCAATGTCCTTGACCAGCCCTCACTTACCCTATTTAATATCCACGCCTATGAACGATCAAGAATGAATGAACTTACCATCAGATTTGTGCAAAGGACTCATCAGACCATATCATATGCAATTAGCCTCTCTATATTGACTAAGCAACAAGACAAGAGGGAGGAGATGGACGAGGTAAGGAGGAGAGAGCTGTCGGCGCTGTCTAAAGGAGGAGGGCGGAAAGACAGACGGAGACAGGGAGAAAGGCAACCACATCAGCTTGTGTGCGTGCGTGGGAGTCCTGTGGCAGGTGTTTGAAGACTGGAAGCTGATGATGAGAAGAGACCTTCACACTGAGTGAATCCCAGGTTTTTTCTCCTCCCTCCTTCCCTCCCTCCATCGCCGCCGCCTGTCTGTCCACTTCCCCACCCATTCCTCAGACTCCCGCTGTAACGCCTCTGCCTCCCCCTGCGGTGCTCAGCCAGAGTGACGCCTCAGCACTGCAGTGTAATCTCTGGCCGTAGCGCTGCCGTCGCCGCACCAACCAATTGGACGGGGCGCTTCGAGCTGCACAGAGAAATGGTCCTACACCAGCAGCGGTGGCAGTGGCAGTGGCAGCAGATTCACAAGCTGCTGAACAAAGCCTCTTCTCCCGAAACACATAAGCTCCCTCAGCCTTTTTTTGCTCAACTGAAGGAATAGTTAGAGATGTCGGCTTGTTATCGTGTCCACCTCTCCAGTGGTACTAGGTCTGGCTCTAGCCATGGGGGCAAATCAGGGATTGGATTAATCGAAACTGTCCCCATGTAGAGGTGGGGTGTGGGTCATGGGTTGAAGATATAAGGGGGAACTAGTACATCCTGGATCCCATTTGGACAGCCGGGGTTTCCAACACTACAATTCAATATAATGGTTTTCGGTTATATTGTCATTGACATGCATACTGTTACAAATTCAAGTTGTTTTATTAATTATTAAAATGTTTTGTGTAAGTGGGAGGTATAACCTCATATTTAGCCCATAAAGAATAAGTAAAATAATTATAAGATTTTGCACCTGTTGATTACAGTGTGTTATCTCACACAAGTGTTCTCTCAACTATCTGAAAAGACTGAATGAGTAAAATTAGGGGGAGCGATTACCACACGGATGTTTAAAATTCTCACATTGATTGGACAAAGAGTCATGTAAATAGAAGTCACATTCACAAATCATTCCCTTCACAAAATGTCCCTTATTTAGTACAACACAAATGAGTATTGATTGCTTTTTTGGGTTTTTAGTCTTATCACTTAGCATAGATATTTGTGAAACATTCACATATTAGCTACTCTGCTCCTTCACAATCAGTATGCAGTGTCCTGGCTACCAATTTGGACCTTCAGACTCTGATAAGCACATTACAGTGTAAAATACAGTGTAACATCTGTGTGTGTGTGTGTGTGTGTGTGTGTGTGTGTGTGTGTGTGTGTGTGTGTGTGTGTGTGTGTGTGTGTGCGTGTGCGTGTGCGTGTGCGTGTGCGTGTGCGTGTGCGTGTGTGTGTGTGTGTGTGTGTGTGTGTGTGTGTGTGTGTGTGTGTGTGTGTGTGCATGCACATGCACTATTGACTAAGGGAGATAAGTGTTACCTTGTGACATTATGAATTAGGTCAAATATTTGCCTTCACCATGAATTGCCCTGCCCAAGCCCCCCTTCCCCAGAGGCAGGGTTGCCGCTTGTGTGAGGGTCTGCATTTTTAAAATCCATAGACATACATACATTTTTCTATTTGATATAGAGTACATGTAACACAAAGACATGCCAGGATTGTAATGATTATCACTGACTGGAATTTGCAGGATATTCTAACTCACAAGAGATCTGAAAGCAGGCAACCAAACCCAGATAAATTGCGTTTGACTGCATCTTCTATTTGGCTACAATAATAAAGTATTGGCTATTAGGGGATAATATGTTTATCGATGCCTGAGATGCCTGGATGAGACAAAGTTTAACAGTGGACTCAGTGAGTCTTGTCAGCCTTAACAGTGTTTCTTAAAAAAAACAACAGGTAGAGAGTCTCAAAGACATGATAAGGAATGATTCAAACTGCAAGGGCTGACAGCCAAGTTGTAAAGCATTGATATGAACAGGCAAGCAGATGTGTTTTGGCATGGTAAAAAAAAGCTGTCATCACAGGTCTCGAAGCTCAGACTATTATGCTATTTAGAAATAAATACCATAAAACAGTACAACGCGTGTCCCTTCGATGCACTGTTATGATCAAAGAATTTCCGATTAATTTAAGATCATAGTGAAAATGTAGCCTATGCGCCGTTTTGCGTCCCTAAGGTCAGGTTGCAACATACAATACAAAAGCCAGATCCCCCAACCCCCTATTATAAGTGAGGAGGACATGGAGGGGGGGATGGTTGGGGGGTTAAAATATATTAATGGTAGGCCAATCTGGTTGAGGCTAATTATCTTCATGTTTCACAGTCGACTGGAACACCAAATGGCGCAAGCAAAATAGGATTTGAATACGTCACTAGAGCGATTAAATTAAATTACGAAGGAGTTCTCTCATGAATCGGGTAATTACACGTCGATTCACAAAAGGCATTGCAGTATCATTGTGGCTATTGCACACGTGTCTGTGTAAAATGCATGACCACGACCACTGGAAATAACGGTAGGCTATAGCCCTCAGTGTAAGAACACAAAGAGAACTGAGTTAAAAAATTCAACCGAATGAAAAATAAGGTTACAAAGGACCATAGCCTTAATTTGCTTATTATGCAAAATTTCTCTCAAAGATTAATGTAGTTATGGGCATACAACAGACGGACATTTTTCTAAGGTTGTCAAATAGACGTGCCAGGGGCAGAGCATTGCGCCACGATCCATACTCACTCAGCTCAGAGAATCGGGAGGCGCAACGGAACACAGCATCCACTTTGGTCGGTTCCTTCAATTTCTGCTTCCACTCGGACCACGCACTATCCGCAAGCATAATCAATCAAAGGCGAGTACTTGGGGTGCATGCGTTGGAGAAAAAAATGAGTGCAGCATTGCATTTGGCATTATTTAAAGCCTCCAAACCCTTGCGCGCCCTGGCCACACACCTCTATTCCCAGGGCAAACTGGCCAAACAGTGCAACTATTTCCGCTATTTCTTCAGTTGTCTCCTATTATCTCGAATCGTCAGATTTTGTTCCACAATTTCTCAAGCCCCCTCCATCTCTCCCAATTTCATTCGCGCTCGTTTCAACTGACAGAGAAAGCTGGAGACCCCCAATTATAAATTGGTTTTTCGCTTCTAGCGTCATCCCTCGGAAAGAAGGTGAAGTGCTACTGAAATGTTGGTGAAAGTATTGTGAACATGTTATTGGTTTTATACACTAGAAGTCTAAGAAATAAACCATAATGGTGAGTGAATAGGTTACAGAGGTATGTCTCACATTATTTGGTCTTGACTGTTAACGATTTCCCCATGCAAGTGTAAAATCTGCTTAAGGCTATATATCCGACATGGCATATGCAATAGTCATCAAATTCAATTCAATTTGCACATACAGGCTTATATTTAGACCAATGGGTCCCATATACTATAATTTAAAATGCTCAAGGAGCGCATTATTTCCCCCGCAGTCTGTTTGAAACAGCATGGTATGACAACATAGTTGACAATATCATGGCCAGTACCATATTGGAGATTTAATTTGACCCAGAAAATCTATTGCACTAAATATGTAGGCCATGCCACCCGGAAATTTATATCCATTATTTGGTAAAATTGTTTTTTTTTAAAGCCTATACATGGATTATTTTTGATGGCAGAATTCATGTTTTTTGTTGTTGTTTCTTGTCTGAAATGCATATACACTAAGAAATCTACACAAACCCAATGTCGATCCAACAAATTCATGACAAAACTATCCACAGTTGTAAATGCTGAACCACAACCAAATAAATCAGCTCCAGTCCAGGTGCGTTTTTTCAAAAGCGCTATGTTAATGGATTTTTTATCATCACTCGACTTGACTTGCCTTTGGGAAAAAGAGAATAGGGCCAACAGAATAAAAAAAATTGATATATTAATGATGAAAGTAGGCCTACAATATTGTATAATGTGGGACAAAACTAGAATAGCGTATAGGGCCAAGGCTATAAGAACACTCTTTAACCCATCCCCACCCTGTCCCATGGAAAATGCTGTAGATGCAAGACTCTGCTATGCATTGTCTTCTTTTACACATGCTAAGTAAGTAATAAGTATTTAAATAAAATTGTGTAAGTGCAGACAAACCGTACTGCAATGCACAATACATTACTTTACGCTCGTTCATACACTGAGTCCATTCAAACAGCAACACCACCTACCGGCACGTTCAGTGAATTGAAGTTAGTCCAACCTCCACCTATCAGATCATCGGAGACGGTGTTGCTATTATCTTCCTGGCTGCCCTGCCTCCTCTACCCTCCCCCTCCGTTGGTTGTAACACAGAGATACGTGTTTTTCTTCGCAACTGATTTGTATGGTACAGTTTTAATTAAAGCAGTCTACACGCGCGTCCTCGCACATTTAGCAATGGGGCTTGACCTCAAGATTTCCCCATCAGTAGTTTTAATGTGTTTATTCTAATCACTTTGTCGTTGTAATTCTCATCACTGGACCCCACTGACTCTAGGCGAGATGGGGTGCTGTTCAGGACGTTGTATGTTGATCTTCTTCTGTGTTCTCCAGATGGTGAGGTTTCCTTTCTTCTCGTGATGCTCAAACATTTAAAACACATTATTAACACATGAAACACACTTCACATACTCTGGATATGGATTGTAACACATTTGCGTATGCTTCACATAATTTCCCCGTTTTATATATTAAAAAAATAAAATAAAATAAAATAAAATATATATATATCGAAATAAATCCCCTATTGTCAGTGTCTACATGTTGGTTTATAAAGGGTTCCCCTATTTTTTTTATTATTATTTCTATTTTTTATTTTATTCTTATAGGAGGCTATTTCAATTGTATTTCCAGGACTCAAATCTTGGTGCTGAGGTTAAATTTTATATTCCTTTGAATACAGCTATTTTTTGTTCAGTAACAACATTTGCATCCTATATAAACAATGGATTTATTAGTTTTCTGCATTCTGTTTCTTATTTCATACATATTTATTAATATTGTTTGATTGTGTTTTGTTTTTAATTCATTTTAAATGACATAGAAAATAATTGAAATTATTTGTTGTTCAAATTGGGTAGAGAAGATCTGCTAACTTAAGGTCATGCAACACTTTATTTGGATTGGCATGTTCACCATAAATAAATCAAATGTGGGCAAAACAGTATGCATTTCAGTCTTCTCGCCCGGTCTCCCTATAGCTGTCTACTTCCTCATAATATGTCCTTGTGCTATGTTATGACTGTCCTCAGATAACAGCTCTGGAGAGACAGGTCTTTGACTTTCTTGGGTATCAGTGGGCTCCGATCATGGTCAACTTCCTGCAGATTCTCATGATCATGTTCGGGCTCTTTGGCACCATCCAGTACAGACCACACTATGTTGTCATGGTGAGAAATTTTTTTTTTTTCCTATTGTGGTGTAAAATGTAGCGCAAGTAATCTATGCAGAGTACCTAAATTGTTATAATATGTCATTACTCCTGACTTAGAAAGATATATCCTTTGCTGTTTAGCAGAAATAACTCATTACATTTGTACATCTTTAATCTCTTTTTAAACCAGAAAATCAAGGAGTTACAGTAGGAGAAAATTATCATCCATTCATGTTACATTTACGTAATAATATATACAAAAGAAAATATGTGGATAGTTTTTGTAATATTGCGTTTATTTCTTTCTCTCATTAAAACACAAAGACATTATGTTTACTTAATATGAGCTAAATTGTGATCATGTTTCCCTTTAATGTTTTTGTCTTTCAGTACCTGCTTTGGACATTATTGTGGGTGGGCTGGAATGTATTTGTTAGCTGTCTCTACTTAGACTTGGGAGACCTTTCAAAGGTAATGGTGGTGACTGTTATTTCTAATGATTAGAGACCGACACAACTAACTACTATGTGCTACTGTCTGTTCCAGGCTCCTTCCCTCATTTAGCCTCCAATAATGCTACAGTAATTCAGCAATTCAGCAGTGTTTCTTTTTGTAAACCCCTTTGATATCATATGTTTTCGTGTTAGCTTCATGTAATGTTATTACAAACTATAAAGCGGCCTTCGATTTCAATATCAACTGTTTTACCCATGGTATCACAAATAGACAATACAATGTATTGTACTATAAAATATACAGTAAATATATAAACCATATTACAATCCAAAATGTATCATTCCAGGACAGCAATCTACTTACCATTGGAGTGTCCTCACACCAGTCATGGTGGAAAGAAAATGGGCCCGGATGTGATGGCAGGAGCCTCACTTCCACTGGGTGGCAGAGTCTCGAGAACCCAGAACGGATCACTGCCCTGGGCTGCTGGCTGGAATACCAATACATAGAGGTCCTACACTGCATCGTGCAGCTGATCGTCTCTGTGAGTAGTGGACACACAGTACAAACCCATGTGCAAAGTGAATAGAGTAAATACTCATGTAACTTAATTGCGTAGGACTCTCGCCTTTTCAGAGAACCCTTTAAACGTGTCACATTCTTTTCAACCAATTGTTTACGTCAATGTTTAACCATTAATTAAATTAATGTGGCGTACAATGATATACAATGTTTAGTGTTTTTTTAAATACATTTTAATTGCGATTAGTTAAAGTTGTTCCTGTGTGCATGCCTACAGCTCTTGGGATTTGTCTATGCCTGCTACGTTGTGAGCGCCTACACAGATGAAGACCACTCCTGTATGTATCTAAATGAGGCACAAAAGATTAGCTCATTTATAAATTACCTGAGTTCCAGCCCTGTAAAATAATTCATTATAGAAAAATTCTCAGAAATGTTGCAGTTACACTTACTTATGTTACATAATAATCATAAAAGCTCTTTCAACTTTAAAAATGAATTCATTAATTTATTGACACATTTTAAATTTTACTTTGATACATTTTTCAATAGATTTTATTGGTGAATACCATAATCCATCCAAACCATCTCAGTTATTCTTCTAGTGACTTGCTTGGTAAGTGTCATGGCTGCCTATAGGCGACCACCCTACCAACCTTGCCCCACCCCCCAGCCCCATCCGTACCCTGCCATCCACACACATACGTATTATTTTGTAATGTAAAGTTCATTGGTGATTTCAAGTGTATAGAATATAGGATAACTCATATGTTTTTATTTTAGACTACAAATAAAACGTGTAAAACGGTGGGTTGTGAAGATTGAGAATCTGACCATCAAGGAATGAGGATGAGGAAACAGACTTCGACTGAAGACTTTCTCTTTGATGACAAAAAACGAAATTAATTTTGAAGAAAAAAAGAGCAAAAGAAAAGAAAAGAAAGAAATGCTGTCTTCAGTGCTTTCCCTCCAATATGTAACTTAAACTGACATGAAACAACAGTTACCTCAAGATTGAAACTACTATGGCTGTCCTAACCAATGTTATTTTTATCAGTGTACTGTATGGGTTTGTACATTGAAAGTTAATATTGTCATATTGTCAAGTAAATCATGAAAATATAATAATGTAAATAAAGTATAACTACTTTAAATTGGAAGACTGTGCATAGGTGCATGCATGTGTTTGCTCATATCATGTGGGTGTAGGCTACATTAAAATACAAATTTGAAAATCAACCCTCAGAAGTGAATTCTTAAAAATAATCAGATAAATGTTTAAGTCAAACATTTTTTATTAGTTGCACATTTTAATTTCAGTAGTCCACAGGTTACAGATTGGAAAAACTACTGATTGGAAAAAACTACTGATTGGAAACAAATGGACAGCGTTAAATTTTCAGTACAAAAAGATGATGTGATTTTCCAATGATATAGGCTAAAGATACTAAATAATTGTATGGAATCTTAATTCTATCGGTTGCCGCACTCGAACTTTGTTAGCGGCAGCGTTAATGGCTTTTTGCCGACCGCACTTGCCGCACTCCTTTCACTGAAGACGAGTAACTTCCGACGTTTTGCTGTTGATTTGTCCAGCTGCACCGCGCCTGGTGTGCCGCTGACGTAAATTCCCTGTATTAGACCCCGGATGAACCTGCCATCGGGGAAACTGAACGGGGCCATCAAAGCACCAAAACTGGAATTTAATGGTGTGGGGGAAACGCTGGAAATAAACCGCATTGTATTAATGCAAATTGTGGGCCCTTTAGTGCCATCAGGGATACATTTTAATTGGATACAAACAACGACAAGGAAGCTGTCAGAATTGAACAGTGAAACTGGAGCTGGCTAGCTAACGTTAGCTAACGTTAGCCAACTGGTCCTGCTTACTGTAACGTTAGCTAACGCTGCCAAGCAAAGAGCTTAGCTAGCTAAGTTAGCTAGCTAGCTGCAACTTCAGGTTTAGAGGAAAACGACGTTTTGGTGGGAAGACGTCTAATAACGACTTCAGTCGAATCTGGCCTGATTTGATGAATGATGTCTGCTGCAAGTATTGACCCTCAGGTAGGCAGAAGAAAACATACAATTATTCTGCTTTCGACCATGAAGGCCTTGCAGTTTCGTGGAAAGAGATAGGGGGATGTTAGTCTCAGTGTGAGATGGTGTTATAGTACGTTGTTAGCTAACGTTGGCGAGCTGAAGCGTTGAGTTTTAAGATAGGCTGCCAATGCTAACACTGGCCTGGTCGCATGCAAACGTTAGCTAGATGACGGCTAGGCCGAGAGACGAAACAGAAGTGTGCAATCCATGTAACTTAATTTGTCAGTAATGCCGCATTGTATGCATATGTTCATTTGTATTGATAAGGAAAGTAACGGTAGTTGGCCGACAAGCCTAAACTGTCCAACCAAGTGTCTGTGTTTTTTATTTTCACTTGTTCGCTAACATTCCTTCTTTTATTCACATGGTCAACGTTACCTTCAATGGGAATGAAGACCTCAAAGGGACAGGACGCTAAAGGTAAGATCGTTATGCTTCAACGTGCTTTTCCAAACTAGTGCAATTAGATACACAATGCATGGTAAATTAGCAATTAAAATTATTAGCAAGATTTGTTTGATTCCAATGTTTATTTGGCATAGATTAACAACCTGTCTATCAAACAGTTTTTCCAGTTTCAGTGCAGAATGGCTCACTCCACCAGAAGGAAACCGTCCATGATAATGACTTTGAGCCATATCTCACTGGCCAGTCAACTCAGGTAAGGGATGTTTGTTTTTGACTGTCTGCCCACTAAAGAGTACCTTGGATTACTAATTTTCTTATATTTAAATATGTCTAGCTTGGATTTGACTATCCAGCTATAATATCTATTTAACTTCTTATGATTTTCAGAACAACAGTTATCAATCCATGACGGATCCTTACATGTCCAGCTACTATGCCCCCTCTATTGGATTCCCGTACCCTCTTAGTGAGGCACCGTGGTCTACCGGCGGTGACCCCCCAATACCTTACCTTACCCCCTATGCGCCCCTCAGCAACGGAGACCACCACTTCATGCATGACACCGTGTTTGGACAGCCTGGGGGCCTTGGCAGTAGCATCTACCCCCACAGGTTTAACTTTTTCCCAGAGAACCCGGCCTTCTCTGCCTGGGGCACTAGCGGGTCTCAGGGCCAGCAGACTCAGAGCTCAGCTTATGGGGGAAGCTATAGCTACCCTCCCAGCTCTCTGGGAGGCACACTGGTCCCTGATGGGCAAACAGGCTTCCACAGTGACACACTCAACAAGGCTCCAGGCATGAACAGTCTGGAACAGGGTATGCTGGGGTTAAAGATAGGTGGGGATGTGTCGGGCAGTAGCTCGGGTGTAAAGAGTGTGGGTTCTGTGATTGGTGGAGGTGGTGGTAATGTAGCCACGGCCGTTGCCACGGGAAACGGGGGGACGCCAATTGGAATGCCCCCTCCCAAACCCACCTCCTGGGCTGCTATTGCCAGCAAGCCGGCCAAGCCACAGCAACTTAAGAGCAAGGTGAAGCCTGGTATGCCAATGGCGGGGGGAGCTTTGCCACCACCTCCCATTAAACACAACATGGACATTGGGACATGGGATAACAAGGGTCCTATTGCTAAAGTGGCCCCCCCTCTGCCCCCCCACCACCAACATCAACACCAACAGCAGCAGCAGCTTCACTCTCATGGCCACGCTCACCTAACCCATGGCCTCCCGCCTCCCTCTCAACAGTCCCTCCAGTCAGCTCAGTCCCTGGTGCAGCAGATGACCATGCAAGGCCCCCCTCCTCAGCCCTACCAGAACCACACCTCTGCCCCTCCACCTCAGACCCGTTGGGTGGCCCCACGCAACCGAAACGCGGGCTATGGTGGGGGCAGTATAGACAGCAGTGGCTCCTCAAGTGGGGGCATGGGAAACGGAGGGGGCGGTGGTGTGCTCCCTGGATCTGTCCCAGGACTGGAGTCCCACCCTGTGCTGGACAAGCTGCGTGCCGCCCATAGCTACAACCCCAAGGAGTTTGAGTGGAACTTGAAGAACGGCCGCGTGTTCATCATCAAGAGCTACTCCGAGGACGACATCCACCGCTCCATCAAGTACTCCATCTGGTGCAGCACGGAGCACGGCAACAAACGGCTGGACTCCGCCTTCCGGGCAATGAACGGTAAAGGACCCGTCTACTTGCTTTACAGCGTCAACGGCAGCGGCCACTTCTGTGGAGTGGCAGAAATGCGCTCACCCGTGGACTACGGCACCAGTGCTGGCGTGTGGGCGCAGGACAAGTGGAAGGGCAAGTTTGACGTAGACTGGTTGTTTGTTAAGGACGTGCCCAACAGCCAGCTGCGCCACATTCGTTTAGAGAACAACGACAACAAGCCGGTGACCAACTCGCGTGACACTCAGGAGGTTCCTTTGGAGAAGGCCAAGCAGGTGCTCAAGATCATCGCCACCTACAAACACACCACCTCCATCTTTGATGACTTCTCTCACTACGAGAAGAGGCAGGAAGAGGAAGAGGTGGTGAGAAAGGTGATTTATTAGGTTTATTTGAGGTGATACAATGGGCTTAATGAGATTGAGCTGAAGGGAAACTTATTTTTTGAAACAAAAGGGGTTACATTATTCAATTTAATATTAATTTTGCCCTTAAATTTATTTTTATAAAAAAGTGTTTAGAATTTTGTTTTGCTGTAATTTTTACTTGTGTTGTACTCTTTCAATAGAGTTATGAGCCTGCTCCAATACCGAACCGGTCTCGACTTGATCAGGTAAAAAAAATGATTAACTTCATTAACTTTTAAAATGCCATAATTAGGCTGCTTGATTAACCAAAATCGTCCTGTTGACCAAGGAAAGCATTTGATACTTAGGCTGTAGAAAACCTTAAGAAAAACCTGGATAAAAGTACTTTGTTTTACTCAATGCTCGCTTGCGCCAAAGAACACTGCAGTCATCTTTACGGTAGAAATAAGCCTTTGATGAATATATCCAAACCATTTTAATTGACCTTTCTTCCCCTTACCCAAGGATCGTCAGAATCGAAGTAAACAATAGAAGACAGCTACCCAAAGCTTGCCCACGGTTGTGCTTGGATGGACTTATTACAATTTTGAAGCAGCACAGGACATCACAAGAGGATATAAAAAAAAAAAAATTTAAACAATTTTTTTTTTTTTATTATTATTATTTAATTTTGAGGAGTTTTGCCCATGTTGAACTTTGGTAACCAAGAGCAAGTTTGCCCAGTCTTCAAACTGTATGTGCAGGGATGAAGCCAGTTCCACCAATCAAATTGCTTCATCTTTTTAATTACCTTCTGTTTATTTTTAGCTCAATAGGCCTTTACTTGCAACCCCCAAACTCACATTCTTTATTAATTCTGATTAACAATATATCTGCACGTCTTTTTTTTTTTTTGTGGAAAATCTTTAAACAACATGCTGCTGATATTCAGTGACTGTTCAACTTGTGGTGTGTGTTGGAGAAATGTTAAGTGCTTGTGTTGGTTATTCTGAAGAGTGAGCTTCACTTTATTGAACCTTGACAAAGGTCTGCTAACTATTCTTGGCCAGTTTAATTTCTTTGTGTTGTCATAAGGAACCGCTATAATTTCCTTTTTGTCTAGGTTAGGGTTTATCTTCTGACATTGTAGAAGGTGATGCTGCAACGTTCTTTGAAGGCATTGAATGGATCATGTTAAAAGTGGTGACATTTGAAGGCTTAAAAGTAAAAAAAAAAAAAGGTTAAATAATGTATTGCTTGGCTTATCACTGTTTATTGAAAACAAGAAATGAAATAGTACAGAGAGACATGGCATTTTATTTACATTTTGAAGAGTGGAGCCTTAACGTTTCTTTACAGCTATAGTGTCAATGAAACTTTAATATTTGCTGTACTGTACTGTTCCTCAAGTGTGTCAGCGTGAGATTCAGGGAAAAGATGTTGTCTAGAAATCATGCGCTCTTTAAGGAAGTCCCTCTCTTTTTCTTGTTTATGGGGTAGAAATGCAAACTTACTGTTTGAGTTCAGGTTCTCATCCAGACAAAAAGATGACCTTATGTTGTCCGTTTTCTGTGTTGTTTTAAACCATACGGTAGCTGTTCATTTGTTTGGTTCCCAACCATTCCAACAGGGATATCTGTATTAATTAATGTAATTTTGGGGACTATGTAGCATGTATTGCTTTTACAAATCAAGCTAGGCGCGTAACTCAGTTTTTGTTCCATGTCCTTTTCTTAACATGATTAAAATATTGATATTTTCATTGCTATAACCCTTTCACTTCATCCGAAACGTTAAGCTTTAATGTACTGGCAATGTTAACAGAGGACGCCTCAAATGTTTAACCTTAAAATTAATTAATGTTGCTGATTTATTGTCAAAGTGTATGAAAACCCAGAGACTAGTCTATGGTATCTGTGTGTGACTTTTATTTTTGGACCTGCTTGCTGTATTGTGTGTATGTCTGTATGTGAGTGTGAAAGACAAAAGAGAGGGAGTATGGTTATTGAGGGAGTCAGATTTATATAACAATATTCAAACTGATTAATGAGAATATATAGAAATTTAAGAAAACTAAAGTTTAAGTCACCCCTGAATTAAATATGCATTGTATCAAAGGTCACTATATCACATTCTTAGATTTGATCATGGTCGTTATTAAAAGTATACTATCTGTTGTCCTTGGTCTTTGTGTTTGTTTTAGAACAGCTGCATTTGTCATAGCTTGACTTGATCAGTCATATAGGCTTTCATCCCTCAAAAGACTGACTTCGACACAACCGTTGTCCTTGGTTTTGTACTCATACGAAATATGGAGCTTAAAGGAGAGTAGCCTGCCCCACTTATAAACGTTTTTTAGTCCATGAATAGACATGTGCCTTAATACTGGAAAATGTTTCAATAAAGTCGGTGGAAACATCCCACATTACTGCGTGTGGCAAAGGCTCATAAAGGCCTTCTCAAATTGCAGTGAAAATTATAAACTACACTATAGATCAATGACCCAGGTAAACTGTAAAATCACACCATCCATGTGTTAAAAGGCCTTAACAGACCAGGCAACTTTTTTCTTTCAATCTGCACAGAGGCTGGTCTATTGCCTACTACAGTAAGGCTTTATTACCGAAAGTCAAAAAAACAAAACACATTCTTCACAGGCTTTGAAAGTTATTTTCTATTTGAAATCCTTAATCATCCCACCAAACAGTAGGCCAAGACCTAGACACGTTTTATTCAGAGCATCAAAATCCTTAGTTCACATTCCGTGCATGCAACCAAAGTCTCAGTATCTTATGTCAATATTGCCTTAGCTTGTTCAATCACTGTTGCTTGTCTCACTATAGAGCCTATTATAGGCCGATGCAGGATACAATCCCATAAAAAAAATCCTTACAGACCGTCAAGCATTGATGTGTTTCATTAAATAAATTAGATCAATTAATCAATGTGTAAAAATCAGTTCACATGCAATATAAGTTATGTTTGTTGATTGATTCACGTATAGACATCAGGAACAAGAAGGTCTTTAGTTGCGTCAGTCTGAAAGAGTTTTAAATAGATTATTTCTATTGTTTTTGCACAATAGCTAGAGTCGATTACCACTAACAGATCACCTGCGCAAACAAAACACACTCCCTACTAAAACCACAAAATGTCATGAATTCACATCCCACCTGGGAACACCATCACTAGTGGGCCCTTGAACAAGGCACTTAACACTAAGCAGTTCCAAGGGGACTGTCCCTGCAATTTAATTGTAAGATGCTTTGGAAGCATGTGCTACATGACGACAATTTTTTTTAAAGTAAACCACTTGCATGCCTATCAATTTGGGTCTTGAAATAGCTTTCTTTTACAAGTACAATCCTGTTAATATATTAGCTGGGTCAGACATGTCTGACCGTATATTGTTCCAAGTCTACCCGCTGGTCATCTGCAAAAACGAGGAACACTCCAACACCCAGAACATTTATCAAGGTTATGAGTGAGAAAAGCATGTCCCAGGAGGCAGTGACTTCAATCATGTTGCCAGAGATATAGACCAGCACCAGTCCTATGAAACAGACAGTAATACATCTACTTTAGTTAATTTACTATTTAATTTAAATTATTTATATATCTACTGGAAATTGACAGCCATAAAAATATATTCTTACCCGCAAAAGCTCCACACGTGTTCATGAAACCTATGAAAGCAAAATACTTTTTTTTTGTCAGTAGAAAAATCAAACAGCAATCCAACACATTTGCATATGAGGAGGTTACTTCTCATAACAATTGAGTTATCCCCTTGGCTAATACAATAACTCTTCAAGATGAAGTTCCACTTAAAAATAATGGCAATCAAAACATGGTAATTCAGTAAAAATTGCATTGGAAAAATTGTAAATACAACTTGGGACACAAAATCTACTTTTCTGAAGACTGAATGTTCTCTGATTTAGGAACAGAGTTTGGGTGTGGCTTCCTAATATATTCTGTAATATTTAACCTAATCTTACCATATAGAGCTCCGGCACATGAAGGGGCGAGGTCTTGTACGTTCACCGACACCCCACTGCTCCAGGATAAAAGACAAGGATGTTAATGACACCCATATTCAACAGTAATAAAGTTACTGTGTATCTAGACATACTGTACTAAAGCTGGTAATAAGTAATGCTCGAGAGCAATTCACTTTTTTACAAACCTGCTGGTAAAGGTACTAAAACCAATGGCCAAAGACATGTAGGCCACAGCCGAGGAGAAGGATAAAATGTTGCATAGGAGCAAAATAAATACACTGGAAACACCCATGGCAAGGAACTGAAAATGAGAAGAGCAAAAACACTGAAAGTGGGTATTCATAGAATATGTCCAGCTAATTCACTGCAGAAGTAACGAACCTAGTGCGTGTTTTTATGTAATTATGAATTGGCACGCATATCCTTAACTTGTCTAGACAAACCTCTCATCGCATACTTTACTTTGGACCTAAAGGGATATGTGAGGCTTGATTTAAAAAAAAAGAACGTACCTGCATTGCTTTCCTAATAGATGCAACACCAACTCCTAAAAGAATAAGGTAATAACCCCCCAAAAATCACTTGATGTAATTAATATTAGGAAAAGCATTACATTTATGAACAAAATAAAAAGCTTTATACCTTCTTTAATTAGAAAGTCTGACCCAGAGCCTCCTAAAACAGCAAATGGAATAGCCACCATCCACGGTGTTGTGTTATACACCCATGCCTAAAAGGAGACAGGTTATGGTCTCATTGTCGCATGATGGTTGCAATAGTTGTGTTAAATGTGCTAGGTTTAGAATTAGGTTTAAGTAAGTTAAACATGTGGAAACAAGCTGGAATGGGGAACAATTTTAGCATAGAGCACAGAAGAAGCTTATGCAATACCTTGGCATGTGGGAATTTATCTTTGAAAAATGTTGGCATCCATGACATTAAAGTGTAAAACGTAGAATTGTAACACAGGTGAGTGAACACCATAGCACTGAAAAAGTTGAAGATGGATTGAGTAAGATGGAATCATGTGCAAGTGATATACGTAGTAAGAAATATTTTTCATTTAGGAAAATATCTGTGTTTACCACACGGATGGCTTTTTAAGCAGGCTAAGCCAGGATATGTTTGGCAGAGTGAAGTTGAACCCAAGGCTGGAAGGCGTTGGTTTTGAGACAGCCTGTCCTGTACAACAAATATGTTCATACCATGAAACATAAATAAGGCATATGCTTATGTCCAATTCAAAAAAATGATTAAATATACTATACAATATATTAAATAAATATTGTACAATTCAAACTTCAATTAATAAAATACAGTAGGAATGACTGGGCGGCAGCTGTATATTAATACATTGGTAGGTTAACAATGGTGGAACAATCATTTAGTATTGCAGTTACCTATTGGGACACACATCCACACCATCAAGACCCAGAGTCCACATAGAAGACCAGTGCTAAAAAACACACTTTGCCAGCCGTACCACTCCAACATCAGAGATCCCAACCCCCCCGCCATCAAAGTTCTAACACAAACACAAATGTTAGTATACAAATATCATTATAAGATGGGTGTGGGTTTCGAGAGAAGCCAGATCACCTGACTTGGCATATGCGCTGACTGTAACCAGCTGTTGTTTAGTCTGACCACTATTGTTATATCTGCTGGCCACAGAGTTTCATGATGTCAGTGCAGAGGCTTTTTTGGAGACAAATTTGTCAACATTCAACTTACCCAAGATAGCAGCCCGTGCTCAGTGTGCTCATCAGAAAACCTCTGTCCCCGTCTGCTACACGTTGTGAGCACAGACTAGCCAGAGAAGGGTAGTGAACGCCTTGAGAAGGGGAATACCTTGTTACACATTACTGTACATCAATTTATTTAAATTTATGGGCCAAAGCACATCTAACTGCATGAGTAGAAAGCCCATCAAATATAATTAAATTATATAATTTACACAAATCTATACAACAGTTTCTCTTAAAACATTATTACAAGCAGTTAAAAAAGGAGCGCAAGACGTAATGCACAGTGTTAGCACTTCAATGTCCTCTGAGGACTACCAAATCTCTCACCCTGAAAAAGGTCCAAGGACCCCCAAATCTCTCACCCTGAAAAAGGTCCAAGGACCCCTAAATCTCTCACCCTGGAAAAGGCCCAACAGGAACCGGCCAATCGTCACAGAGACAAGAGGACTTGGGCCAAGCCGTGCCAAAAGGGGCATGGAGAAAGTGATGGCACCCCAGCACATAGTGGAGAACCATAGGACCCACTCTCCTCCTAGTCTAATAAGACATTAGATATGATTTAATAGCTACAGACATTCAAGAACTTTTGACAGGCCTGTCGAGAACAGCACCAGAAATGTCTATATAGAATCACATATCTGTGGTCTGTGGACCACTTGCTTTGAATTATAGTCTCTCACAATTATTTTAGGAATGCTGCCAGTTAGACAAGTACACCAAATATGCACTGAGGGAAATTGTATGCATTCTGACTCTTCCATGCATGCAACGTTTAATCTATGAATGTTTTCACCTATCACTTGCGTGTCCTCCTAGGATCTGTGTGAAGCAATATCCCCAAAAGAATCCTCCTAGAACCAAACCCGATTCCGTCTTGCTCCATTCATAATCCCTTGCCATAGCAACAGCACAGATTGGCACTGCCATCCTGGCCCAGTACAGAAGACAAGTGCTTAATATCAGCACAATAGTCCATGTCCTCGCCAAGGGTCTGTGGGTGAATTGTAAGAAGACCTAAGATTATTAATAAACACGGACATATGACAAGCATTGTCAAATATCCATGAATGAGAATAAAAGATTATAAAAATATTGATAACCACCGTGAGTAAAAAACTTGTTTGAGAAACTAAACTCTACTTACACAATGTTACAGTCTGCTACACAGATCTATATATGGGGTTGGTTACTTTTTTAATTAATTAAGTCGATTCATTGAATTCAGTTAAATTAAATTAAGTTTAAAAGTTCTGCCACGGTTTCACCCAAGGTTTCCACAATAATTATAAAGGTTTGAAGTTAATGGTTTGAAGAAACAGACCTGTGCTTTTGAGAATTACTACAGTTTTGGCAGGATCAAAGTGACCAATTTTGGACTACAACACATCAGTGCCTTCTTCACTGAATGAAAACAGCAATGTGCAGCTGACAAACTATTCAGACTTTTACCAATGTAACTTACCTTAAAACAAGATAGATCTACATAATACATTTCTTGCGTGAGGCTTTACAACCAGTTTG
This sequence comes from Galaxias olidus, assembly GCA_026901105.3. Classification (NCBI taxonomy): domain Eukaryota; kingdom Metazoa; phylum Chordata; class Actinopteri; order Galaxiiformes; family Galaxiidae; genus Galaxias; species Galaxias olidus. The sequence goes on along the minus strand of JAPMUY010006907.1, from coordinate 482,680 downwards.
AATCCAACCCAAATTATCAAACTTTATCAACATTTGAATTATTACCTGGACCAGACGGTTTGTCTTGATGTCTCCTCTCCAGGACAACCATTAGATAACACGTTACAATCGAAATCTGCTAAAGTATTGTCTGACTTGAGCACAGCAAATGCCATGTTACATTGTTGACTTTTGTTATTTAACTAAAATCTGTGGTTTTGCTGGACGTTTTCTAAGCAGTGAATTATCTTACGAATGACCGCATATTTAAGCGAACAAGCTGGACAGGTAGAACGCGTTTGTCTAGACCCTGATGCGCCGAAATACTCTACTGAAGAGCGTAGAAAAAAACGATACTGTACATGCATGAACGACAAGCAAATACCTTGTACGGGCAGCCTACAACATGACTCTCGATGAACAGCTGTTCTTTGCTAAATGTGCATATAACAGCTCTCAACTTCGGTATTTCCTTAACGAAAACACAATTTCTCAAAATGTATTTATTTCAGTTTTTGCAAATTGTATCTTAAAAACGTTCAATAATAAAAGGGATGTAAGCTTTGTGTGTCATCTCATCTATAACATTATCAACACAAAAAGTAAGCTTGCTGTGTATGTAATGAGGGTCAATAGCAGCGAGTAAAAATACACCATAACAAGGCACTGGGCCTCACCAATGATACAAAATTAAAATGTTAAATTCAAAATTGTAAACAGATGGGCTTGTGAATGTTCATACCAAAAATTTTCAAAACCCTTCCTCCCCTCATTTACAGCGTGTTGCTTTGTGCAAGCTCACAGTCTGAAGATGGATCTCTAATCACCAGAACAATCTACATATTGTTGACAATCAGGACCGGTGGTCAGTGGAGACACATAGCGAAGATGACACTTCAGAAAAGAGAAGTAGGCGTTTGTCTAAATTTCACAAAACCACAAAAACAATCAACCTTCCTCAGGCAAATACATTATGTGGGATGGCTGTGACCAATCTAAAAAAAACATCACTTTGCATCAAACAAGCAAACAAGTTAACAGTTTTACGATCTGTAAAGCTCTCAATAAATAAACTCTCGTTTTCAATTACTTTTTATACTTAAATGAACACATATACTTCTATGACAATTTTAAACGTAATGTACAATAATAGTGTGTTGTTCTCTTGGATCCAAGTGTGTAGCAAAGAAAACCAGATCTCTTACATTTATATTCCAATAAAGAGGATTATTTACACAAACATGTTCCGCAGTGTAAATATTAAAAACCTTATGCCTCATCTAGCAAAGCAGAGAATAAAAAATGAGGTCCAAAATAACTTAAACCGAAATTTCCATAATGCTCAGGAGTGAAAATAACCCTCAGACTAAACTAAAACTAAATTTAAAGATTACAATATGTCTTATACAGTTATGAGTAGTCTCTTAATGATCATGACAATGTTAACACCTGACATAAATCCGCTATTTACAGTTTGCAAAATTAATTCAGTCTTATTAAACATGAAAAAAATGCATTGATATATATATATATTTATATATAATACCAGGTTACCAGAGTCACTAACTGTTTATAAATAAGGGATAGGAGAGGGACGCTGTCCAGGTCATTGGCTTTGTTCACTTTGGGTCCTCTATGGTGCCCTTGCTAAGGTCAGTCATTTTGGGATACTTGACTTTCTTCTGGTCCAGCTCATTCTGAGCCCACAACAGTAGTTTGAGTAGCTTAGCCAGTTTGGGTGTTGACTCTCTGTTTTCGTAGTCTAGCACTGCCTGGTTAACTTCACTCCACACCTGTAAAATGTTATAGAAAAGATTTCAGAGACAAAGACACATTAGATTAACAATCATGAGACCGATGATATGTTCAGCTTTTTTAAATTGAGTAGACAGTGGCAAATAGATTTAAATAATCCACTACTAAATTCAATGTGATATAGTGAATGCCGTTTATATTTTTGGTTCAGTTCTACAACCTAAAAAAAAAGTACCAGCATTTTAGTTTTTTTCTTACTTGAAAAATGTATATGCTACTGCCACAAATGTTTCAAATGAATACATTGAGAGAATAGGTATGGTAACTAAAGGACCAAATTATGTTAAAAAAAAATTACTAGGGAATCCCAAGCATTTGAGCGGAACATTGGTAATTTAGGGGTATTATTTAGATTCATTATTTCAATATTCGGTATCCATAAAAGGAAGCTGCCAGCCATAAAAGCCAAAACTCTCAGATTTCTGTCCCCGTAACACCCACCTTCTGTCGCTGCATCATGTTCAGCAGATCTCCAAAGGGTGATTCTTCTGGATTGTCAAAGGCCAGAAGAGCTAGTGTTCTTTCCATTTCTGTCAGGCACTCACGACTCTCCTCTCCCTGCTCTGCCAACTGTGTTTGGGCAAACTCCAATGCTGACTCTGTCTCCCGCAGCCTGATTAACTCAATCAAGTGCTGCTGCTGCAGTGAAGTTAAATGGCATGGAAAAAAGGACATGTTGCTGAAGAAGCTCCAAAATTTAAGTTATTGATGCAAAAAAAAGATCTGACAATAGGTAACTCAAAAAATTCAAACTTCTCAACTAACGTTACAAATTTGAGAGCATTTGGTGTGAGACCAGTATAGAATTACGAAGAAAGGGTACCTGCTTGAGGTGTTTGTTCTTTTGCTTGTGTTGTTTACTTTTATTTTACCTTGTGCAACTTAAAAAAAAATTATTTTAGGTACACCTGACTTGAGGTGAAACCTACCTGCAGATGAAAATACAAGTAGCGGTTAGAGTCCAGCATTTCCGGGTGAAGACTGTTGATAAGATTTATGGCCTCCTGAATCTGTCCCTTCAGGATCATTTCTCTGATCTTTATTCTCTCATCCAGAGAGTCCAGGTCCACACTTGGCTCTATCCCAGACTCCAACCGGAATTTTTCAGCAGCCTCCTTGAACCCCTCTACAGAAGAGAAAGAACTCAGATGTATAATAGAGAAAGTAATTAGTTGGTGTGCAGGTAGCTGATTTGGTTTACGGGAGTAAAGTTCAAGAAAAGCATAGCCTAACGTTACCCGTCACGAGGTAATTCATTATAAGGCGATTCATATCAGCCCTCTGTATGTGGACATTATTTAATTTGTCCATCCATTCGTCTTTCGTAATTTCTTCTGGTTTTTCTGCATAACTCATCATTGGGGTCCTGAAAAGTAATGTATCGTTATAGGTTATGTAACCCTTATAGGTTATTTAACTTGTTCTAACGTTAACTATCTCAATGACTGAACTTGCATTGATCATTGAAAGAATATGGAATTATCAACAAATGACATATATATACAACAGAAATGACATCAAATATAATTCATAATAACGTTCATTTCAGGTTTGGGATATGGACCTTGAAGATAATTCATTAGATTGTCACATGCGCTGAAAGGCTAAATAGCATTTTTTTTGTAGCTGCATAAATTAGTTAACTAATAATGTTATTTAGTCACACAATTCATAACAAACCAGTAAGGTATTATCTAGCTAGCTTACTAGCCGTGTACTACTAGCAGTTGTTATTGATCGCACACATTACCCACCGTGTAGTTCCAACTTCCTAAGACTCTCTTCTCTCTTATAATTGCAGAAAAATTAACAGAACTAACTTTCTGTAATGCGATTACCTTAGAATTTGAATATACCGTTACAGTTTGGTAGAGATTGCAACTGAATCAGATAGCTAACATTAGCTAGCCACCTAGCATGGTCAAACTCTCGCGAGACAAATATGAATGACTCGATTGGCTAGGGAATGATGTCATGGTTGCTAAGGAACAGTCCGATGACGGATGAGTAGAATAGCGTACTAGAATTTCTCTGATCAAATGCCTTTAACTCAAGGAAGGCCTAAGTAGTTTACCCCAAAGGATAAAGAGGAGGGATCACATTCAAAACAAAATATTGGGCCCAGTAGTGTTCAATAAGCTTTCAGTGTTCCAAAACGTTGTTTGTTTGCAGAAACTATACAAGAACAAATAAAAAAAAATTATTATGAGCAAGCGTGATGAGAACCAACAACAAGAAAAAGCCAGATGTTACTTTGCGTTAGCCTGACAATCAGATCCTCCGGTAAAACAGCGTGACTAGCCAATAGCTCTAAAAAAAAATGTTCCTCCTCTTATCTCCGGGCTCGGAGATCTGAATGTGGTTAGAGGCGGGGCTAGAGTAATGCTGCAGCTTTATGGTTGGTGTGCGCGAGATGCAGCCGTAGCCCGTTTATTTTAGCACTGAAACCCGTCTGGAATATTTGTTTTCAAAGAATAAAATCCGATTTAAAGGTGAGCCTTCTCATAAATACGTTAATATATTTTTTGCTATGTTGCTTTTTGTCCTTGAAATGTACTGCTGACTATAGAAATACGGATCCGTCTCTCCTGCATCCCGGGCAGGCCAGGAATGAAACCAACATGGATGCTGTGCGCTTAAAGAAATGCTGTTGATGATGCTGCCACAGAGATTACGCTACAAGCACTGCATTCGTAGAGTTTAATCCTGCTCAAAGCAAGACCATGTACTTACAGTGTGCAAAAATAGTTACAAATGGGCAAGACTAGAATTGCGCACATAAGAATGTACATTCAGGACAGATCATAGATTATATGAGTTCCAAAATGTCAATAGTAGGTTTTATTCTGTGGTATTTTAGGTATGGCCTTTTAGGTACATTTTTGCAATCCAGCAAATTGCTTTCCTTCTAGTGCGTCATTACTATAAAACTGGCCTTCTCAGGCAGCCTATGCCTCGCCTGGATGTCAAGATTCTCACAGCAGGACCACTTCAGCTTAAGTCTATAGGTGTTACAATTGAAGTATTATTTTTAGACAAAAATAAGTGAGCACTCTATTAATCTTTTTAGATGATTTACATGTAAAGCTATATATTAAATGTAGCATATACATTAACCTTGCAAAGACTATGAGTCTAAGATTGGACTAACACTGCTAAAACATGTAATAATTTGTGTCTGTGGACATAAGCATATTCCTAGCCTTTTTATACTGAAAAGTTAAGAATAAATTATAATGGTGATCCTTCCTACAGATCTATTGGACTTCAAGAGGCTATTTTTATATTTTGGTGGCTGAAGTATTTGCCTTTTGTCCAAGGAGTGGGGCATTAACCTATGTGGGCTTTTCAGAGAACTGTGAAGGATCACCTCTTTAAATGTTTTATGCTAATGGCATTGGTTTGATATTATCATTATTTTTATTTGTTCCTATTTTATTTATCTGATAAATGTATTTGACAGACAGCTTTCATGTATTAGCTTATGGGCTAGGAAACTACCAGAGACATACTTTAATATTTTTTGAAAACAAATGGAAAGGGATTTGTAATTCATCAGATTTTGTCCAATGTTTATATAAGCTTTATTTAGTTTAGGATTTTTCAAAGATTATACTTTTAGTAAATATAGCCCACTGCCATTCCGCCACCACTCATTGAGCTAGCCTTTACATACTAGTGTGGGCATTTGAGAGCACTAACCTAATAACACTGCGCTAGATCTAAAGCTAGATAAAGAAAGCACAGGTCTTTTGAGTTCAATGCCAGTCTCATCTTATGTCTGTGCCTAGATTGTGCAGGCACCAAGGCGTAATGGCTGAACAGCACAGGCAGCGCTCCCTGTCCACTGCAGGGGAATCTCTCTACCTGGTCTTGGGTGTTGAAAAGCTGGCAACACCTGATGATATCAAGAAATCATACAGGTCAGTTGTGCCGCTGCCTCTTGCCTATCCCTTGGCATTAGTAACTACAATTAACCAATTAAGCCTTATTCACTTTCATTATGGTTGCTGTAGAAACTCACTTGCATGGCATGTCATCAATAATAGTTATTTTTCCATTCCATTCCTTGTAAGGAAACTTGCATTAAAGTTCCACCCTGATAAGAACCCAGAAAATCCAGAGGCATCAGACAAGTTTAAGGAGATCAACAATGCTCATGCCATTCTGGCGGATCCGACCAAGCGCAACATCTATGACAAGTACGGCTCGTTGGGACTGTATGTGGCCGAGCAGTTTGGAGAGGAGAACGTGAACACATACTTTGTTCTGTCAAGCTGGTGGGCCAAGGTAAGATCACGCTAAGATGGAAAAACCTGTTCTAAAGTCTGACTGAAAGTGACAGTGACACTTGTCTACTGAATTTATATATTTTTTAAAATGATGCTTCACTACATTACATACGCATGACTCAGTTGTTTCCTATTTGACCTCGTCTGTAGGCCCTGTTTGTATTCTGCGGCCTGGCCACGGGTTGCTACTTCTGCTGCTGTCTGTGCTGCTGCTGTAACTGCTGCTGTGGGAAGTGTAAACCTCGGCCCCCGGAGGGCGCGGAGCCTGACTTCTATGTGTCCCCTGAGGACTTGGAAGCTCAGCTGCAGTCCGATGAGAGAGGTGAGACTGACAGGACCAACTGCTCATTGTAGTACAACAACAATTTAGTAAAATCCTGATTTTGCGTCGTAGATTTTTTCAGTCATTTTGAATGCGTCACTGATCTCTCTGGCCGTGTTCTTCATTTTTCCCTACAGATGCTGGTATTGATCCCGTGATGGTTCAACCATCTGCCACGGAGACAACCCAGCTAACCTCTGATGGTCACTACGCAACCTACCATACCGACACAGGCTTCAACTAACCCTCCACTCCTTACCCGACCCCGTGTCCTGGCCTGCGGCCCTGCCTGCTTCCCTGCTCCACTGTAACAAGACGAACGAGAGGGGCAATCTGTTTCAACATCATAGAGAAAGAAAGAGGGAGAAATAATTAGCAGTGTTCTGTAGAGGAATGAGTGAGCGTGGTCCACAAACGGAACTCTTGAAGACAACCCCCGCCCTGACCCCACCCAAACCCCCACCCCTTCTCTTCCATCGTTCCAGTGTCCCCAGAAGTGGTCCACTCCCGCCCTGAGAAGAGAAGAAACTGAAAAAAGATTGTTTCCCTTTCGTTTCTTCTGTTGGTAGTTTTTGGCCTTTAAACTTAACCTTCATCTCACAGTTTGCCTCCCCATAGTTCCTTTCCCTGATTTTGTGTTATGACGTTGCATGCCCTCATTTTCAGAATCCATTGTCCTAATTTTGTTTTATTTTATTGATGTAACATTTTCTGTTTGTATGAGAAACTCATGTTGGTGCATAATGTTTGTGCAATATGTCAGTGTGTGAGTGTGGTTCACTAAGGGTACAGTCTACTTGATGTTTTTTTGCTCACCAGTTAAGAGAGGATAGGCTCAGGGAGGTATTGGATAATCTGTAGATGTTTATTATCATTAGTGTATGGTGCCATCTTTCATCCTTCAGGAAAAAGCTAGGATATGTTTTTCTTTTTTGGGGGGCTGGGGGGGATTGTCATCAACGATGCGGGTGTCTAATGACAGCACCTAATATTTTGCCACTTCCAGAGCCGTGGCTTTGTTTGTGTTGTTCTCCTGTCGTGGCTGTGATGCCTTTAGATGTGTGTATTTCAATTGCTAAACATGGAACCAGTAACAAGTACTAAAGCCTAATATAGTAGTGGTATCTTCCTATGCTTTTTCCTCCAATACCCAGCTGTTTTCTCTGCTGACTACAACAAGGCGACAGAATTTGTTGATTTTATGTTTCTTTGGCTTAATGTACAGGAATAACAAACGTATCCTGGCAATAGTGTCCTATTAAAACGCTACATAAAAATTCCATTCAAACTTAGACAAAAAAAAATTGTTTATTGTTGCAAATTATAAACAATTTAAGACTAACCAGCTTACCAGATGACAAATCACAAGGCGTGTTGATTTTACTGATTGAATAGATTGATCTTCTATTGTTGTTGAGAGGAATTTCTTTCTTGTGACATGGTTAATCTATAAAGCTAAAGCCAAGACAAATGAAGCCTAAACGTTTGAGATGGTGCTCTGTTTTACATACTAAACCACTTGAGGATGTTAGGTGGCAAAATATCACATATTAATGTTTTCATACTTCTCTTCTGATGTGGAAGCTGTGTACAGTATATATGTGTAAAGAACAGTTGTTAGCATTTCAAAAAAGAATATTCTTTTATTTTCTAGTGTTAAAGAGAGTTATGAGTGATGTGTTTTTCCAATTTGTTACCACCATTGAAAGGTTGAATAGGTCCATAGAGATACAATATTTGCTCACATTGCATTTCGTGGGTTAGCACTACAGGCAGCTCTTAAAGAAATGAAATCACAAGTTGTTTTGTCATTAACTAAAGATGCATTTATTGCAACCAGTTTGTAACTTGTAATTATTCATAATCCTTATTATGTCATTATTTATTTTATACTTCCTGCTATTATTCATTCATATTTTACAGTGGATGAGGTCTCATGGCCTTCTCTCAGCTCTAAATTATATGGTTGTTGACCTGTGTGGCCCATTTACAATGTCTCCTGTACAGTGGCGTCACTAGAGGGGTGCAGGGGATGTGGATCACACGGATGACATGTTCAGAGGGGGTGACACCAAAATGACTGTCTATAATAGTTTTGTGCCGTGTTTCAGCAGAAATGTATAATTTTTTATAAAAATAGTTAGTTATAATAACAAAAGAAATTTTCGTGAGCCCTGCTTACATTGTACTGTATCAATATAACTACAAGGCTTAAACTCAATGCTAATTTACTTTTTGAACCTTCTAATGCACTCCGGTCAGAGCTTATTACCCAATTGCAATGATGCTTCGAATCACATGGTTTTCTCTGCCAGCACACGCTGCTGGTGTTTTTATAGTTGCTGATTTTGTCAATTTTTCAGGGTTTAAGCTTGAATTATAGTTAAATAAAATAGTGAAACATTAAAATTTACATTTCATAGAACTGACATATCCAATGGATTTACAAATTACATTTTCTAATTGTTACAAATAACATTAGTAGAAAAAAATATTTGGTATGGGAGGAGGTCCATGGGGGGGAGTGACACCAACCCTAGTGACGCCACTGACTCCTGTAACCATGCACTGAAAAACAGATGTACATGTTATGCCTTTTTCATTAAGGTATTGGAAAATGCTACTGTAAATGTTATAAGATGAATGCAATGTGTGTTCAAAAAGAAAAAAAAGGTGGATCAATGATCAGGAAATGGCTCCGTAAAAATATAATGATAAAATCATAGTATATATAGTGTACCTATAGTGAAATGGTTATCTAATACATTTTTAGCTATATTATTTATTTCATTTTGTCATGTTTCAAATGAACGGCTATTCGTTTTCAATGGTATGTTGTTGTGATGTGGCTATTAAATTTTGCAATGCATGGTTTAATGGTTGAGGTCGCCTGTACATACACTAAGTATAAATCTCGACTTTTATGTTGTAGCATGGTAAATGTGTGTCTGAAAGAAAACAAGTAGATCACTGATCTGATTTGCTGTTGTTGAATAAATGTACCGGAACATTTAACCCAGCTCTAGATGTATTTTTTCTCTCTCATTGCATGCCAGCATTCTATTGCATTGTTCTCATGAGTGCAGGCCAGCAGTACATTGTTAATGTTAGGGCTACTCGAGAGCCTGTTCATGCTTGTTGCCAGCAGATGGCGACACTACGCTTTACAAATTCGAATGAATTGCCAAATCAAATGTAGGCCTAAATGCTGCATATGACAAATTATTTGTAAAATATCTAAGTGGTAAATGTTGCCGTATAGATAATAATTTAAATTTGAGCCACTTGCATGGTCAGGAGGTCTATTACTTAGGATGAATAAAGTGGATATTCTCAAATATTACACATTTTGAGAATCTATAGGATAATGTGATGGAGGTAGACCTTCACGAAACAACTAAATACAGTTGTTCTTTTTTTTTAAATAGTTAAAAACAGCATTGGACCTGTTGCTTGTTGCTAACTCGAGATCGTGTGTCAGTGTCAGTTTCAATGACTGATTGGTTTAGGGTAGCTAGCTTTCTTATAGCCTCCAGCAAGGTTTTTTTACACCAGGACTTGCAGGTGGAGGTGTTGAGAATGAACAGACAAGGTGAGTTTGTTTTAAATATATACTATTCTATTTTAAGGTGTGTCAAGTTATTACAAAATAAATCACGTGCATTCAACTGCTTGTCTTAAGTTCGAATCGGGTGGAAATCTGCGGGATTTCAATGCGCCATAGTCGCATTAAAAAACAACAAGTAGCCATGGCATGACGTTTGACCGTCAGCACCAAGGTCAGCGCAACATTGACGCAAAAGGACATAACCCATGTGGATCAAGTGGGCCTAGCTTTAACCTAATGATATCATTTACCAGTTAGACATAATAACACGTTCTAAGAGATGTTTCTAAATGGGAGCATATCGAAGCTCATAGGTCTACAACAATAAGAAACAATTACACAAAGCTGTGGTAGGCCTACTAGTCCACTTCACTTAGTCTGCCAAGTCAAAAATATAAATATTATTGTATCATGTATGGATTTGGCTTTTTATTTTTTTGTCTGTTTATTTTATGTCCAAATTATAAGGGCTTGAACGTTGTTAAATCACATGGGAACCTATATTATGTGTTCAATGTGAAAAGGTTTACATTTTGCTCCTTCAAAGGTTACGGTGGGAATTCATCAACAAACCTTTCAACAAGAAATTTAAGCTCAACTTCTGATCTGACAGATGAAGATTTAGATGATCTTAAGATTGAGCTAGCAAAGGTATGTTTTTCTTTTCCAACATTATGTGATTCCATTATGCTTTGTTTTTATTTGTATTTTACTCTAACCAAGGTCTGGTTATTCCTCTGGCAACAATGTACATCCTTTCAAAACAGTCTGCTTATCTCTAGGTGGAAGATGAAATACAAACTTTGCGTCAGGTACTTTATGCTAAAGAAAAATATGCGATGGAGATCAAGAACCAGCTGGGCTTGAGTCCACTAAGTAGCCTGAAACAGAACCTATCCAAAGGCTGGCACGACGTCCAAACATCCTCGCCGTGAGTAGTTCATTCAAAATGTCATAACAATTGCATCTGTTGCCATGGAAAAAACAATAAGTATTAAGCTTTTGCCTCCTTGTTAATCTCATTACGCCACTTTGTAGCCTATAACTTCTACAAGCATAACATATACCTGCCACATTATACCTAGTGTGATATAGTTCTATATGACCTTAAACTGCGCACTCAAGAAGTGGCTTTGAAAATAATTTGTTGTTTAATTTTTTTTGTAATAGTTTGTTTATTGTTTTTATAGATATCTCTCTGCAGCTGCTACTCTGGAGGACATCAGCAAATCCAACACGTGAGAGGTTCACAGTTTATTTTAATTGATACAACTCAGAACGTTGCACCTGACGCTGGTAAAGAAGGAAAGAATTTACCCCAAAAGTTGTTGTTTTAGACTCACATGTGAAAGGTAGGAGATAGCCATCTCTTTGGAACGGCTGATTGGATTTTCAGTTCAAACGGGATCAGAACCCTGTTAATAGCCCGACTTAGCACAAAGAGCAGCGGTACTAACCGGCTGTATAGCAAATGAGAGGTGGGGGTGGGGGTGGGGGTGGGGGTGGGGGGGGGGGGGGGGGGGGGGGGGGGGGGGGGGGGGGGGGTGGGGGAGTCCTCAGTTGTTGACAACAAAATGACCAAATGTGATTCTCTGGCCTAGAAGGTTCAGTGGCATGCACCTAGGTGTTGGTGTGTGTGTCTCTCAGTGCTTGGTGTCAACTCTTCCCTTAAATACTCTGCATGTCTTCATTGACTTTGAGCCCACACATGTTTGTCTGTGAATCTCCTTCTGTTGGTGCAAAGTCTTTTCACAGAGTACTGTCAGTTTAAGTATTATGGTTCGAAATGTGATGGAAAAACATGCCTGGAAGAGTAATTATTATCACTGATCCAAGTATGACGACATCTTTTTTTTTAAATGCATTATGAGAAGTAATGGCAGGATATTGCTCCACAGAGATTATATTTTCGGTCAGTGATGTACATTATGAATATTAAACAAACTCTGCTTCTAGCTACAAGACGACCCAGGACACTCTATCCCAGGCAGGCCAGGCAACTTCTGCTGCTCTGTCCTCCGCAGGCGTGGCAATCACCAGACGACTTGGACAGATGAGGTACTTCCTACTGTCTCTCTGTAAACTACAACCCCTACACATATATGCACCCTACTGCATTGAATGCCCACGTCATCTTTCTCTCACAAACAGTTCTTCATATACTTTAACCTTCCGCTCTGTAATCTAAGCGTGTCCACTATTTCGATCCATTCTTTGTTTTCCAAATCCAGTGAATCATTCATTCATAATCCTCCCAGCTCCTTTATCGCTCTGTAATCCCTGGAAAACATGTACACAGACAAATGTTTTCCAGGTAATACATAGGCAGTGGCCAATGATACATCTAAACAAGCTGTCTGTTACAGTTAAGGGCCCAGTGTCAAATTCCACATTCGAAAATCCTTCCCTTCCATGTCCAGAAGAACCCCACCTTCCCCTTATCTTGAAATCCCCTGAGAAGTTGTTACCTCTTACAGGGCACGCATGATAAAGTTTAAAGGTCTATTATCTTGGTCCTTGTCTTTGGGAAAACATCAGCCATTATAATCCAATCAAACCAATACAGCTGAAAAATCCTCCGTTCACTATCGACTCGGTGTAAAGGAGAGCCGATGGTGAGTGACACTGTTTGTGCTTGAATCTAACATCTGTCTTTCCTTCCATTTTTCTGTGGTCGAGTAGAGCCCTGCCCCTACCCAGCCCCTCACGGTAAGAACTGGCACAGTAGTGTTCAGTAGTGTTTAATAAGTTACTATAAAACCTATAAAATAGAAATAAAAAAATACATATATATAAATACATTTTCTGTCTTTTCTGTAGTTTTATGCAATAAGGCATAAACTACACAGGCAAAAAGTGTCTGCATCTATAGTCAATGTCAATATGTGTATGACAGTGCAGTGTGATTTTCTTGCTCTCAGTTTGGCTGTGCAAAATAATGGTCTTAAAATGACTTTCCTCTTCATTTTTCTCTCACCGTCTCCCCTTCTGTCTATCTCCATGTGACATTTTGACCTATCAGCGCTTCTTTGGCCCACTCCATCAGTGTGCCCTCTATGAGGTATTTTGTCAGGCATGCATGACGCTTTCAAATTCCAACAATAGAATGGAGAGACATATACCTTGACTTGACCTTATCTTCTCCTCTAGTCGATCTGCTACATTCAAGTCTTTTGAAGACATGGTAGGTAGTGTGAAGGTGAGTTTGTGAAGAGGTGGGACTCATTCATCAATCTTGTGTTTCAACATATACCATCTGACTAATGTAGGCCTATTGATTGAACTGATAAGCCTTGACACAGGTAGAAACAACTAATTGATTTCATAACCCTTCATTTAAATTCTTTGAATCTGTCGCACAGGACAAAGTGAAACGGTCCAATGACGAAAACCATTCTGGGTTTGAAAGAAGATCCTCAGGAGATGGTCCCTTCTGAAATACACAACATATTTCACTTACATAACCAAAGAGTCACTACACTCTTGACTCATGTAAACATAGTCACTTTTGGGCTGTTGTATTTGTCTGAGGAAGATTAGAATTTGTAATACAGCCACATGCCTACATGATATGTATCATGAATGACCAATTTTATATTTTAATTAACACATTCTTTTTGTGTTTTACTTTGATGGAACATTTCTAACTTGAAAATGTTATGGCAGCAATTAAACACTTAATGAATCCAAAATTCAGAATGCAGTAATTATTTTAATGTCAGTTCTGGTATTGCTGGTTTATCAAAAGTAACAAGCATAATAAACCACATTGTATCTTCCAACTTAAAAAAATAAGATAAGTATTTTTATACGTAATTTTTTTCAAATAAATTCTTTGATGTGGCTTCCTCTGTGTTGTAATTTATTAAACAATGTTTGGTTGTAATTTATTAAACAATGTTTGGTTTTTCCCTAACAATGAGGTTAGCCGTATTAATAAAGGTCAAATCGATGGTTAAGTTCGATGTAAAAAAAAAAACGAGTAAAACATGTTCCCTGACCGGGAATCGAACCCGGGCCGCGGCGGTGAGAGCGCCGAATCCTAACCACTAGACCACCAGGGACAGTTGCACTATTCGGGGAGTGTTCCAAATTAATTCAGTTTGGATCACGAAAGATCGCAAGCTTCACAGCAGTGTCGTTCTACGCGAGACGAGAGGGTGCAAAATATAGTGATCTCTATGCTCTATTGATTTTACGTATTGTTAGTATGTTAGCGTTATAACGCCAGTTTGCTGACGTAGGAGTGAAAAATTAACCTGGTCCGCAAATACTGACAACGACAGCTGTGAGTTGATGGATACCCGTTGACCCTGTAGTTAACGTTGGTTGACACCAGCATGCTTTGTTTTGTTTCCCAAGTCTCTTGTTGCAGATTGGTAACCGAACCGTGCATAACTCCGCCCATTCCCAGCCCGCGTGCCACAAACGTCATCCCTGATGGTTATAAAGAGACCTGTTTGTCTCCAGTGCTGCATAACGCTAGTCATAGCATAACGACGTATAGTGGCCGTAAAGGGTCCTGGAAGACATCGTATTCACAAATGGGCCATAATATTTGTTAAGATTTTTTAAATCAACGAGCCTTGCCATCCGACCAAAGAACACCTTAGGTGATTCAAAGATCATCCTTCGCCAAACGAAAAGGTAAGATTAGTTTTAAATATGAAGGTCGTCGAGGCTTGCTCTTTGTATTTCAGGGCTCGAGAAATCGACATTTTGTTTACAACGGAACCCCATGACATTCGTTTCTTAATTCACATGGAAAACCGTCATACAAAACTTACACTTCATCTGATTTATTCAAAAGCTATTTACAACGTACTGCGATCTATTGCTTTGCTCTACAATGATTTTCTACGTGTTTCTGACTAGTAGTATTAAAGAGACTCAATACTACAGACGGCCGGGTATTAACATTTTGAAACGGCCAACAGTTTATATGTTTGCTGTTTTGAACTAGTCCTCAATCTGTCAAGATTGAAGTTAGACTGTCAAATCGCATTACGTTTTCTGAGAGCGTAAATGTTCTTGCACTTTAAAAAAAAGTGTATCCCCAAGGCTCAAGCCGTACTGTGTGTTAAGCACCTTATAATTCACGCATGTTCACGCAGTAAGCCCGTGCTCAGGTCTTATGTCGTTTTCTGGCAGAGCCCTCTGTAATGTGACATAGCATAACATAGCATTGGCAACCATTCTAGTTATTTGAGTCCGTGGAAACCACACTCTCAGCACAGTTTCTGGAATCCCACTAACTTCGGCCCAAACTGGTTGACTGGCTGAGGGTGACTCAATGGGTTAATTCATGGTAAATTGAACTATTCTTTCAATTTGACTTGCCCCCAGTCAATATTTCTGTTTTGGATTATTTGATTACGATTCACATATTTCCAAACTTTCAAGTTTGAGACTGGATTCAGTGTTTATTGTCCACTATGGGATTTCCGTGTACAACGCAGGCCTACCCAACATGACTTTCATTAAGGCTCAAGCTTTTTTGTTTATGGTTATACATCAAAACAAAGTTCACTGTTTAGATACTTTTGATAGCCTTATGATAACCACGTTTTCTCTTCTCTTCAAAGTATTCCATCTTTCAGTGCATTTGCGGTCGGAGGAAATGGCAGCAATTCCATCCAGCGGCTCCCTCATTGCCACCCATGACTACTACAGAAGTAAGAACTGTTGCCAGCCCTCTTGAAATATCAGTCTGAGGTTAAATGTTCTAGATACCATCACATTTTACTAGTTGGTATACAGAATCTCTGACCAGCACTGTTTGGTAGTGACAGAGCCCCAGGTAATCCGGATAATGCAATGCAATTATTAATCCTCAATTTTAGCACGTGGTTACACTCACACAATCTGCCTAACATTGCTAGTCAACCATACTCACTTTGAAGACAATTATAGATACAATATAGTTTATATAATATTCTTAATGTGACGTTTTGTTTGTTCTCAGGGCGCATAGGCTCTACTTCCAGTAATGGCTCTTGTGGCAGTTCTGAGTACACTGGGGAGGTCATTCCACACCATCCAGGTAAACTAGTCTACACACTTTTTTAAAACGGCCTTAAAATCATGTGTGACTTGGTTTCTTACATTCAATGTCCTATGATGCAGGACTTCCTAGGCAAGACTCCGGACACTGGTGGTCCTCATTCTTTTTTGCCCAGAAACAGCATCAGCCTGGTATGCTGAACGGACCAGAGTCTCAGCAAAAGTAAGTAAAAAGAAAAACAAAAAAAAAAACTTTGTAATTTGCTAAACGTCTAACTTTTTATTTTATTTTATTTTTTTTGTATGTTATTGAACAAAGTTGACCATTTAATCTACTTTCTTATCTTACCTATGATTTTTTGTCTTGCAGAACTGGAACCTACACAGTGACCAACGGTCAGGTGACATGTCTTGCCAAGGAGATGTTTCGGGAAAGGCAGCTCAGTGAAAGTAGCGATTCTGGGAAGTTTGAGCCTACCTCCCCTCCACCTACCTCCCCTCCAGCAGCATTCAACCTACCGACATCCAACCCACCAGCATCTTCCTAATTATATCTTACCCTACCCAAATATCCTCTTCTATTCTACCCCATGTAAACCTAAAGTACTAAGTTTAGTCTGAAAATTGAAGGTGATGGATGTTTTTTATACCTGTAGTGATTAAATTGTGCTTTTCCTCAATGTTATTAGTTTTATTTTTCATGACCAAAGGTCAAATGCAAAAAAAACAACGTTTTTAGTGTTTTTCCCACCATGATGAGTGAACAGTGACTGACTCTGTTTTATTAAAAGTGATTGCAGTTACCACTAATTATGTGCAGTTTATTGACGACACGCTATCTCTTACATTTTCAAACATAAGGAATTGTTCTACAGGCCTTGGGCCAAATTTTACCTTACAAGAATCATGCAGCATCTGTTCACAAAAGTTCTCAATTGCAAACAATTCTCCTGTGCCATTTTCTATGCTGATGATCAATGTCAATCTTGTCATGCCTAAACACCTCTGTCTCATATGTCTCCAAATCTACATCTATAATGCCTCAACAGTCAGGTTGAATATGAATAAGCTTCATCTCATTGAGTCAACAGTATCCTTTCATAAACACACCATTAGAAAATCGATGCACTTGTTGAATAGGTTAAACCTGAGTTCACTAATGAGTAACTGGTTTAAACTGAGGCCACGTGCTGCTGTGGATTTACATAATACTGGCTTGTGGAAATGAGGGAAGAGTCCCCCAAAGTTGTGTTTGGAATTGTTGGAAGTGAATGCATTGATTGAGCTGGACAATGAAGACAAAATATAGCAGTCTTATATTTTAAACGTTTTTATTATGTGGACTAAACATTGAGTTTGATCTATATTTACCTTAGTCAAACTAAAAACTAAAAATATGAGATAATACCTTGAGTTGAAGTCTAAACATGCTTTTATTGAAGAGACTAAAAGGTCGATAATAAGATATACCGTTGGTTCTCCCTAGATCGTAACTAAATTAAGCGTGTTTCTGAGTGTAAATGTTTGGGTATCTGATTAAAATCTAATTTAAGACCCATGTGCTTGAATTTATAAATAAGATGTGGATCAGACTTGGAGCTCTTCAAAGGGTAAGGTCATGGCTTACTCTTGAAAACAAAATGGCTATCGGAAAACCAACTAACGTTAGTGATGGATTGAGGTGATTTTGTGGACGCCTGTTGCCCTTTCTATTTTAAAGTCATTTTACGCAGTTCACAACAACAGTCTGCATTTTGTATCTGTAAACGTTTTGAGAAAGATCGATGGTCTTCCCTCATTGATTGGAAAGAAAAATATTGTCACAAGTTCCCTTTTTACCTAGCATTCCTTTTAAAGAACAAATCCATTGGTCATAGGGCATGTACACAAGACTTAATCACCCTTGAAAGCCCAAATACAGAGCTTTGGAAAATAGCTTCTAGTTTTGGGGCTAAATAATTATTTATTATATATTCAATTAATTATATTGATTGTAATTAGTGACACAGCAATGCCTCCGTTTGGGAACATTCTGAAGTTGGGGAACTTATTGTGCAGTTCACATAATGTTCCAGGGGAGGAAATATTGAATGTGTAATGTTCAGAGGAATAAACAGAACAAACCTGGAACATTGGTAATGCTCATGTTCCCTGATTGTACTATAGCACTTAAATAAATACTTCATAGAAAAGTAAGTGTTTGGTGTGTGGGGGGAAATACCAGATACAATTCTAAGAATATCTCCAATGGTCTTAGCAAAACAACAAGCTGTTATGGATAAATAGCTTTTACAAAGATAAGTTTCTTCCTGAGTACATAGCATAAAAACAAAGTTTCCTGACGTTTTTTGGGGGAAATGTTTACCTACCATAATCCTGGGGACAAGGACGTTTTTTGGGGTTTCAATGTGTGGACTGGAACAGGTGTTATGTACACTTTATTCGCACATACATGATATTGTGTCTGAAGTAAGAGTCTGTGACACAGATATAGTTGACTGGAAATTAAACAACAATGTCACATCATCGGACTTTATGTAGCAGGTGTAATTACAATTATACCAATGTAATTACAATTACAACAATAAAACTTTGGACACAGCACAAAATATGTGTTTCAAATGGAACATTGCTAATACTTTGGCCTATACAGACATTTTACTTTTGAAATAATAAAATATATAATAGTTATAGTTATAGTTAGAAACTAGTAGAAATAGTCATATCCCATACGCCCATCATAGTTTGATTTACCATAAATGTAATTAATAAAAGGCTAACAATCACTATGGTTGTTCTATATAGCGGCAATGTGAAAGACCAAATTTAAAGTAGGTCTTGCCTTAATGTTAAAGTTACAGGCCTCGTCCACCTGAATTCCAAAGCCTTTAACATTCATAACCTTTACACACACAAACAGCCCTCTCTCACAGTGCGTGTCTCAACCCGGTCCAGTTTGACCAAAGGTTTTCTATTCTTGGCAAAGCAATTTTGTACGCCGCTTGTAGCTAAAAATGTCCTTGGTCTATATTAAGCATGCATAGTCATCAGTCCATTCATAGATAAGGGATACTCCCATCCCATGGGTACTTTTTTTGCATGCCCGATGTGACAGGGAATATTTTTGGGGACATTTTGAGTTTGTCTGTTAATAGCACATTAAAGAACCAAAGGATTGGAAGATTGTACTGGTATTAATTCATTAGTTTTACTAGGTGAACAATATAGCATATTTCATATAGTGCATAGATGCTAAGGGTTTGAAATCCAAGGTGGTAGCCGTAGAGAATGGTGTGCCACAAGTTTTTGACCCACCTTTTTTACACTTTATATGAATGATATCTGTGCCTCTGCAAAAGACCGTAAAGTACATTTCTGTACCAATGCTACCATTTTTTATTCTTGTGCACCGTCCACAGAACAGGCAATGTCAAACCTTACAAGGCCATTCAATTTTGTTCAGAAATCCCTTGAAGATCTGAGATGAATCCTTAATGAGTCAAAGACTAAATATATGCTTTTCTCACTGGACAAATTTCTATAGAATTAAAGGGCATATCATATTTGCTCCCTAAATTGAGCACTAATTGAGCATGTTGCTGTACAAATACTATTTTACTAGATGAAAAGATGCCATTTAAGACGCATTTGCCTGAACTCACGTAGAAAGTGAGGATCAGACTTGGAGCTCTTTTCACCTTACTTGCCTTTGAAAGCACACATCCAGTAATCGTAGGACACGCTGAGGGCCCAAAATGGACAACATAACTTGGAAAATTAGCTTTTAGTTCTTCAAATCGGATAAATTCTGCCTTTACAGGGCACTACTGGAAAAGAGACCTAGACTCAGTCAGTTACCTCTGTACAAATAAAATATTAATAACAATATTATACATACTAAATGTATAAGATATATATTTATGTTAATGAGTGGGCCTAAAGGTCGGCTGCTCTGGTAGATGGATTGGCAGTCGTCCTGGAAATGCCCTGACCCTTGATGACCCATTTCTTTTGTAAGGGACTCCGGTATCATGAAAGTGGACTCCGGGGCTACATTCTTTTTATAGACCTATTCCGGGCTTTGGTGCAACGCGGTTGTCAGGGCGTTATGTGAGAAGATTATGGCAAGTTCAACGGTCTGGCCAGATGTTCTATAAATTTATTTGGAGATGAACGGAGACAATCTGTGTCAGGTCTAAAGTACGCGCCTGGCAAAGACAAAACTAGCTCATACCAGAGTTCAGGATGCCCATGTCTGCACTTTGGAATCGAATGAATTTGCCATAATTTAATATATAGCGTGGCATGAGGCATGGTATGTTGAAATTGATCAAATAATTTAATATAACCTATTAGAATGACTGTATAAACTTAAATTAACATTATATTGCCTTGTTAGTAGAGTACAGGTCACCAGGAGCAGCAGGTTCATCAAACTGTTTGTCAGGATGTGTCATTCTGTCAATGGCCTATTTTTTGATCAGCATGCGGGAGGAACGTGCACACGCGCACATGGCAAGATGAGCTAAGTGTGTCACGCATTGAGATAGAACACTAGAAGCAACATGTGATGCAATAGAGCTATCCTAGAATGATTTGGCAGCCGTCATACCTGGGTATTGTCACCTTTATTGTTCTTCTTTCTATGTGTGGACATGTCTCAGTGTGAACTTTTAAGGTCAATACCAGTGTTCTCTAAAGTCTACATTTGATAATAAGTATTCCAGGAAATTACTTACTTATCTAATACAGGCCATATTTACAGAGCCAAACATATTCTCCCATTCTGGATTTTGGTATCCTCAAAAGAAAAACGTAATTCAAACAGTTTACCAAGTGATATTTTGATCAAAAACAGCGAATGAATTGAATGAAAACACACATTTATTGTACTACAGACTGACACTCGTCAGTCTCATATTAAATAGCATTTCTAAGTCTGTGCAATTACTAAGGGGAATACTCCATCTTCATTCCACTTATCCATAGTCATAGCCACATTTCTGAAAAAAAGGCAGAATGCCAGTGAAGACTATTAGAATTTATATATTAGACATACTGTGAAATGGGGATGGGGGTGGGTGGGTACATTTAGTTCTCGAACAGACCCATCAAACCTGTTTCAACAGCCTCTCAGCACTCGGCAGTGGAGCACCTCGGAAAGATAACAAGGTACATTTCCGGAGCCGGATTGTGAAACCTGCCACGAGTTCAGCCAAAACAAGTTTCAACTGAGACAACCTGAGTTGTCATAGCCTTGATCTATGACCTTTGCCTATTACAAGGTATTCCTTTGACATACAATGAAAATAGTTTGGTGCGCACTGGGGGACGGAAAAAACAGGGCCAGACAGACCATAAGTAGAATAAATCATGCATGTGATTGCACATGCATATATGCTTACATAAATACAAAGAACTCTTCCTATGTTGTCAGCCAAAGTAAACATTAATTTCTGATAAAGGCCCTTAAGATAAGCAAAGAGAGAACGAAGGGCGGGGCCCAGCGCAGGAACAGCAAACAGGTTAGCCAACTCGCAGAGGACATTGTGAGGATCAAAAACATTTGTCACACATTCTTACTGTAAAGACTAGCCTATATTGACTTCGTAGGTCTATACGGTCCATACGGTTTATGGATTTGTTCTATTTATTGGCACATTTCTTTGACCATGCAATCTTTTTCAATGTTTTCTAAAAAAACTAATTTCATTGTTTATTTAATGTTGGAAAAAGCGTAATTAAAAATCTGGTCCTATGATCTATGAATGTTTCAAAAGGAAGTTCAATCTTGTTTCAAACATTTCAGAAATTATTTTAGGCATAAATTTGTACCGCACCATTGTGGGGATTTTCTCCAACCTGGTTTCAATTGTGACGGTATTATGTAGCCTGGTGGCTACTCACTGTACTTCAACCTGAGCTCAAGGTTTTTTCTGTTTCCCCATTGGGTTCCTACGCTCTCTAGTGGACCAATACCTTGTTCTCACAGGATTTTGTTCAAGCTCATTAAATAATGTTGTATAGATTACTTTGCAAAGGATTTGACATTAGAAAACGTTTTTTAGGACCATTAGATGTGCGCATAAAAATCATTGTAAAAAAAACAAAAACAAAGAAGGAAGACGCCAAGTTTCAGCTTGATAGCTCATCGCACATTTTTATTCAGTCACTGACATCTCAGGAGGGTAGAGCTTTGCATTGGTTCTGTCCATAAACCAATGATTTCTTTTACCACAGCGTTGACGCAACACTGAAAAAAGCAATAATTCCAAACAAATACAGGTCCCTCATTAGTGATATGTAATAGGCAGAGAGAATCCTGCCTGGACAGTTTTGCATGAAACATAGAAATGAAACAAGTTCTGCGTTCTTCTTTTGTCTTTTAGTTGTTTCACATATATTAATAAATATTCATACCTATAAACACTTCAAAAAACTAAATATTAAGTCACAGGTACTGGAAAAAAGCTCCACTTTTAAATCACAATGAAAAATGTACAAAACAATGATAAACTTCTCCTGTAACTGTCATGATTTTAGGTAGAGTCATAACTGTCATGTCAGTACAGATTAATGAGTAAAAACTAAACTCAGAGATTCAGCGTTTCCTGAGGTTTGTGTGTTCCCCTTTGAAGGCCGGGAGTGGGGAATGGCTTTTACTTTACTTAAGGAAACTTTACAACAGATCAAGGTGTACCATAAAAAGAATTGTTGGCATAAAATAGTCAGCACAACCATCAAACATACACTCTTCTGTGCCAAAACCCTTTTGCTCAGTTTGAGTGGTTGAATCATTGATCTTAAGATGGTCCACTTTGAGCTGTCATGAAGCTCCCTCTCGCCCAAGATTTCCAAATTAGGTGCTCTAAGCCATAACCATAGGCCACCCACACCAAGTCCCAATTTGGCCATGTGGACAGCACTTCATCGCATGTCAAAGTGGCCACATCTGCATTGGATTCAATGCACACAAAAAAATAAAAACTAAAAGAAAGATATCTAAGCAAATGTACACACATCAGGGTATAGGCGAGAAACAAGAACAAAAAAGCAAAGTAAGAAGTATTCTGAAAAACTGTACATGTAAACATCACACTTTCACTGAGTCCAAAAAACCAGAGGGAAAGAATACAAAGCTTCACATTGGTATACAGATACCCCCTTGCACAGAGCTACGATATCTGATCCGCGCATTAGGGGTAACAAATAAAATAATATAAATAACAATAGAAGTAATACAGAGCACCACCAAATGATAAGTTAAAACAGGCAAGGGCTGAAACCACCTTGATTTTTTTTTTCAAACAGTGCTGCACTGTACCCACAGAAAAATTAAAGGTTTGAAACGTTTCTTTTATAACCCTTTTTACAGCTATACATTACATATATCTGACTCACTTTAGCAATCCACAAGCTACCAGGGCTTTTTTAAACATCTATACATTACATTGTCCAGTCAATACAGAGAGAAATCCCATTGGCCTTTACAAAAACAAATGTATGTATTTGATTAGTCACAGTAACTCCTGTACACGCCTAAAACATCACATTTTAGATTTCAGACATCATGTCCAAATCCCCAAGCAAATGTCTGTGCTGTTGGTTTAAAAGGTGACTGATTGAATAAACCCAGCATTAGTATCAGTAAAACAGATGACCAAGTTTAGGAAGCAGCATCCTATTGAGTGTTATGGCTACTGTAGCAAAAAAATAAAAATGAAATGAAACACAGAGCAAGTGGAGGAGACGAGGAAGACATTTTCAGTTTCAGTTGCTGTGTATAATGCTTTTTTTTGTTTTGTTTTTTGTTTGTTTTTAAACAACAGCATGTTAGCTAGTTGTTAGGCTTGCTATTTCGGCTTGATAATCTTTTACAGCGGGAAGATGGATGAAAAGTCTTCCTCTTTCTTTACTAACTGTGCAAAATATTAAGAACATTTCTTAAAACAGTCCATTACAGTAGAATAGATAGTTCTGTTTGACATTTCTGTCTTCATTGCAAACTTGAGTGTGAAACAGGATTCTCCTATTTAGACTAAGTACCCGTTCAATTCATATGAAACAGGCAAGTTTGAACTGAAATCAGTAATCCAAAAAAGAAAAAACGTTTAACAAATATCACTGTTTGATTCTTTGTTGGTACCAAAAAAAAAGTGTACTATGTTACCTTAATCCTGAGCTGTAAAGTGCTTCCAAACTTGCAATAGATTGATAATTTGTAATCGAATAACAGCATGGTCCAATTATGGCATGGCAACTGCAAATAAACATATTGTAATTAAAATCATAGTTTGATTTGTTCTTGAGATGATCACCGCAGTTTTTTAAAGTTACATTAGGGCTTGCACAACCATGATAAATAAGTCGTCAATTTGAAAAATCTTTGACAAATACAGACATAAACGTATCTGAGATTTGAGCACTTAAAAAAAAGAAAAAAGAAGATAATTGACTGTTTGGAATGTTTCAGCTAACAGAGTGATTTTATCACAGTCAATGTTGTACAAAACAGGGCCACTCCACTTACACAAACAACAGAAACTGATAACAAACACCTAGACTAACATGAACCAAAGAGAAATCAAACGCAACAACAACAACAACAACACTCTCACACACACACACACACACACGGCTGCTTTTGTGCTGAGTGTTTCTCTGTTACTCGCCTGCAAAAGTGTCTGTTCTGAGAGTGTGCTCTAGAATCCGTCTTAGCGTTTCAGTGTGATTCACACACATATCAAACACCATGGCAGAACATTGTGAGAGTAAACTGTGACGCCATCTCACATCTTTTCAGGATTGTCTTTTGCTTCTTTTTATAACATTGTGTTACAGAACATGATTTCTGGTGATATGGAGATATAAAGATGGATAAAATGGAAAGAGGTGTGATTTGTTGGGAGGATGTGGAAATATTCCTTTCTTTGAATAGGCAAGCAGCCTACACATTAATTGTAATGTAATTATGACTGAAGTCGTACTTAATCTTAACATGTCCACTCAAAACACAAAACTCTGTAAAGCTCCCCGGAAAAAAACAATAAGCTACAATACAAAAGCCTAAGTTACTTCAACACCTTTGAAAACTACTTCTCATAATACCACCAAGTCCTCTTATTCAATCTCAAGTACACCTGAAAGATTCTTCCCAATCACTGAAAGTACCTAATTCATGAGGTTCGAGTGATGGTAGAAAACAGCATTTACAAACAAGTAACAATTAGCTACAATGCTGCATGGGGAGTGGAGTGTTCTACTGGTATCAGCCATCTAATGTTCTCTCTGTGATAGGAAGGCTTGGACACATGTAAGCTAAAGAAAAACTGTTTTCCCATGTTCTCAGCATAATGTTAACAGGGGAGAGGTAGGTGTTAGGTACACTTCCTCAGTCTGCACAAAGCCTTACTGCAGACAAGAGCAATTAAAGAATCTAGGGAGGTATGGGATCGATGACGTTACCCATGAACTTGCCATAATTATCTTCCATATTGCACCTTTTTTCCTTTACGTTTCAAGTGGCATTGGCTACGACTCAATGCTTAAATAATATACAAATCTCTTTTTTTTCCCTGACAGGTGACCTGCGTTTGCACTTCCAAGATTCTCTAAAGCCTCTTCTAGAGTTCAATCATGTGTAAAAGCAACACATCACTTCTGATACAAATATTCAAAATGCAAGAACACAAAAATATCGTATTACCTAGAGTATCTGTCCCCTTGGCAACCCTAACCACACATACAAATCTAGAAAGTCCAACAAAACAAGAGGTACAGTTGTGAGGGACTGAGTACGTTTTAGCCCATCACTGTGAAACCTTTTTTCCAACTCACAATTTTTCTTCTTTTTTTTTTGCATTTCCTGTCCATACAGGAAATGCATGCCCTCACATCCTTGCAGTTGAGGTTAGCATATCAGTGGCAGGCAGTCATGTCGTTAGCAGCAATTCATGGTAAGAATTTCAGAGCCTCCCTAATTGCCCAGAGAAAATAGTGGAATGCAATAGAAAAAGAAGGACATATATTTAGTAGAGGTGCCTTCCAAATCCTGTTACCTGTGCGAGTTAAATCTGAATGGTATATTTTGGCCAACTCCCAGAACCCCGGGCACATATGGGAGCAACGTCCCTCAACTATAATCACCTGTCCTGCAGCTAATAGTAAAGTATGACAGCCAGAGGATTTGAAGGGGGGACATAGAAAAGGTGTAAGTGAATAGGAAAGTAAATGGCTAAAGATGACAGGGGTACTGTGATCAAAGGAAAGAGAGAGTGCATAAAGTAGGCTACCACACTTGTACGTTTCAGCCTGTGAGAATTTCTGCTCCTTTTTAAAATACAAAAAACTGTGTATGAGTATGTCAATGGTACCATACCAATTGTGCGCTGCAGTTTCAATCTCGTTAATCTATGTCTCTGTGTGGATCCCTTAATCCTGTCTGAATGTGTATGCCTGATCGTAAAAAAAACAAACAGACCAATTACAGACAAGACAGGCCCAGGAGAAGGCCTTGGAACAATTTGGCCCACAGCCTGGCCTAGACTGGGACTCAGTTTTGCTGCAGGATCAGGTTTTCCAGCTCGTCCGCTGAGCGGAGGAGGAAGGCAGCAGATTCCCGGTAGCC
Organism: Galaxias olidus; assembly: GCA_026901105.3. Taxonomy (NCBI): domain Eukaryota; kingdom Metazoa; phylum Chordata; class Actinopteri; order Galaxiiformes; family Galaxiidae; genus Galaxias; species Galaxias olidus. Next base: position 456,035 of record JAPMUY010006907.1, on the reverse strand, counting down.
GGCGATGAGCTGCCGAACTGCCGTGACTTCCGGGGGGCTGAGTTGGGTTGACGCCCCGCCCCCGCCGCCACCTTGACCGTGGCTGTTGGCACTGGAGGAGGACGAGTTGGGAGCCACCGACTTCATGCTTAGATCGGTGGGACCTGGAGAGACAGGGGGAAACAAGCGGATAACAAGAATTATAATAAAACCAAATCTATAATACAGTAAATTATTATATATGATAACAAACATTATATAAATATATTGACATTTTAAAACCACTTTTAAATATTTAAAAAAAAAGTTGCAGACTAATGATCTGTTGTTTGTCATCTTACATATTAGGGGAATGTAAAGCATCAGAGAACGTAAACGTGTGAACCAAATAGTGAATTGATACATTGCTTTTCAATCTGATCCACTAAACAGTTAATCACCGTTGGTCTGGGTTGCACTGGTGGCCTGCTGGCCGTTGCCGTTTGTACCGTAACCGCGGTAAGTGTAGTTGAGGCCTCCGTTGGTGTAGAGCTGATCCTGGGCATAAGCTGTGGCAGCGATAGAGAAGCTGGAGGGAGTCCCAGCAGTCGGGTCCCTGGGACTGGTCTTATCAACACAGGCAGGTTCCTCCTGAGAAGAACAGAATGAGGAACAAGTTGCTTTAATGTTACGTGCAACAAAAATCTCATGTAACAGAAAAAATATAAAACAGAAACATAAGTGACAGATACTGCAGTAGAATATGTTAATGTTGATAGAATATTGCAGATATTTTTGCTACTATTACAGATGATCATTTCTCAACCTAAACAGATTGAACGCACTTTCCAATATACACACTGTCACTGGAGTCAGTGGAGACACTTTCAAAATAAGGACGACAGGCCCGTTCACACACAGGCTCCTGCCAACACACTCACAGTGGCTTGGTAGACGTCTAGTCGCATCCTCTTGGCGGCGTTCCGTGTTTCGCTCTCGCAGGCAGCAGCCAGGATGTTTTCTGCCATGGCCGAGGTAAGGTGAGGGGGCGTGGGTCTTGTCTGGTAGAATAAAAAAATATAGACAAACAAAACATTTAGCTGGGATCCTTGTTTTTTTGTTTTTGGTCCATTCATGAAGCAATTTATTTTTTATAGAGCACCTTTATTTAATAAATAGGAATATTTAATTATTTTATATTCCTATTGAATTAATTCAAACAAATACAAGAACTTATTGCTGCGTGTAGCGAGTTATCGTAAAAGGGCATATGATACTATGGTTACAATGGTTACTATGTCAACTTCACCTCAAAACCGCTTTTTTTCATGCGGCGGCAGGACTTGAGGTAGGTGCGGATGCGCTTGCGTGAACGTTCCTGGAACTCAGGAAACTGGCGGCTACAGGACTCGATGATGGCCTGGATCTTCTCCTTGGGCTGCTTGGAGATGGGGACCATGCGGTCCAGGTTTTCATCCACAAACAGGCGCACAAACATCTGATAGAGGGGAAGAGAGGGGGAGGGGAGAGAGGAGCGGAGGGATGTAAAGCAGAAAAAAAGAGAGGAGGGGTGTAGAGTATGGGGATGTATAGAGTGGGTAAACAAAAGAGAGGATGATTGAAAAGCAAAAGCATAAATGGAAGAGAAAGAAGAGGGGGAGGGAAAGAATAGGGGCAAAAAACATTGAAAAATTCTAGTATTGCAGCATTCTTAAATGTTTCACTGCTATGCCAATTGATGTTCAAATAAATGCCCATTGGTGGTAAAAAATAAATAAAATACTCAGATGTTAATTAAAATTACAACATAATACTTTCAAGTGTTTTACACGTATTAATCAGTGAATCCCCATAGGGTTTATTTAAATGAGACTTACGTTGAAGGCTTTTAGTCTTTCAGGGTCCATGCCCTCAACGTCGGTAATCTTATCACTGTCATCATGGTCGTCGTCGTCGTCATCAAGAATCTGCTGGGCCCGACCGGAGGTCAGATCCTCGGCACTCATACTCAGCTCAGTCTTTATAGAGTCGTAGCTTCCCGAGCTGTACTGGGGGGACTGGGTGCACACAGGCAGACACACACGCAGACACACAAACATGTTTTTTTAACATGTTTTTTATGTAGCTATACATACGACACATGGACACATTCTAAACTGTAAGGATTTATCTTTATACAAATTTGTCAGATATAACACCTAAAGCACATTTGCTAAAAGTACAATACAAGTGCATATTTCCTTGATTACTAAGCTGTAGCCATTTTAAACAGAGTAATGCCTTTTAAAAAAAAGAATAAAAAAGAAAGAAAATTTTTGCTGACAAAAAATAAATAATCCAATACAAAACGAGAAAGGCCACCACAGTCCTTACCTTGTTGCCGTACTCCGCTTTAACGGGGTACTTCCTGTTGGGGTCAGCTGGATACGGCACCACGGCAGAGGCAGGGCTCCCCATGGGCAGTCTGTCGACCAGCTTCTGGTCCTCTGAAGAAGAGGACGAGGTGGTGCTGAAGTCCAGAGGGGCGCTCACGCCGTTGTCTGTCCCGTCGCCGTAAGGGGCCTCGACTACGGGCCCATCCACGGGGTTTCCTCCCCCGGTCAGCAGAGCTTCCGGGGAAGTCAGGCCAGGAAGCCCGTTAGCACTGCCACTGCTGTCCGAGGAGTCGTCGTCTGCTAGCGGGGGGAGAGGCGGAGTGAGTGAGAGATGAGACAGAGAGAGAGAGAGAGAGAGAGAGAGAGAGAGAGAGAGAGAGAGAGAGAGAGAGAGAGAGAGAGAGAGAGACAGTAGTAGAGAGAGAGTGGTAAGGATGGGGCTGAGCGACGCTGTCTGCAGTGCAGAATTGATGTGCTATTGTTGAGCCAGACGTCCTATCAGTGACGGTTTTCTTTAGCTGGGTTATTTGAAATGGGAGGGAGGGGGGGTAAGGGGAGTGAGGGTGGTCTACGCTGTGCTGTATGAGTCTTTGTGCAAGAAGCGGGTGTTGAGGTCAACTGTCAACATGAATAGGAGTGCAGAGCGATACAGGGGGGGGGGTAATCTAATGGGGGTTCAGTCGGGGGAGGGATAAACAGGAAAGGAAGAGGGGTCATAGGGGGATGGGGAGGGGGGGAGTCCTCATTTGCTAATGTGTAACACACAGCACATTGGTGTGACTGCAATGGTGGTGACTGTGCTTTCTATCCTGTGCGTCCTCCACTCCGCTCTTCTCTATAGAACTAAAAAACATCAACCGATTTGTTCCTTTCCTTTCCCTTTAAAAAAAACAACAACGTAAATCTCAGTCTCACATATTCTAATGCTGAGCAAAAGAAAAACGTCTGGCTTTATCCTCTTGCCCTCTAGTCTAAAGAGTGGGTGGACCGAGGGGTGGGAGGTGGATTGGGGTTAGGGTGGTGTACACTGCAGCCCCTTTCCAGAAGGGATTTACTAGGATTAGTTCACTAAGAAGGGTACAAGCTGTTTCCTGTGGGCAGCAAATAATATGCAGTCTTCCCATGGCACGGTGGCCTTCCCCATTTTCTTCACACAATAAAAAAGTGAAAACCAGCAGGCAACCTTTGCACTGTATTAAAGGTGTGTTGGAATGCCCTAAGCATCATAAAACACAGACTTTGCTATGCGTCATGGCTATGAACCACAAGAATATAGAGACGAAGAGACTCACCGTCCTCTTCTTTAACCGGCGCTGGGGGGCTAATGGCGACTCGATGTCCGTTGGGCGGGCTGAGCTCAGGCACTGGGGGCTGCTGAGCTGAGACCCATGCTGGCTCGGCCAGATCCATATCCTCACTGCTCACTGAGCTGTCATCCTGGCACGGGTCACAGAGAAACGTGGAATTATATATAAATAATTATATAAATAATTATACGTATATATATATAGAGAGAGAGAGAGATAGAGAGAGATAGAGAGATAGAGAGGAAGTGGAATCGGGATGATAGAGGTAGAATAAGGAGGCACGGCTGCTCAAAGTCGGATTTATTTCCCCTGTGGGGAACTCGAGCAAACTGAGTAACAGAGGAAATGGCTGTTGAGAAAGTCACTCCCAATCTTGTCAGCCTCTTAGAAGCCTCCCCTATGGCTTAATCTTTGATTTGAGCGAAAGATATGCTTATGTATAGGGTCTACTGTATAACGTAACAGAGCAGAAAGCTAATTATCGAACAAGTCACAGTTTACAAGTCTTTTCTCTCCGTTAACCTTTGACATTATGTTATGTATGAGACCCTTAATAACACGAGGAAAAGGGGAGAAATGGTAGGAAAAAAAAGTCTCAAAGCACTGATGCTATTTTTAACTCTGCTGTGTAGAAACCCCAAACATGCTTGCTCTAGCGTAACAGCAACATGAGTGGACCAGAGGGGTAAGGGATGAGCGTAAAGAGAAAAGAGAACATGACACACATTCTCACAAATACATTTACAGTCACAAAGCTCAGTGGATTAGTGGATTAGGACTATTCAAAGGTGGAACTGAACTTTGTACCCAGGTTGTAAAAGAAGAAATGCCCTGCTCAGATCGTTCTGTGCTGGGTCCTGAGTTGTTTGCTATTACATACCTTACCTGATAAACATGGGCTTGTCTTTATTATATTATAAAGAGTCAAAACGTATGCCCCTAATAAATTAATTAGTATGTGCACATATTTACATTCGCAGCCATATACTTCCACAACTAACTGTTTTAATGTCAACATAATTCTAGGCATGTAGGCAGACATGGATTATATAACTTCTTACTTCCATGGTGCTGCTAAAGATGCTCTATAATATGCTATTTTGTAAAGCGGGCTTCCTATAAATGAAAGCACATAGGCCTACATTGTGTAGTTGTATCGGAACATGAGAACTACTCTCTTTCTGAATGGCTACTCCCGACACCTGGGGGATATGCACCCCTCTGGGGCTTCTGGGTAGCTTGGTGACTGCTTTATTAGGTACCAAGTGAGGCATGTTGAGAGGACGCCTATGCAGTCTGCAATTATGTTGCTATTTTGTTAATAAATAAGTGGCAAACACAACTAAAAGGTTTGCTATTTATTGTTATTATTATCATTATTACAAACTCAAGTCAAAAGTAAATTAGGTAACAACCGTAAGGTATATAGGCCTACAGCAGGATACTAGTATGAGTGGGCCTATAAGGTTCTATGACCACACGTAAACAAATCACTGCATGCGGCGTGAAATACGAACACAGACACATTCCGAAGTACATCCAAAAGATCGACTTAATTTTAAGACCGTGCAGAACATGAAACTCAACTGCCGCAAATCGACCCCATGCAGCTTTTTTTTGTTTTGTTTTTTGTTTTTTTTTACGGGCGAGTAGCATAGTTGATTGGCATAGGACCTAAAGCATCGACCTACACTTAAATTAAGAAACTACACACGGATGTTATTATCAGTGCTATGTCCAGAATGGATCGGGATTTTTTACTTACCTGAAAATGTAAAAATAATGACAACCTCTTCGAAATTAAGAGAATGCATATGTGGTCAATTTTACAGTTACTCCGTCTTAATAATAATGGCCTACTCCTCTGCCAGGGTCTTTTGATCCGGGAAGCGCCCGAGTGCACTGTCAGTGCTACTGAAACAGGCGGGGCTCTGCGTACGATGCTACTCTCACGTGTCACAGTCAAGGAGGTTAGGCGTGCAGTAGCCTATAGCCTGCAATAACGATGCCGTAAATGCGATATTGTGCAATAACCGTCCCATGTTGCAAAATCAGTTGAGCCATAAAGGTTTACTCATCAGTTATAGTAGAACTACAGGCTCTACCTATATCACCCATTGCATAGTTAACTGGGTTACGTTAGGCCTCAACGTATTCTTATTAGCATACTAATTCAAGTAAAATAAGTACTGAAAATGTGACATGGAGTCAAATTCCTAGTACATACTCAAATTCACACAGACACACACACACACACACACACACACACACACACACACACAATCCCACACCGCACCCAGCTGTACGTTATTCCTTACCCTTTCATTGGCAGTCATGCATTGTAGTTTCATCTGTTTCAGGTAGGTGGCAGTGAGGGGCATGTTGTAGTCAATGAGATCCGGAACCAGTGAGGTTGGTCTGTCATTTTCTAGGGCAGACAATAGATATAGTACGTGGGACATTTACCTAAGGAACATTTCACAAAAATCTAACTAAAGAATTACCTGAGCCCCACCACTATAACTAGCCAGTTCCTCCTCCGAACAGGCTGCTCTGAACACCAATAGATATTTGTATACAAAACGCATGGGTTGACTATAGACATCATAACATACCAAACCTTGCCATTACAGCAGTGATGTTGATGCATGGTCACTTTTCTGTAGATGTGGTCTTACACAACATAAGTAATCAGTTGATGTATTAGGTTTAAGTTAAAGGCCTTCAGGTTGCTGTTTAAATATTTAGTAGACACGTGATTTATAGTTCAAGTAGTTTCCGAAATGTCATACAGGCTGTGATCAAAATGCATCAACTGATATCTGGCAGACAAAAGGCCCCATTAAAGTCTCTTTATGTAAAGCCAAGGAACTAAGCCACTCTAATGCTGAAATCAAACAACGTGAACCCTGACATTTCACAACATGGCCACTAGAGGAACTCTGTGATCATATTTTGAGTATGCCTTTCATTACAGTCTAGGCTGGGTCCTCTGGAGTCGTTGTTACATCATGTTGATGATGGGCTCAGCTTTTTAAACTGGGTAACCATCTCTAACGACTCTTGGGATTTGTTTTTGATAGAGTACACTTTTGAATCATCAAGAATGTGTGAAGTACGTTTCTGCAAGTCTAATCTTACTATATATAAACGTGTTTGTGTGTGTGTGTGTGTGTGTGTGTGAGAAAGATGAGTCGTATGTCAGTGTGTGTGTGTGTGTGATTGTCGCTAAGAGCTAGAGAGGAAGTAAAACTACGTTTTTGGCTTATTGCGCAATGACACAGGAAAAAGTACCTAAAATACCTAGGTAGCCTGTTGCATTTCAACACGTGTCTCGGTCATAAAAACAAAAGGCATCGATGAGTTGTTCCAATCCTGTGTTACACCGGGAAACTAATTGATGAATAGATAATAAACAACGCTGGGCCCATTAACTACAGGCTTGTTTAAAAAAAAAAAAAACTCTATTTAATGAAGTGTTCCAAATGAATAAATCAACAAAGAGGTCAGTCTGGGGGTTTACCTTTGAACTCTGCGGTGCTGGGGTTGATGTGCATCCTCTTCTGACACTCCCCACAGCTCATTAGGAACCGTGTCACCGCCTCTCGGGGCAGGAAGGCGTACGTCTCTGCTATCTGTGTCCCGGGAGGGACGGAGGAAGAAGCACAGGGGACAGGTCAGAGTCGTAGGAAAATAAAGAGATAGAGAGAGGAAGCGCGAAATAAGCACGTCCAAATTTGGTCGTGTTTGAATTCAAACAGTGTGCAGGTGTGTTTTTCATGTTCTGTCACTATTGGATTTTGGTACAATCCACCTGTTAACTTTAGGGGTCAGTCTCTCTCTCTCTCTCTCTCTCTCTCTCTATGGAGCAATTCAACCATATTGCCTTCTGCATATTCCTGCTTTGATTCCTGCAAAAACATAACTCGTTGGCCTTTCCTTTCTCATTCTGCTCTCTCAGCCAGGTGCAGAAGCTGACTCACATCTAATCCCTCTCTCTTTCTCTCTTTCTCCCTCATGCTCTCTCTGTTAGTACCCTGCCCTGTTTATCTCTGCCACTGTGCCCCCGCTGGCGTTTCCCTACAAAACGCGACCTTCACGTGACCATAGAGAGGCAGCAGGGGTGCCTGCTCTCCCACTGCACGACCTCCCTCCCCTCCTCCCCTCTCATCCTCTCCTCTCCTCTCCCCTCCTCTCCTCTCCCCTCCCCCCGTGCCCCCTCGAGGCAGCAGAGAAGGAAAGGCCACCCAGAGGAGTGTGCACATCCCAGAAGGCCATCTGACAGTTCCATATTATGGCCAGGCCTGGTGGCGCTGCCTGCTCAAAAGGCTATGTGCTATGAGACTTGACAGGACCTCTCTACGGGGCAGGGGCACAGGGAGAAGAAAGTGGCTCTGGTTGCTGTGCACCCTGGGGTGGGTGGGGGGACACTGGGGACGGGGGGACAGGAGGACATTCGAGCTAGGCTAACCTCCCCAAAAACCATTGCCTCGCTACACAGACAGGGCATCACCCCCCCCCCCCCCCCAAAACAACGAGAGAAGCTTCTGTACCTCCAGCCTATCCCGTGTGATGGTACAGAATAGCAAATCTCTCTATTTCTACAGACTGCCATTAGACATGAAACAAAACATCTATGTACTGAGTGTATCACGAGTGTTGATCGTATGTACTGTATGTATTGCATGGTTTGTACAGGGTACAATTTTTTTTGTGTCCTTAGGACGATGGTTAAAGGTTGCCTTGGTAACTACTTATACTGAGAACATCCCTTTGTGTGTTTGCTGCTGAATATGGTGTATTGTTAGTGTATGTGTGTGTGTGTGTGTGTGTGTGCGTGTGCGTGTGTGTTTGTGTGTTGGTGTGTTTGCTGTTGGTTCCAAGTAGGTCCTGGTATTTTTTTTCTCACCGCTTTGTAGGTCTTCTTCTGGCCAGCATGTTTTGGTGCCCTGCCCGGGTCCACACCCATCTCCACATGCATGGCATAGATGATGTCAAAGAAATCTTCCACCACTGCCACTCGCTTCAGGGAAGAGTTGTCCTGAGCAGAGCCTCCGTCTGAACACTGCAAAACACACAGAGAATGGCTCCAGTTTAGTGGCGTGCCTGAGGCCTACAGACTGAATGTGAATGGATCTGTGCAACGCTTTATCTATCTATAGCCATAAAAAAAGAAAGAAAAAGAAGATCCCTGTGTGTAAATAGAGCATGCTCCGACCATGTGATGTGAAACGGGCCAAACTCTGAAGCTTGCTGTGACTCATAGGTCACGTTGTCAGTCTCCGACTCAACGGACACGGTGAGTCTGTCCGGTGAAAAACTATCCCGGATGTTTTGGGCTTGCCACAAGTTAGGGGTTCGCTTTTCCAGAGGAAGGGTTCTCCATCTCTTTGGGGTTTTTTGTATCCACTCTAGCTTGAGTTGGAGATGTTTCCATGCCTCATTAGGCTGGCCATCCTATACTTCATCTCTGCTGTATTTAAAAATAAAAGCAACTTCTAATGTAGACCAGCAACCCCTCCTAACTTCACAACCACCACCACTTCCAGCAGCCCCCCCTCTCCCTTCCTGTACCGCTGACCCCGTCTCCATAGAAACTGCCACAGATCTCTCTCGGGCAGGTGTGCAGGGCAGAGGGTCATGTGACTCGCCGTGGAAACTGGAATCGCTACCACGACGGCACCACATGGGGCTTTCTTTCTCGCTCTCTCTTCACCCCCCTCTCGCTCTCTCTCTTTCTCTTCGTCTAGCTTAATCTACAGGTTGCATCTAAAGTTTTCTCATAGCCCGTCAACCAGACTTTGGCCCCGTGCTGATTTTACGTGCCCCCTATGTCCCTTTTGCTTACATCGTTTCTATCTTTAAGATGATTAATTCTTTCCCCTCTTGTTCCAACACGGTTATAAAACGGGTACAAAACAAGAACATTAAAACTATATATTAATTTTAATTTTAGCGAGGTGTACCCCGCCTCTCGCCCTGTGTCGGTTGAGATAGGCTCCAGCCCCCCTGCAACCCTGCATAGGATAAGCGGTATAGCTAATGGATGGATGGATGGATTAATTTTAGCAACAGATTTGAATAAAAATGTGGCACTTCCCGAGCCTTGAAATGTTTTCATGGGATGCGTTTCATGCGAGCTGGGGAGTCTCTACACAGCTTTCTGGAGTGTGAGAGTTCAAAAAGTTCTCCTTCTTGCACCATGGGGTAAAAATCACGCTCCTCCCCTCTGCTGTTTCTGGCATCTGACATATCCCCCCCCCTTTTCCTCCCCCAAGTCTGTCCCTCTCCTGCCTCCATCTCATCCTCTCCACCTCTGTCCCGTTCTCCTCCCCCCCACACCCCAACCCAACCCTCCTCCTCCTCCTCCTCCTCCTTGCTCCTGCTCTCCAAAGTGCGAGGTAACGATCGTTGCCATGGCAACTAAAACCCGCTCACCGAGCGGGCTTGTTTTAATCCGGCCCCTCTCCCTAGCCACTCTCCCTGTCAGCATGGGCTAAATATGATGATAATAAATGAAATAATGGCCATCTTCCACCTCATCATCTACATATCATCTACCCCCCATGTGACATCACCATCATCTTGCAGGACAATAGTGTTGGACCCATTCACACCGGATTTGGATAATCTCTCCCGACCGGAGAATACGCACCCATACCTCTGCAATCCATAACGGATGTATCCCTAGTCATTCAGAACATTCAGTAGCAAAAGCAAAGCACGGGTTATTTGGGGGAATGTACTGTTCTGTTTTCAACACACTCCTAAACGAGGTGTTCAACCTAAAATGAGACATACAACTGGCCTTTTTGTATCCGCTACCAGTGTTAGACTTTGCACTGTGACTCCAGCTTTCCTAGTTGTCTGTCCCACGACCAAGACTTTTTCCTTTTCTTTTCTATAACTCCCTTCATTTTCACTTATCTAAATTAGTTATCTCTCTTCGTGGCCAGGAATCGTCTCCAAGAGTCCCGCTAAGCGTTTGGAAGGGAAATTTGGATCGCTCCGCACATGTGCAGATTGACGGATAAACTCTTTTATATGCCATGCATATGGAGCATCTTAAGGAACTGTGTCGGTGCCTGTGAGTTTCAGAGATAGGTGTTTCACACAGTACATGTTTACTCAGCATAGCACACAAGGTATATATGTGAAGCATCTCTGAGGAGAACAGCTGTTGAATGGTCGGGTTGATACTTGGTCTCATCATCATCACGCCGTTTTAGAGAGGCAAGGAGGGAGAAATGTCAGCATCCCTAATCACCAGCGCCACATAAACCTATCAACACTAAACTCTCTCTCTCTTTCTCTCTCTCTCTCGCTCGCTCTCTCTCTCCCCCTCTCTCGCTCTCTCTTGCTCTCCCCCTTCTCTCTCTCTTCCTCTCGCTCTCTCTCTCTCGCTCTCCCGTCTCTTCCCTTCGTTTTCTTCTCTCCTCTCCATGTTTCTAATCCCGTAGGATTTTGCTCTCCCCAGCCACAGCACACCAGCCCTCATCCCTTCCTTTCTCTCTCTCTCTCTCTCTCTCTCTCTCTCTCTCTCTCTCTCTCTCTGTCTCTCTCTCTTCCTCTCACTGTCCCGCTCCAAACAGCCCTGTTGCTAGGAGACTGGAGGGGTTGAATCTGCTGCCCCCACCCCCTCTGGCAGTCGCACACTCTAGCAGAGAGTCGCTGAGGAGAGAGCAGAGCGGTCCTGAACATGCAGGCGGGTCGAGGTGGGGGGTGGGTGATGGGGGGGCGGCTACTGGGGGGTGGGGGGCAGGGAGTGGAGGCAGCTGGGTCACTCAGAGACAGGCCAGTGGAGAGAGAGCGAGACAGAGAGAGGGGGGGGGGGCAGGAGAGATCCAGTAAGTACACTGTGAAAAGAAGACATTACTTGTCTTTATAGAGGGACAGATAATAATACAATGCTACAACCACAACAACCTAAGCAGAGCAATTTCAAAACACTTTCAGAATTTCTGTCTTTGAGACAGGATCCATATCGTTTCCTTGGATACGCTATATAATTAACAAACTATAGCTACTAATTTTGTAAACCCTGAAGAAACAGTTGTGTATATATACTGTATGTGTGTACTCTGTATGGATGGCCAAACAACAAAGTGACCAAGCAACAAATGAATAAGCTCCCAGGACGGTCGGATCACCTACTGGCTGGCTAGTATAGACAGGCAGACAGACGAGGGTAGCGGTGGTTTAGGTGATGAAGGTGGGGTGGGAAGATGGCTGTGTCAACAGTGCTCATGACTCAGATTATCTCATTGCAGATGTGACAACAGGTCACCTTTTAGAGCCCCTACTCCCCCCCAGTAAACCCATCAGCAGGGTAATGGAGGTATAAATGGGAAAGAGCCCTTGTGTCTTGTGCGGCGATGTGTGTGTGTGTGTGTGTGTGTGTGTGTGTGGGGCCTGGTGTGTGTGTGTGGTGTGTGCGTGCATGTATGGCCTGGGGTGTGTATGTGTGTGTGTGTATGTGTGTGTGTGTGTGTGTGTGTGTGTGCGTGAGGAAGGAAGTAGGTTAAGGGACTGGGACAGTGTAATAAGGTGCATGGAGAGGGAGGAGAGAGCATTGTTACGCCCCTCTTTTTTCTCATCCCTTCCATCACTAGCTTTTCTCCTTTTTTAATTTGTCACTCTTTTTTCCCCTGTCTCTCTCTCTCTCTCTCCCTCTCTTTCTCCCCTTATCTATTTCTCTCCCTCAATTCATAAATCCCCTTCATTAAATCCACATTAGGTGTGCCGCACCGCTCCCCCTGTCCCTTGTCTGACTCCCCCCCCTTCTCTCTCTTAAATGATGATCATCAAAAGATAGTGTCCACACAATCCCAATGCCTCATACTGACTGTGACATCCACAGCCCTTCCTGTCCCAACACTATGTCCAAACCTCAAAATGCACGCTTCCTGCCAGTACGCACAAACAGTCCAAGATGTAACCCCAGATGTAACCCTAAAGCTTAACACTAAAACTTGTTTCGATATTTTCTGTAACACCGTCCTAGCTTTGTAAAATGTTACCTTTACAAAATGTAAACGTGCGTAGTAGTAAGATAATAACTGTAATGTATGTGTGTATGTCTATGTGTGTGAGTATGTATGTGTGTGTGTGTGTGTGTGTGTGTGTGTGTGTGTGTGTGTGTGTGTGTGTGTAAGTGATGTGTGTATGTCTGTGTGTGTGTGTTCGATAAAAAGAGGAAGACAGAGAAAGAGGAATAGAGAGGGAGTGTGTATCTGGAGCAGAGCTCAGACTCTCTCCCACAGAGGGGGGAGGCCCCCAGGCCAGTTAAAAATGGTGTTAATTTCTCCTCCTATGGGAGCAAAGAACTGTCTCTCCATGGCAACAGATAAGGTGCTGAGGGGAGGAAACACAGCGTCGCGATCAGCGACCCCCTCTTTGTACGGACACATCTTTAGACACATTTCAATGTATGCATGTATATACCCATACCTATTCTCGTTTACTTTGTCATTTCGAACAGCCTGACAGCACTTATCTAAAATATCTACAAGGGTTTCATCTGAACTATTTCACCACTACTTCCTGTTTCAAAGGCCAGCCTTTTATGGTGCTGATGGAGAAGTGCGTCCCAACCCCATTGTCCTGGGTGTTAGGGTTTGTGTGTGTGTGTGTGTGTGTGTGTGTGTGTGTGTGTGTGTGTGTGTGTGTGTGTGTGTGTGTGTGTGTGTGGGTGTGTGTGTGTGTGTGCACCTGAATAATAACAAATAAAACAAATGCATCTAAAATCATTAATAAAATAACTATTAAAAATCCATATGTATCCAACACTCCATAGATGTAGGTCTGGTACGCACAGTTGCATGGGTTGGTTTCAGGTGTGGACATTTTAAGTATCAATACCCTAAACCAAGAATAAAATATCCAAAAATGTCTATGTGGATTAACAAATTCGGGACGATTATACGATGGAAAACTATTAGCATTAATGCAAATGTTGTTGAATGAAAAGATCACTATTCTTTTGACTCTGTGGCCCTTCCATAGAGGGAGGGCTCTCAAGGGAAATGTGGACTAATTAATCAGATAATAATGAGGATGTTCCTTCTCCATTTTGATAGTGCGGCACAAACATTTAGGGATGGTTTCCAGAACACAGATTAAGGCTAAATGCCTAGCTTGTCCTCCTTAGACAAGCAGACTATACGCTTCAATTGAAAACAATTTCTTCAAACCAATATAATTTCTTTCTGTTATTCTAATGATGGCCTTTATATATTTTAAGCATACAAAATATATCAAATTACTTCCATCAATGAACAAGTAAGCAATCCCTGTGTCCAAAAATGGAGAGAGATTTGTGTAGAAAACAATTCACCCTTTTATAGGGTATGTTTGGGAAGCAGCTGCGGTCCCGGTCCTGTGAAACACTTTTAGGCATCACAGTGTCCCCCTAACTACTGCTGCAAAGGGGAGGGGGGGAGTAGAATGGACTCACCTAAACCTGATCGTGAGAGACTGATGGAGATATTTACAGCTTTTCGTTGGCATGGCAACAAAAAGCAACTGCTCTTATCCGTTAAAATTCTTTAGTGCCACGTTCAGAGACAAACAAGGGAAAAAATGCATGTAATGATCATCTTTTAGAAAAGGGACACTCAGACTCCCTGGGACTACAGATAGGCCACAGTACAATAGGGTTGTCGGGTATAAATCACAAAGCTGGTCTGTCTGTCTGTCTACATTTCTATTTCCCCTTCTGTATCCTCTAATCAGGATCTAATGAGAGTTAAACAAGGTTGCATCCGCACACTGGCGGCTCCTGTCTGAGACATTCAGAGAGAGGGTGAGACGAGACGCTGACTGGGGGATACTGACGTACAAAAGAGAGCACACACCAAAAATCTAGGAAAAGCTTCAAACTGGAAATCACATTTTTCCTTCCAGCCAAAGCCGGCACAAAACATCTTAAACCCCACTATGCTCCCCTTGATTATGACTCTTGTCTCCTCTTGCTCTGGGACACACTGGAGGTTCCTTGTGCCATCTCTCAGTGTGGGTGTGCGTATCCCACAGAAGAAACCTCCTCTGTCTAAGCATCAACCACCATGCCTCCCTGCCCCCCACTCAGCCTTCCTGCCGTGTACCCCCCTGCCTGCCCCCCACACGGAAACTTGGCACACCCCAGAAGCAGCTGCAGTGGGGCCTTCCGTGCTCACGCTCAGCAGGCACGCCCCCGGCCCTGCAGCCATGTTAAAGGGGGCAAGCACCATTGTGTGCGCGTATGTGTGTGGTTGTGGTTGTTTTGTACACTGGGTAGGATAACCTATTGGCATGGTCTATCAATGTCCGCTTAAGCTGGAAAATGTTCTAACAGACGCACACGTTTGGTTGCAACTTGACATGTTCTCCCTACCTTTTGCTCACCCTTTAATTTTGTAATTAGCTGGCGGCTCGTGTGGGCTTTTGTTGTTCAGTTTGTCTTTCAAATTACCCAGCTGGCTTTTCTGGGGTAGGGCTCTAACTGCTTCGGAACAATAACACGAGGAAAAGTGACTACCCTCCCACACTGATCTCGAATACATACAAAAAATGCAACCCCTATACTAGATTTCAAATTATGAGGTCAAAGTAACCAAAGCAATCTACCCAAAACACGTTTCAACACGGAACATTTTGGAAAGCATGATTATTTGACAAGAAATTTTAAATATATTATATAAAAAAAATGTATGTCCAGAGATAACCGAGGCCAACGAAATCAAGACAACAATTAAATGTCAGAGACCATCTGCACCTGCCAAGAAACCCACTGCACCTGGCAACCCATTTGCACTGCATGAAACATAATATAGCAGCAGGATTATTGGAGTTGGGTGGCCCACAGCATTAAACCTAAGGCTGTGCACTCACACAGGTGAAACACCTGCACAAAGATCAATAGTGTCCAAGATCAATAGTTTTCCATCAAGTAATTACCACCTGGCTAATCATATCTAAGCTATTTGTTTCTGTCTTCTGTGTTCCTTGGTCCAATGGGACGTTGTTGTCCCAATAAACGGGGAGTGAGGGGTGGGGGTTGGTGATTCCCTGAAGGGCTTGTTTTAAAATGGTGGTGACTTGTCGACTGGCACAGTGGCTACGTGAAATACACACTATACAGACGGCATTGAGCTCATGCACACACACAAAGACACTAACAGACACAAGCATACATACGCTCACGCAAACACACACTCACGCGCGCACACAAGCGCGCGCACACACACACACACACACACACACACACACACACACACACACACACACACACACACACACACACACACACACACTGGCACAGTTATCCCAGCCAGTCAATGTGCATACTACTGTATTTGGCATCCATTCACTCATGACTATCCTGGACCAACAACTAAGTCAACTACACAGAGGATTCTGCTAATATATGTACATCGGATAATAAAGTGTATTATACTATACAGTAAATTAAACACAGCTTTGACTTTTAATATCATAGCCGTCCTATCCAGGAAACTGCGCTCTACGATGTACCCCTTTTGTTCCCAACGGAGCAGTTTGTGTGGTTACCAAATTGCGCGTGTCGGCTAAGCCTATTCTTTAATGAAAGAAAAAAAAAACAAATCAATTAAAAAAATCTGTTTAAAATAAAACCTATGGGTGATTCTACACCATAATAGGCTTTATTGAAAACTGAGCGTCTTAAAAGGAGAGTAGGCTATCTGCTATCAGTGTTACCAAAGCAACGGGTCCATGGAACGATCTGAGCCATCATGTTTATAGGACAGTGAAAAGTAGAGTTAAGACTGAGCTGACACCGACTAAGGTCTAATATTGTGCAATCTTGCCACAATAAAGAATAACAATTCTATTGAGAAAAGAATAGGTTAGCCTGTTGGTCTAAAAAGGTGCATGGGGTTATTTGGCATGGCTTTGACAGGGCGCGGTGCAATCCAAAGGATCTACAGGCTAAAATGTGGACAATTAAACCTTTGACTAGCAATTTCCCAGCTCCATATTTCTTAATAGTCTGTCTATTCGAAGTGCACGACACATCAATTTGGACATGCCGCCGGCATCTATGCCTGCGCGCAAAATCGCAAAATCAAATATTGCAAATATAGCCTTCTAGCCAAAAAAGAAAGCATAGTACAGGAATGTTTTAGCGCTTTATGATTGAGCTGGTTGGATATCCTGTACAGCGTGTACATTTTGCCCCGCGCGCAATTGGAAAGACAGTTACATATAGGCCTTGCATGATAGACTTTCATGCTTGCTATTGCCTCAATAGGCACCGGCGTTGCTATGGCAGCAAGCGATGGGAGTAGGACTGCTCTGTTCAGCGGAGACGAACCGGACAGACTAAGCTTTTCTGCTAAGGTGAGGGCGGCGCAAGTCAAGGGAAGCTATCAGCCTAAGTTTATTTATTTGATCGCTGAGTGGTAAAAATCAAATACAAGTCAATGAAGGTTAATGGGCGATAATTGGGCATAAAGCTCTATCCTCACTCATTACATTGTTCTACAGTCTATACAAGCAACCCGCGTGCGCATGTTAGCACGCGAACAGACACATATACACACTGACACATATACCACTGACACTACACAGACAAACACGCGCAGTAGCTCACACACTTTACCGTTGACTTGACTGGGACATATAGCACGGGCTTCCCTGACGCCCCCTTCTTGTTGTGTTCCCCCATAATGTTGTTGCCGACTTGAAACCCTTTCGACTTCACCCAAAATTTGAATTTGGCATTTATGTGGCTGTTATCGACAAACACGGCGTCCAAATCATCGTTCTGCAACAGAGTCTGCATTATTTTGTTGTATTTTCGTCGGGTTACAGTCTTTGTTTTACCGGAGTCTCCATATGTCCGGAGACACCAGTCCTGAAATTCGCTAAACATCTCTGCCTCCAATACAACCGGACTTCGGCTCCTTTTAGGCACATCCATGCATGTCTTTTTCGTTGCCATCGCTTCTCTTTAAACCGTTCAAATAGGCCAAATTGCAAAAGCCACGAAATGTGGGTCTAGATTTCCACCTCCGCTCTCCTGTCCCGCGTCGAATAGGCTTGTTCCGCGACGCTGGGATGCCTTCTGCCTTTTCTTATCAGCAGAAAAAAAGGTTCATGAAACTGATTCGGGCATCTGCACACCTGTTTGCAGAGAAGCTGTGCTGTCCCGAACCGCAACTGCAAAATGTCACTTGCTCACATCATCCGCCAAGGAACTGAGAGGGGGTTGTCCTACACTGAGCGGGTAGGCTCCCACCTGAGCGTAAACGGTCTCTTGACTGAAGGATAAGAAAAACCCACAGGGGTTTCGCTAAACAACAAAAGAATGCAGACAACGCATGGAAACAACGCTACGCTAAGTAGCCTACACTATCGACCTACATCTAGACAGCAAACACTATTTTTGGATTCGGGCTTATCAAGGAAATTCGAAGCGTAAAATATGCTACCACATTCGCTCATTAGTCTAGCTGCCTATATGCAGGCATAGCTGTAAAGGATCATCACGCGCCACCTGGGATTGTTTCTGCTTCACACCTGTTTGAATGGGACGTGCGCGTGCACTCGAACCGCCCCGCGGTGGCATTGTGAAAACTAATATAGCCAATTTATGACAGGAATTAACAAAAAGGAAATAATAGTCATGTTCCAAATATGCTGTGGCCAATACTCAGGCTTACAAAGCCGAATCATGTCGCATAAGAAAAATATGAAGACAGATCAAGAAGGGTAAGGGGTGTTAGGCCTGGCCCACATAATTTTTTTTAATAGGTCATTTCATAATTTATAAAGGAACATTGTAGCTTGTTGTATCAACTAATTTCTGTCTCTGAATGTTTAATAAATAAAATGAAATCTAATTTAATTCCATTTAATTTGAGCATTTCTTTCAGCTTGAATGCGTAAGATAACGTAGTCAACATTTCTTTCCCTTCATTTAAACAAAACAAATGTTCACTCAAAGCAAGTAAACATAAACAATACCCCGAAGTCACAAACATTAATTAGAATGGTCTGTGTTAATTGCAAATATAGCCACATGGCCTGTAGCCTAAACGGTGTGCCTTGATAAGGTCCATAGTGTTTTCCCAGCCAGTTGAATAGTCTCATTGTGTGTCTGGGTGTCCTATGGCTGTGTGTGTTCAGAGTGCCTGTGTGTGACAGACTCCTCCTGGCCTGTGTTTTGTAGGACCACGCTGGGACTGCTGGTGACGACTGCTGCTGTTGCCATGACAGCAGCGCAGCAGTGGCTCCGGCTGTGCAGAGGGTGAGTGGGATGCCCCGTCCTCATCTCTCTCTCTCTCTTTCTCTCTTTCTCTCTTTCCTCCCTGACTCAGACACACAACGGAATGCTGGACAAAAGCCCCACCCCGGCCTGCATCCTCTTTGCACCGAATATTGAACCAACTCTCCACAAATAGACGTATTCGCTTAATCAATAAGTCTTGAAATAAAGCAGATGTGTGTGTGTGTGTGTGTGTGTGTGTGTGTGTGTGTGTTTGCATGTGCGTGAGTTTGAAAGGTGAGTGTGTATACATGACCAAACACCGTGCAGGCCAGGAGGTTTCTTTACATTTCATCATTTGGTCGATTTGGAGACTTATCTGAGGGGAGTCTGCGCTGCTCCACGGATGAGTTTTATGGTTTTACCCATAGTAGGTGTTCACCTAATGATGTAATTAAACCCCTGTGAACTTGTTCATTATTTTATAGCATATACAACCTAAAACACATCCATGCTCTCATTTGCAGACGCACTCTTTAAAAGCTCATCACATCCACCGGAGCCTTACACAATGGGCTCTGACTCTAAGTGGCCAGCTTGCCGCTGCCACCCAACCCCACAGTCAATGTGGTTCAGCTGTCCGACCTGTGGGGAAAGGCACGCCTCCACTAAGGCACTAATGAGGCAATGCTGCTGTGATTACGCTGCCCCCATCCCCCACAGACTGTTCTCTACAGGGTGGACAACTCCCATCCTGGAGGGCCGCATGCAGGCGGTGGTGATGTTTGCAGTCTTATAGGTACAAAACACACCCCCAACTATGGCCCACCTGCACTAGCCAGGAGTCAGGCCTTGACCTTTTTATTCTCAGCCCCTTTATTCATTTGCAAGCTCCACATTTAAACAATGACCATACTGTTTTATGTGTCCTTCACAGCTACTGTATGTTTTATGATTAAGTGTCCAAAATAGTTTTTTTTTAATGGTATTTTATGAATAATACCTAGAGTTCAGTGTGGGTTTAACTTGAATGTTGATATTCATGCAGTGGAATACTCTATCATCCCCCCACATTTCCCGTGAGGCCATGCAGGCCCCCTAGCCATCGCATCGCTCGCCTCACCGGCACTGTTTATTTGTGTAGCTCAGATCACCCAGGAGAAGGAGAGGACTAAAAGACAGGCATATAGAGGAGAACGAAAAAGAGGGGAGGGGGTGAGAGAGAGAGAGAGAGAGAAAGAGAGAGAGAGAGAGAGAGAGAGAGAGAGAGAGAGAGAGAGAGAGAGAGAGAGAGAGAGAGAGAGAGAGAGAGAGAGAGAGAAAGAAAGAAAGACTGACTGACATAGAGCAGAGAGTGTTAGACTATATGAGTGTATGGGAGTCAGACGTAATGTGGGGGAGTGAGAGTGAATCAGTCTCAGTTAGGTTGACAAGTTTACCCTGCTCGGCACTCATCGCCCTGTGTGATAGTCTCCATGTGACAACGGCATGACTGCTGCCCCCTTCAGGTGAAACCTTAAACCTACCTGCCTTTGTGTTACCTGTCCTGTTAGGGCCGGCCCTGTAAACAACTTCTAATTTGAATTTCTTTACTGTTAGAAGGAAGTAGCCTACTCAGAAAATGTTGAATGCCCTATCCATTTAATTTTTTTTTTATCAATTGTTATAAAAAAAAAAATACTATGTATGCAATTAACCAAAACAAAAAGATATATCCTCATATCAATAATCACTGTGTCATAGGCATGAGCAGATAAAACAAGAATAAGTCATATTTCTGACTTGGGACAGTAGAGGGGGAAGTTTTAGAAGTGAGTGTGTGTGTCTCTGTGTGTGTGTGTGTGTGTGTGTGTGTGTGAGAGAGAGAGAGAGTGTGTGTGCGTGTGTGTGAGTGTGTGTGTGTGTGTGTGTATGTGTGTGTGTGTGTGTGTGTGTGTGTGTGTGTGTGTGTGTGTGTGGGAGGGGGCTGGGGAGCGACATGAACACACACTGACAGCCTTATGGGACCATGAGGCACAAAGGCAGGCAGGCAGGCATGGTGGGGTGGGTCAGGGCTTGGGGTGGCTGGAGGCCATTGGGACAAGCACAACCAAGAGGCAGCCGGGAGACGACAGAATGGGCACGGTTGCCATGGAAACGCAAACGGCCCAGACAAATCATGGCAACCGGTAACTAAGTAACAGCGAACGACAGACCATAGAGGGCGATAGGCCTGGTTAATCATGAAGAGAGAGAGGGGGGTTTGAGAGCTAGAGAGGAAAGGAGCGAGAGAGAGAGGGGGGGGGGGGGCAATGACAATAGCAAGGAGATAAGGCATGGAGGTCTGCTGCAATACATCCCTCCTTCTCCAAAGTGGGCCGCTCATTCACTCCCCACGTGGATAGGATTAGTGTCAGGGTGAGCTGGAAGCCTTCACCATTGATGGCAACCCAGTCTTGATCCATGAGGGAGAGTAAGGGAGTGCATATACTTCAGGGAAGGGGGAAGTGTGTCAGACAGCAGCTATACTAATATTTAGTGTGTGAGTTTGTCATGTGATTGGTTTTGTGTGTGTGTGTGTGTGTGTCTGAGTGAGAGGGAGTGTGTGTGTGTGTGTGAGAGAGAGAGAGAGAGAGAGAGAGAGAGAGAGAGAGAGAGAGAGAGTAAGAGAATGTGTGAATTTGTATGTACATTTGTGTGTGTGCATTTGCATGTTTATGTAGTGGTAGAAAAAGGCAGACTCAGGCCGTTATACACAGAGGAAGTAACCGTTGGAAACCACAAGGAAGTTACCCTCAGGAAACACTTGTTACGAGAATGCTGTTTATTTCAGTTAGCATAGTATCACATGACTTTTCAGTCCATCAATTGGCTCTTAAGCAACAGCATTGCAATCTCAATATGCGTAGAAATGCCAAGAACAATATTCTGTTTAAAAACTTTATCAAACATTTATCTGTAACACTACAAAGTAATTTTACTTTTAAACAACAATACTGTCTGCTGCTTCTATTGAGAGTCCATTAATTTGTTCTTTAATCATAGTGTCCCATACAAAAATTATCATTATCTTAGATAAAAGTCACATCTATGTATGAATATGAAAAGGTTTTCTTTGTGCATTTTAGCAAAAATAATCAAATTAAATGATAAATAAGTATATTTCAAAAAGTTCCTGTAAAGTTTTTTTAGATGTTCAAATATGGAAGTTTTGATTTCACCAAGCTCTGTTTACTGATGGTCTTGCTTGCATTTATAAATACTAAATGTATGTGTAGGGTGTAAGAGATCATCTCTAGGTGGCGCTGTTAAACAAGCATTACAATTGCATGGTGTGTGAGCGTCTGTGTGTGCCAGCATGTGTGTGTATATGTGTGGGAGGAGGCTTTATAATTCCCAATCAAAGTTTAATTTGAAGCAGAAGTTGCGGTGGTAACTCTATTTGGGTCAACAACATAGACATGTAAAGTTTGAGTTGTGCATCCAGAATATTCTAAGAATACCTTTATCTGTGAAATACAATCACTTTAACAGGTTAGGATTGATTGCTACTCATACACAATTGCAATGAATCATTCATCGTCACCATGTCAAATGATATTTCAAACTCACGCTTTAAGGAACTGCTAAACTACGGTCTTACAACAAAGAAGACACATGAAATAACTGTTGGTCCCGTTGAAGGTGTATAAGAACGTGGCTGTTCTTGTTCTCCGTGTGGTTTAAGATCCTGGGAGGAGCCCAGAGGAAGCCCATTCATTCTCAACAAAGGCAGTGTGTGGTTGTGCGACCCTGTTGACCCTCGATACCCTGCTTCGCAAACAGCAGGACTCCTATCTTTGACTTAACATCTGGTTGAAATGTTTAGTAAATCATACCATGAACCTCGTTTGTCAAGAATATCACGAAAAAGGTTCCTCTTTTTGCCCCCCGCTCGGTTGGAGTTGAAGTGAAACTTCATACATTTTCATTGAATTTCCTCTTATTATTAAACAACTGCAACTAGCACCAAAAAGCATGTTCCTTCCTTATTCCCCACAAACAAAACCAGCTCCCAATTTATAGTGGAATCACTGTTGGGAGACATGAACACCTAACATACACCATATTCCTCAAACGCTGCGCAACTCTTAATTTGCCACTCTAATTGGTTGGGACATGCGTATAATTGCCCCCTGGAGTGACATTGACGTCCATTTTCCCGTGGATGTGGGACGTGTGATTGCACTTGTCAGGCTCTGTCCTGTAAGCCTCATGCCCATCAACACCTAGCGACCTCACTGACCTTTAGTCTCTGTTTTCTATTCCCTCTTAGACTTTCTCTTCCCTTTTCTTATCAGCTACTGGATAACAACAAGCAATTTTTCTTACACAATCCCTACCACTGAGTTTTCTTTACCAGTGTAATCTTTGTTGGGTATTTCTCGGGACGTCGACTACAGTGACAGGGTTAATGATACAGTATGAATAAACGTTTCTTCATTCATAAGTGGTTGACTTTAACCATGAAAGCATTTTAAGTATACATATTACCAAACAAAAAATCTAATCACTTAATGAGATATGTGGTGTTTAAGTTTTCAGGGCATACATTCTACCTGCAGTTAATCGTTTACAGCAATGGCTGAACCACGTCACTGAGTGAATCATTTGGCCATTATCCTTAAGATCACAGTGGAGCAAAAAATACTACAATATAGGTAAGTGGACACTATTTAGCTTTAAAGAGGTAAAATGTGGAATACAATTTATAAAGGAATCCTATTAGTAGCAAAAGATTACACGTAATTTGTATTATGCATACTAATTACTAAAATAAAGTACTTGTATTCAGTGCAGGTTCAGAGCTAAAGATTGCAATTACATTATAGTACCACATTTAACAAAATATATCATAATATCTCAAATGTAATTAAAGAAGTAACACATCAATTAATTTGACCTAGTGCAACTATCAAAAGTTTAGTTTATTTTCAACCAAAGAATATGTTTTACAAGCTGGATGACGACAAAGAAAAGTCAAATAAAGGATGACGTTTTCCTGATTACATTAAAAGTTCTGATTACATTTTCCATGTTATCTTTTTGATGCTGTAAAAGAAGGTTAGCACTCTTAGCCTAATTGAGTAGACAGTAGGCTGTAGTCCAAGAAGAATTTGCCATTGTTTTTGATTTGATTTGAAGTTATTTATTTCGGTCCATATACAGTGCATCCGGAAAGTATTCATACCCCTTCCACATTTTATTATGTTACAGCCTAATTCCAAAATGGATTAAATAAAAAAATGTTCTCAACATCCTACATACAATATCGCATAATGACAAAGTGAAAAAAGTTTTTTAGAATTTTTTCAAATGTATTAAAAATAAAATAATTTCACATGTACGTAAGTATTCACACCCTTTGCTGTGACGCTTAATTTTGAGCTCAGGTGCATCCCGTTTCCACTGATCATCCTTGAGATGTTTCTACAACTTGATTGGAGTCCACCTGTGGTAAATTCAATTGATTGGACATGATTTGGAAAGGCACACACCTGTTTATATAAGGTCCAACAGTTGACAGTGCATGTCAGAGCACAAACCAAGTTATGAAGTCCAAGGAATTGTCTGTAGACCTCCGAGAAAGGATTGTATCAAGGCACAGATCTGGGGAAGGGTACAAAAAAATCTCTGCAGCATTGAAGGTCCCAACGAGCACAGTGGTCTCCATCATTCGCAAATGGAAGAAGTTTGGAACCACCAGGACTCTTCCTAGAGCTGGCCGCCTGGCCAAACTGAGCAATCGGGGGAGAAGGGCCTTGGTCAGGGAGGTGACCAAGAACCCAATGGTCACTCTGACAGAGCTCCAGTGTTCCTCTGTGGAGTTGGGAGAACCTTCCAAAAGGACAACCATCTCTGCAGCACTCCACCAATCAGGCCTTTATGGTAGAGTGGCCAGACGGAAGCCACTCCTCAGTAAAAGGCACATGACAGCCCGCATGGAGTTTGCCAAACGGCACCTAAAGGACACTCAGACCATGAGAAACAAAATTCTCTAGTCTGATGAAAACAAGATTGAACTCTTTGGCCTGAATGCCAAGCGTCATGTCTGGAGGAAACCAGGCACTGCTCATCAAAATAGGTGTGCCAAGCTTGTTGCATCATACTCAAGAAGACTTGAGGATGTAATTGCTGCCAAAGGTGCTTCAACCAGGTATTGAGTAAAGGGTGTGAATACTTATGTACATGTGATATTTTATTTTTTTACTTTTAATACATTTGCAAAAAATTCCCCCAAAAAAATTTCACTTTGTCATTATGCAGTATTGTGCGTAGAATGTTGAGAATATTTTTTTATTTAATCCATTTTGGAATTAGGCTGTAACATAATAAAATGTGGACAAAGTGAAGGGGTATGAATACTTTCCGGATGCACTGTATGCATGTCACACACCTATACACATCCACAAGACCAGACCGAAAAGGGGTTAGCTGAAGTTTTCACTTATAATTACCACCCCTTCACACATCATTGACGGAACATTTATTTATTTATTTATTTTTTTCTTGTGCCAAATTTACAGTACCCAGAAAAATATGGTCACAGTATCATTAGCAGCATGAATTAATTCAGATAGCTATGCATCTCGGAAATGCAGAAAGGCTGTTAGAATTTATAGCAGCTTTTATGTTGAGTAATCTATAAATTCAACCTTTTAACCATATAGATTAACATGGATCTGTGGCAAAGAATTGCACCAGACCATAAAAGCTTTTTCAGATATAGCAAAAAGAAGTAGCCAGTGGCTGTGGCAATATAGGAGTAAAAGGAAAGATCATCATGTTGAAAAGTATGAAAGAAAGTGGTTTAATCTGAGGACAAAGGTTTAAAGGTAAGCTTCCCTGCTGTGCGTGCTTTTACCAGTCTGCAGGAACAGAGTATAGAGAAAGATTATTTTCTGTTCAGGTGACAGCAAGTATCCTTGCAGAGCAGCTGGAAAGAGCCTGCAGGAATAGAGAAGGGGTATCTCACTTCTTAATACGTCTTATTATATGGCCCAGACTGGCCTTGACAAGAGAGGATATAGAAGGGGGTGGCACTGAGACGCCATTGCTCACCTTTAAGCCTTCGGGTGTCGTGGGCTCAAATTAACAAAACATCCGGGATGGAAGGTGTCGACTTGAAAACCCCAATGACATATCTGCTCTCAACCCAAATTCATTCTAAAATATTGTTTTTTAAAGTGCTCATCTTGAATTATGGCATAATGGATATTATAACACCGTATCCTGTGTATTATGAAAATAAGTGTGAGTGACCCTATTCGAAATATTTGTCCATGTTTCCCTCTTCATCTCCTGTTTGTAGACAAGACAAACGCGTTTTCAGTTTTTTTTTAATCAAGTGATTAAACAGTGAATGCTCCAAATTTGTGTTACTTACTAAACGTTTATTAATAAAAACAAATTCATAAATTTTCAGTTGATCTAAAAGTGACATTTTTAATGTCGAAAAAAGGTTTTTAATTTTACCGAGTTGATACTTTGGTGTAGCCACGTCTTCAAAAAGCTCTAACATCCTATGGCCAACTTTGACATTAGTTTACTTCTTTGTCTGGGAAAAATTATGAATATGTTGCTACAGATACTTTGAAAAACTCACTGCCTTTACAGTTACATTGTCGTTTACCAAAATTAAGGCTAAAATATTAAATACGCGTATGCTGAAAACCGTGAACGTGTCAAACAACTTCGCTTTTTCATGATGCGGCCCTAGTCAACAATTCTATGGCTCCGAACCAAAGTACTGCTTGCATTTGCGTTTGTACACGCATAATCAGTGCCAGATAATCACCCGATCGAAAACACATTTCAAAACATCTCAGTAAAATGTAGGTCCCATTGCAAGATCATTGCTCAGTATTATTTGTACATATCTGCTTATTTAGCCTACAAAGCAGTAATAAACAGGCATATTCTCGTTGAAATACTATCGCTTACCCTGCCTCCCCCACAGTTCTCGCCCAATCGATCTGGCAAAAGTCAAAGCTCTCTGCCCAACAAACTCCTATATTATAGCCTATATTTAATTTATAATGATGATGATGATCTTGTATTGTATTGATCTTGTATTTTTAGCTGTCTACGAGTAGCCGATCTGCTAATTTCTGCAGTCTGCTCTACAAACCTTAAGGCAAAAAACCATCTGACTAATAAATAGGTTTTCTTGTTTTCTTAATGCACTGATTTTTCAGGCACGCATCCGTGGTCACAAATACTGGTCATGCCACTCAAGCAATCTTTAAAGAAACCAACGCTTCGGTGGACATAGAGGAAAACAAAAGATGAAAGGAAAGGTCCCGATTTTCTCACGGCAATTGATATGCTACCTCAAACTCTTATCACACATAGTTCTTCATAAGCAGAAGTATTTTAAATATGAACAGTTTTTCATATCCGCTGATCATTAATATATTCTTAACTGCCTTGATAGGCCTACTTAAAATTACCCTGCTCAAGAATGCAAAAAATAGGTTGCATTTTATCTTGGTGCAGATAACGTTACCGATGAGCATCACTTACATTCACAATCAATCAGCATAGCTAGTTAAAATTCAATGTGTTATAATAGTAGCCAAACTGACTGACATTAAGATAGCAGGCCTACATAAAACAATGAAAATAGGTCTCGATTTATGGATTTCAATCCACGCCACTGATTTCTAAATCATAACAAACTATCTAGCAAGCTATAGGCCTAGTGGAAAATGACGTGTGTTTTACCGCTGTCCTGGAAAAGTGAAGGCACGGAAAACTTTGAGTGAGCCGATCTTCCTCTGCCTAGGTTTGATTTTTATAATTTTTTCGGAGAATATTTCAAAGGCCTTGGACTAGTCAGACTTGAAAGGCCCCGACCGACGGATTTAATTTAAGTTTGTAGCGACTCATATACTAGTATAGTGGAGAATGGCGTTTGTTTGAGCTGTCCAGAAGAAACGAAGGCACGGAAAACTTTGAGGGGGCAGATCTTTTTTTACCTTCGATCGATTTTTTTTTTTGGGCGAATATTTCCCAGAGGCCTTGGTCTAGTCAGAGTTGAAAGGCCACGGTGGAACTTTTTGATTAAAGCTAGTAGCCATTCAAGTAAAGTATATAACACTTATTTTAAATAAATATTTGTTTACTGATTGCTTAGGTAAGGTAAGGTCATGTCCGGACAGGGGTTCACTTAAAAATGAATCAAAGTTTGACTTTCAAAACTGATGGGAACACCGAGGTGATTTACCTTGAAGACAAGGAGCGCTGGACTATTTCGTGCCCGTTTGAGAAAGAAAACAGAGCATTGCAACAAAGTTTAGCATCGGCTACCACCAGAGGCGAGTTTTGAAATGACACAACTATGTTATTAACAGTAGAACTATGGAAAGCTGGAATTATCAGTGATTTATGAATATATTCTTAAACCAGTCAATCAATCGTTTGATATTAAATAAACATATATATTTTTATTTAACAGCTCAAAGTTGAGGATTTTTTCGTGTAACAACAAAATATACGCTCTTTGGAAGCTAACTGCGAATTGGCAAGAGATCAATAGATATAAACACTTCTATTTTGTGAAACTAAGTATTACTCTGGAATGACTTAAAAGACTCAGATCAACAAAAACGTTATATTTGTGTTGATTTAAACAGTTTCAAAACGGTACACAGCGCGGTTTTCTTCACCGCTGCGTGAATACAGCTTCCGTCGACTACACTACAGCTGTTGGGTTTGACCTGCCTACTATTTGCCATCTGTCTGAAATATTACCTAGGCACACACAATATACATTTAAGCAAAGTGATTCAACAGAGCGTAATAAAAGTGTCATGAAGTCTTAGGTAAACATTGAATCTGCCATTGTCCCTTACCTTCCCTTGCCCTAGAAACTGGTGGGGAGGTTGTAAACAACCAAGTGCATTGACTGGTTGTCTGAGAGTTCAAGGCAAATAGTCGTGACTAAGGGAAGACACAATAAATAGTTTGTAGTTTTGGAACTGACTTCTACATTCTGAAAGGATACAAAATAAAAGAGCTGCACTCATGTTAAACAATTATAAATTAGTTTGATATGATGGCATTGGAACACGTCTGTAGATTTTGTAAAAGTGTTCGGTTTTGTAGTTTCTTATTTTTTATCTGTCTCAACTCTCTTCACGCTTTCAGCCACTGGCAATGCGCAGTCTGCTACAGCTACTACTTAAACGGTCAATAATTCGGTCTGCTTAAAGGTTACACACTAGACTACCTATTGTTAAGCAAGCACACCGGACGGTGGTTTCATGTGATCGCCTCGTGTGGTTCCACGCGGTGTGACTTGATCGAGAGTTTCTGTTTTATGCAGACCAAATAAACCTACACCATGGTGACAAACTAATACCTTTATCCATTGGGCCTATGTGAATAATTCACCCACAGTTCAGCCGTTTCCTAAAAAAGAAAGCTTAATTAAAAGCACTGGCCGAGGTGGACAACCATACACTCATGTTCTAGCTATTCTACGTTGGCCCTTCAGCGTGCAGACATTTTGTCCATGTACCCGCAATTTCGAGCTGGGAATCGCTTCAACAGGTACTACAATAGGCAACAGCCTAGCCAATGCAAGTTCATTGCAATAGACCTTAACACCAAGTGTTTTCGTTGGAATAAAAATCAAGTTGATGAATGCATCAAACATGTGAGCTAGGCCGTGCCTAGTTGGCGCAACTCACATATTAGGCTACGCGCACGACCACGATGGACTTTAACGCCATTACTAAATACGAAGCCACGTCTTTACAGGCATATTTTCGGTAAATGTTCGGAAGGAGGGGTGTTCTTTTTCTTGGCGGACGTAAAATAGATAGCGCAATTCGCTCGCTTCTGCACGCTTCGGCGTTTGGTCTGGGTTAGCTCGTAGTGATAGAGCCTTTACAAATTAACTATAAAAACCCACCACATGCCTCATTATAGCAAATAATCGATTTACATAGGCCTATTTATACCTTGACCCAATTGTTAATTGAAAAAAATCGATCGTGTTATATTACACCATTTGTAGACCGGCAAGTTACAATTTCGCAAATAAATTATGAACTAGCTGGGCCTATCCGTTTAACGCAATTACAAAAATAGGACAGATCGTGCTAAATTTCACTGGACGGCCCCCTTTGCGCACGAGTCCTCCAATCCACAGCGAGCATGGTCGGGATGCATGGACGTCACATGTTCTAGGCTAGGTATTGGTGTGAAAGTGATTCTGTTGCCCCTATTGCCTATCTCGAAGAGGGGTTTCGAAGGTAAGTGAGCTGTGATCTGTTTTTTTAAAGGCACTGCATATTTTGCTTAAAGGTAGAAATAGGCGAACTTTATTTTTTCAAATGAAATGTGTCAGCATATATACTTTGTGGTAACAGTGTTATAGACTAGTACAGGACCACCCTACTACTTAATCCAATCTAGGCCGGGCATTACGGTAGAAACAAAAGCACAAAGACCGGCGACAAAGCCAAAGCGATAGCAACCACCAAATCGGAATGGCGATTGCGGGACAGGTCTTTTATACATGCGCTTTATTATTTTATTCTTTATTTGCTTATCTGTATTTCAAAACAAAACAGTTACATTATTTGTAGACTTGATTCAATTGCAGACATCAGGCAGAAGCCACCAACAATTTAAACAGTGACACTATCAAAAGCCTATAGTATTCTCGTAATCCTAAATCCAGTTGTATCTCAATGAAAAGACGGATATTGACTCCTTGTTCTGTCTGATCACGGTATGCATGCAAAATGTTGTCAAGAGTTTTTTGTTGTCAAAATCGCATTGAATCAAATATACACGTTCTGTGCGGAACATTACTTTACTGCAGCCAACTTGTTCTCCGCGTATTTTGCAACATTCCTCGTCACGGTGTTTACAGAGTTGGAGAGAAAGTTGTGCACACTCGATATTCGCGGGCAAAACACACCCGCGAGAGTTCTATATCTATACATAGAAGAGAGGGGAGGGGTTAAAATAAGAAACGTGGTTTTCTTGCAGCAAGCTTGTTAATTAGGGGTGCATAGCAAGCAAAACAGCCAAGTTTGTCCAGGTGTAGTAACATTACAAATGTATAAAGCTATTAAACTAGTCGTCAACATTTGGCACCAACTACTCAGGATGACAAGTCAATAGTGAGTCACTTCATCTAGTCCTGTTTTCCATGTTTGTTGAAATGAAGGTATATAGCTGTACCATCCCATCCCTTTCAAAACCCACTGACCTCTTGAGGTTCTATATATTATGATTTGAAGGTTATCCTGTTATGGCTCATGGTGCCTGTTTTAAAATGATTAAAACTCAATTGAAACAGTATCAGGAGAAAACAACAAGATAGATGAAATACCTGATAGCTGGTCAATAGTATAAATTGTGGGTACAAATTATTTTGTTTTCTCTCTCTCACTCTCGCTCTTGCTCTCTCTTTTAAATCTCTTTTAGGAACTTAAGATGGCAACAAATGTGATCCAGATCACTACGGACAGTGCTACTGAAAAGTTAAATCGCTTTTCCATGTTGGCCTGGCTTAATAAGTTGCTGCAAACAAACCTTACCCATGTGCAGCAGCTATGCTCAGGTAGCCAATAAAGTTGGACAACTTAGAATTTTTTCTCCACCTAGCCTACTACAACTAACATGTAGCAATATACTGGTTGTGTGCGTATATACAAATATACTGAATGTGTATATTTATGGCTTGTTTTTGGTCTACAGGCTCCTGTCACTGTCAGCTCATGGATTGGCTATTCCCTGGCTCTATTGACATAAGCAACGTGAGGTTCCAGGCCAAAGAGCTGGAAGACTGCACCCACAACTACTCGCTCCTTCAAGAGGCCTTTAGAAAAACTGGGGTCATTAAGGTAAGATTGCATTCCATAGTTCTCATCGAATGATCATGTTGCATCACAATTTTGATTCCACGTTTTAGATCATATTGGGTCTGGGTATATTAGTGTTGGTGTCACGCACTAGCAAATAGGTAATAAGAATAATAATTAATTGGATTTAGTTTTTAGCACTTTTCTCAGGACTCAAAGCGCTTTACAAATCGGTTTCCAAATACGTACACACAACGAACGGAAAGACAGCTATCACACACAACAATCAATCTGGGTGATACCACGGCAGCTAATTTGCGCCAGACTTGCTCACCCAACATATCGCAGCAGACTTTTGCCCACACAGATCAGACACACACACACAGACCGACTCCAGTTCTATTAACAGTGCCTTAGTCATGGCACTGATAGGGGTATTAACTTAAAAATGTTTTGTAAGTCAGACCCAAACGCAGTTATACGGGGCATAGTGGTCTTTATTCATAAAGAGCAGGAAAATGTAGGCTTGAAAAGCATGTGACAATCCAACAATGAACCGACAAGGACAAGCATAAGAGACAGGACTTAAATACCAAACATAAAACATAAAATAACCAATCAAACACAGAACCCAGGTGGATACAATGACACAAACAAGGACCGGTGAAACCAATAAACTACCCAGAACCTCAGATAAACACCAAACCGTGACTATTGGTCTTATACTCAATGATAATGCAAATAATGTTATGTGTTTTTTGCCGGTGTCTCCGAATGTTTCTAGAACTTGTGTAGTTAAATACATTTATTCGTTTGTTTAGGTCATTCCCATTGAAGATTTGGCTAAAGGAGATTTTAGGAACAACATCTCTTTCCTCAAGTGGTTCAAGACGTTTTTCCAGGCCAACCTGAAAGATCAGGTTTATGACCCCGTGAAAACTCGCCATGACCATGAAATGATTCCTACCAAGTCACTCTTCGGTTCCATTATGGAGGGTAACCATGCCTCCCATAGACATACAGTAACAGTCAAAGGTTTGGACATGCTTCCCCAGTCACTTCAATGAAAAGTGTGTCCAAACCTTTGACTGGTACTGTAGTATTTATAACATTGTTATTACACTCTTTCTGCCCTGTTTATAAAAAGTATATGATCAGTGTGTGAAATATTTCTTCTTTTTTTTTGCGGCAGTCACATCAGACACAGATGACGATTGCTCCATAATATCAAAGAGAACCAGGTCCTACAATGAGCAATGGAAGGACGCTTATAAATGGGCGGAGAAGAGCACTCTGGGGGAATTCTACGCTCACTGTCGTGTGTGCAACCTGAACATCGACGTCCATCATCAAGGCCGTAATGACCTCAAGCGCCACCAGCAAACTAAGAGGCACTCAAAGAATGTCCGTAAATCCAACGGTCTGCCCCAAAAGGAGCCTCTAGCCTGCATGAAGGTAGCTGTATCCTGCATGAAGGTAGCTGAACGCTTCATTAAAACACATTGTGGCTCTGGTTCTGGTGCTGCTAATCCATTGTATGGTTGTTATAGCCGCTATATGCTTGGATTAAAGTACCGTAAGGATCTTGTATCCGCTTGCCAACAGACTCCCTACTGTGTTTACCTCTATGGAGGAGTCGCTCTGCCAGGGGCAGACAAAGTGACTGTTGTCCTTCTAGGGTTCTTTGACTTGAAAGCTGCCAGGCACCGCATAAGGCTTTTGGACGTTGTGGAAGAATCCATGATTGATGCAGAGTATAATACAGCCACTGCGCTGGTGGAGAAGCTTATGAGATACGGGCTTTCCACATCTAAACTAGCTACCTTCCATTTGGATGGCATAGAGGCACCTGCTTCAGAGAGCATCTGCGCTAAGCTCAGGGAACTCAACCCAAACATTGTGGCCCTAAGCGGGTTGTATCAGGTGGCTGATGCTGCTTCTCATGCTGGAGTCATGGCACTGTCCAATCAGGTACAAGAGCTGCTCACTGACATATACAGCCACTACTCCTCTTGCTCGACCAAGAATGAAAACCTTAAAACTCTTTTCGCTGCCCTGAGCCATGTGGAGGGGTCGTCTCTTCTTCTTACCGCAAGCTGCCTTAACTTCAGCGTGATAGTCGAAAAATTGCTTGAGATGTGGTCGGATCTTGTCTCGTATTTTTGTTCGTGTGATGAGGACAGTGAAAAAGCCAAATCGATATGCACTCAACTTCAGGATCCCAAACTCAGGGCTACTTTTGTTTTCTTGGACCAAGCCATGGCACCCCTCCAGGCTTTCCAGAAGAAGCTACAAACGCATGAGGGCTCAGCCCGCTCAGACCTGGTTCAGATCTTTCGAGACGCGAGCAACCTCCTGCGCACCTATTCCACCAGCTTCCTCCAGCCTCAGGCTGTCGTACGCTACCTCAAGGAACGCGACACCCAGATCCTCTCAAACAAAAAGTTCCACCTGCCGGGTCCCGAGGTCAATTTGGGTGGGGCTGCGGCAGAGGACTTTCTGCATAAATCAGAGTCAGGAGAATGGCTGACAGTCTTACAAGAGGAAGCCCTGTCATTCTACGTGGCACTCACAACCAGCATTACAGATATACTGCCTCTATGTGATTGGGTGTTCAGAACTATGGAGCAGCTGCTGGACCCTCAAGGAAGGCTGAAAGTAACGGGGAAAGCAGTGGGAGAGCTAGGCTCTACGCTTGGCCTGTGTTGCACTCCGGAAGAAGTCAAACAACTCACCAGTGAGTTCCTAGAATACCAGCTGACTGCAGAGGGGGAGAGAGGAGGAGAGGAAGAAAAAGGGGTCGACCGTGAAAAAGACCAGAGAGGCAACGCAGCGACTTCTCTGGAGGAGCATTGGAGCATGGTGCTTGAGGGTACAGAGTCGCACTCCATCTTTAAAACCCTCATTTTGACCCTGCTCGCCCTGCCATGTGCACCACTTGAGGCTCAACGTGTCTTTAAGCAGGTGTGTAAAACGCTAGATCAACAAAGTGTGTAAAACGCTAGATCAACAAATTCTTTAAAACGTATAAATAAATTATTCACAACCTTTTTGTGTATATGTGTTTGTATGTTCTTATCCTTAAAACATTCTCTCAGGTAATAGAGAATGGAGAAGCAACCCAATTCAGCGAGAGCGGGTCTACGACAGAGAGTGGTGAGCTGGACTCTGCCCAGGGTGTTGAGGTGGAGTTGGAGACAGCGGACACGACTCTCTCTGAAAGCACCATGGTGTCACCTGTCACCAATGGCATGAAGAAGCGTGGAAGGCCTAAGTCAAGTAAGCGTTGTTGTTAGGTCAAAGTGTCACACGTCATAGTGTATGGCATGTTGATTAGAATAATGTATGCAACTAAGACCTAGCTAGTTCGCTTCTAAATGGCAGAGTGTGTGTTAACAAACAACAAGTGTCAGCTTGGGAAATTTGGAGGCAGTTCATAACATGCTTATTAAACCAAAAAATACATTAAAAAAAGAAGCATAACTTGTCTGAACTGCATGTCAAAATTCCATCCAATGTAAGCATCTGCATGTTTTCAATCAGTACTAAATACATAGGTTTGTATAAGCATTGTCTGGTACATGTTCAAGTAAAATTATGTTTATAACTTTTAAATGCACACATACATCAGGTCTTGGCTTATGGAACCGTACCTCCACACATAATGTTTTATTGTAATCCAACAAACAATAGTCATGAAGTACGAGAAGTGTCTTCTATACTGTGAACTTTTATTTATGGTTATCACTGTAATCAAGGGCTACGGTCAGCGCTGTTTTTTAGTGTTTCACAGTCTGATCTCTGAATTCTTGTTAATTGCTGAAGCATTGTGTTGTTTTTCAGAGTTGAAATGCCTTAATTGGACAGTGAGACCGTGCACAGTGCGACTGCAGAAGCTAATCAGTAAGAACAGATATTCACGGTTAATGAGGGTGATATTTTGGTATATCATCTATATCACTTAATCCCAGTTTAAGTGATGTATGGGTGACTACCTACCAGAGAATGCTTAACAATCTATTTGCCTTTTTTCTCTCCATTGTCTAAGTCTCTCCATTTCACAGTAGAAGTCATGCAATATTCACTGTAGTCAAGTTTTATACCAATCGAATGTAATAACAATGATGTAATAACAAGATTCATTCCATTTTGTCCCAAAGTGCCACAAAATGAAGAATCTGTTGTTTTGACAGAGCATGACATAAACGTGAGAAACAGCTCTGATAAGGTAAAGTATGAAAGTTTGATAAGGGCACATGTTTAAAGCTCAGAACCCCTAAAACTAAATGTTTAATTGCCCCAACTAAAAAAGATAAGTTAAGATCGAAAGTTACATTTTAAAATGAATTTAGAATTTAGATGTACTAAACTGACAATAAACTGCTCAATAACAAATAAAATCAAATTAAGAAAGAAAATTTAAATAAATTTAAATGAAATTTCAAAAACTGTTTTTGTTCACCAATAATGCTGATGCCACTTCAATCAGTTACATGTTGTGCACCATAGGATTAAATTCCATGCATATCTTAGCTTTTAGTCTAAATATGCTGTTCAATACCTTACTGCTTTCTATATACTTTTATTATTCGTTTTTGGGGATGTTTGGGGAAGAGCGGATGTCAGCAAGGGTGAGTTTATTATAAGGATGCAAAGTGCATGCATGTCTGTTGGTGTGCCTGTCTGTGTTATTTGAACCTGTGTGTGTGTCTGAGAGAGAACAAGTGTGTGCATGGGAAATCTGTAATGCGGGTTTGTTGTCTCTCAGGACACTGTTAGGGGCATTTATGGATGGGAAAGCAGTTTGCGTCAGAAGCCAACGGTACGCACAGTATTTCAGGCTGGGGCTGGCACCTGGGAAAAGGCTCTTGATCTTGATACAGACAGCCAAAAGTGCCAGGAATCCTCAATTGAGTTGGTAGGTACTGCCAGTGCACCTACCAAGTCTGTCTGAACTCGGGCCAAGGGATACATTTTTTCTCTTTTCACAATGATAAGCTCATCATTGCTATGTTTTTGACTACTTTAGTATTATTTATTTGTTGAGTCTTCCTTTTTTTTCATTCCTAATTTACCTGGTTACGTTCTCCATCCCCTGCTTTCACATTTACTACTTTGTACTGCAGGTGGCTAATTAATAACAGCATTTAAAAAAAAGTTTGCTTATAAATCCCATAAACATACAATTATTTTAGTGAGAAACTACAAAGCACTTAAGTAAATATCTATGTTGTGAGTGTACTTTTGGGATCACGTTAATTCTTCATTTGTTCACAATGACAGACAGTAAACATTTGCACTAACAGGTGTTATCAGTAAAGGTGCAATCATTTGTCTCTATAATGTGTTGTTAAAACTTGTATGACCCCCAACCTTTCCTGGTGTGTAATTGTAATGATGATACAAATGTAATATTGTGTGTTTTTAGGGGCAAAACCAGTCATCCAATGGGTCAACATCATACGAGTTCAGAAAGCGGGTCTCAGGCTACCAGGTCTGCTTTAGTGCCTTATCTGTAGCTTAATGTAACCAAAAACAAACTTTTATCTCACAGAAATAATACAATTTCGTAACTCCCTTTACTTAGCTAAATTCTTCGACAGTCCACTGATGCGTTCTATGTGGTTTCTCTGAAGGATGGTAAAGGTTATCTTATCGGTGAGCTGGTGTGGGGCACAGTGGAGAATATTTCCTCCAGGTGGCCTGGCCTAGTGGTGCCCTGGAAGTTTAAGTCTTCCCGCGCAGGTGTACGCAAGGTGGAGTGGTTTGGAGATGGCACGTTCTCAGATGTGAGTTGAGGAAGAGGCAGGATAAATATTGATAATAATTGATAAATAATCAAATGTCTTGAATACTGAATTGCTATGCCCCCCCCTCCCCCCACAGATAAGAACAGAGGCACTTTTGCCGTTCAGTTGTTTTTCAAGGTGTTTCTGCAGAAATTCCTTTGCCAGTATGCCATCCTATAAAGAAGGGATCTACCAGATCCTTGAGGTAAAGTAGCCATCTTTGTGATTATAATCCTCTCTGTCGATACATTTCAGAACATTTTCAACTGCTGACATAAAAACCTGTGATATAAGTATGTCTTTCTATCTTACCTCATCATAAAGTATTAAGTATTCTGTGATTTTGCAGTTGGCTGGTGAACGATGTGAGAAGTCCTTTGCACCAGCATCAAATAAAGCGGAAGAGTTAAAATTGATGTTGGACTGGGCTTTTGGAGGGTTCTTACCAACAGGACCTAATGGATATTGTCCTCCAGACAGTACGTTTACTCTATGCTAATCAACCAAGGACAGTTTCTTTAGCTCAAATGTTGTTGTTTTTTGTAATGGACAAGTTTTGAAGGGGTCGGCTTTTTTTGCTGTTCTGTTCCCCCAGATGCTGCTTGTGCGAAAAGTAATTTATCAGATTCCCCTCTGTCAGACTACCAGCCCCCACCTAAAAAGAAGTTTATTCCAAAAGTCAAAGCAGGAAACGCCATCTTCAGCAGAGGTAAGTGTTATTCTGATAGACAGTTACAGGATTTATGATGAATCATGTACTTACCAACTCATAATCTCCCAAAAAATGTGAAATAAGTAATTATGTGTTTCACAGACACAATGATGAAACAGGTTGGCGAGGAAGGAAAAGACATTGAAGGTATGTTACGTTGGAATTATAATAGGCAGTTTACCTAATTTAATTTGGCTATGTGTGGCATCTTATGTTATTGTATTGTCATTTTCAGATTTCTGTATATCTTGCGGAACGTCTGACACTGTGGTTCTTCATCCTCTGTTTGAAGGGAGCCTCTGTCAGAAGTGCAAGGTTAATATTCTTGCACCACTATCTTGTGTTTAATTTTCTCCTGTTTTTGGTATAATTTTATTTATTGATTGTCCTAATTTAGTTTCATGTTAAACACTTGTTATCATAAAGTCAGTAATAATCAATAATCACTTTATTTCTCAACCTTAACAGGAGAACTTCATCGAAACTTTGTACCGGTATGATGAAGATGGATACCAGTCTTATTGTACCGTGTGTTGCGCTGGCTTGGAGGTCATTCTATGTGGGAATGCAAGCTGCTGCCGGTAAGAACTCCTTAGCTTTCTTTCTGGCATCCTTTTGAAGTGTAACCCAACCTCTAATTTGGAAAAGGGCAAATTAGCCACAGGACTTCTCTCACACCAACACAAAATACAATGACAAAGGAGGAAGTCCTGGTTAACGTGACTTTATTTTGAGTAACAATAGTAAGTTCATGAATATCTAAAGTGGTTCTTCTACCATTGTGAGGTCAAAAACAAGTCAAACATTACTGCACAAGTTACTACAAAGACCCCATTTTAAACAGAGCACCTACGTTGTAACTGTTGCATGTTTTCGTTAAAATACGTCGAGATGTTAGTGGGATTACATTTTTAATTTGTAAGTGTTCGGTTTCTTGGTTCCTAAATGGGCCTTTAGAGCCTTGTGGCTCATTCATATGCTTATATTTGGTTTCAATTTCTTTAAATCTCAGATGTTTCTGCAAGGACTGTCTCAACATCCTGGCAGGTCCAGGAACGTTTGACAAACTAAAAGACATTGATCCATGGAAATGCTACATGTGTAAGCCATCCCAATGTGAAGGGTCACTTAAACTGAGACCTGACTGGAATGCAAGAGTCCAAGATTTATTTGTCAACAACAGTGCACAGGCATTTGTAAGTAACACATTGAGTTATACGGACTAAATATGTAGTTTAGAAATGGTTAAATTATAAAAAATGGTAATGACAATAAAAAATACTAAAGCTTTATTGTTATTTATGTTGTTTGTTTTATTGTCTTTATTAATGTATTGCTGGTGAATATCAATGCAGGAGCCACACAGGATTTACCCATCCATTCCTGCTGATAGACGTCGGCCCATTAGGGTTTTATCTCTCTTTGATGGCATTGCAACAGGTTAGTTAATCCTTTTATATATATATATATATATATATATATATATATACACACAGTACTGTGCAAATGTTTTAGGCAGATATACAGTATATATAGTATATATATATATATATATATATATATATATATATATATATATATATATATATAAATGTTAATTGTTTATTTTTTATCAATTCATAAAATACAAAGTGAGGGCAAAGCAAATCTGTATCAAATCAACAGTTGGTGTGACCACCCTCGCCTTAAAAACAGCATCACGTGCCTAAAACTTATGCACAGTATAAATATTTCTATATTTTTATATTTATTGCTGCTTCTTGTTTCAATGGTTGCCATGTAAATCCGATATGGTTGATCATACACCCCACAATTTTTGGGGGGTTTTCTTATTGTATCTTATCCACCAATTTAGTAATACATTCGAATGAGCGACTGACCGTTTTTTACTTCTATATCGTTTCCTTTACAGGATACCACGTGCTGAAAAGACTGGGTTTTAAGGTTGAGCGCTACATCGCCTCAGAGATATGTGAGGATTCGATCGCTGTCGGCATGATCAAACACGAGGGCAAGATAGAGTACGTCAATGACGTCCGCTCGATCACCAGGAAACATGTGAGTAGTCATTCTCGTTAAAATACTACACAGTGTACATTTGTATTGGCATTTTTTTACCACCAGACTTGTTAACATGGTACAAATAGTTTCTTAGTTTCATAGTGGGTTTTACCTTAGACAATGTTCTGTTTTTTTAGCTGGCAGAATGGGGTCCCTTTGACTTACTAATTGGAGGCAGTCCATGCAATGACCTGTCTATGGTCAACCCTTTACGTAAGGGATTATTTGGTGAGTAACCTAAAAAGTGATATTTTTGTAAGCTTTTCATTAATATATTAAAAACTATTTATATCTCTCCAAATCTGTCTCACTATCTCACTCATGTACACATTAATTAAAATGTTTCTCCTGCTGATCTCTTTTTTTTCCAGAGGGCACAGGCAGGCTGTTTTTTGAGTACTATCGGATGTTGACCATGATGAAGCCCAAAGAAGAAGAGGACCGTCCGTTCTTTTGGCTTTTTGAGAATGTGGTCTTCATGAGTGGCAACGACAAGAGTGACATATGCAGATTCCTTGAGGTGAGTACATCGACTGTCTCTTCAATCTTAATTGAAATAGTCTTAAATGTAAATATAAATGCAAATATCGTAAGATGGCTCTTGTGAAGAAAGTCCATTCAAATTCCTGTCATGCAGAAAAGATGCCTCCCGTTTTTCTTTTTTTTCAAAACCACCTTAAAACCTATCTTTTCCTATCCTTCTATTGATATGCTGTCCTTTTGTTATACTTAAATTTGAACTGTTGTTGCTGTCTGTCCGTTCTCCCTGTTTCTGTTTAATTGTTTATTTTTGTCATGTCAACATCTATGTAAATGTTGTGAAGCAACTTTGGGTGTCATAAAAACGCTATATAAATAAAATGAATTATTATAATTGTTTTGTTTTTATAGTGTAACCCCACCCTGATTGATGCTGTGGAAGTGAGTCCTGCTCATAGAGCTCGCTATTTTTGGGGCAACCTCCCTGGGATGAACAGGTATATGTCTACTGTACACCATAGGAGTAAGGAGCCCAGCTCTGTGCAATGAACTCTTACACCTCAAATACATTCTTTGTAAACTTATTCGTGAATAAGTTGGTTTACTCAGCTGTTTCTCCCCTCAGACCCATGACTGCGTCTTTAGAAGACAAAGTTAACCTCCAGGATTGTCTGGAAATAGGACGTGTTGCAAAGGTATGACTGAGGAAGAAAGTTATTTGCTTTATTAAAGCAGCTCTTCTTATGCCAAAGTGTATCGTCAAGGTAAACTACTATGTTATACTTGTAATATTTGTAACTTCTGAGAATGTGTGTTCGATTTTATTTTGTAGTTCAACAAAATCCGCACCATAACAACAAAGTCCAACTCAATGAGACAAGGAAAGATGGGTCCATTACCCGTAAACATGAATGGCAAGGATGATTACCTATGGTCCTCCGAAACAGAGCAGTAAGCATATCTATATTTTCAATAGTACATATTTTCATATAACAAAAATGTTTTTTATTGTAGATATATTTACAAATATTTTATGTATTTATTTTTATTCGGTTTCAGTATGACTGAAAATACATATAGTAAATGTTGTGTTTACATTTTTCCCAGAATTTTCGGTTTTCCAAAACATTACACGGATGTGAACAACATGGGCCGTGGCCAAAGGCAAAAAGTCCTGGGTCGGTCCTGGAGTGTTGCGGTTATTCGCCACCTGTTCGCTCCTCTCAAGGACTATTTTGAATGTGAATAGGTAACATAGGTAACATGACCCTATAGCCTGAATAACAGCAGCCAATCAAGACAACCAGCAACAATGAGGAGTACAATCCACTATCCATGATATTTAGTGAATGGAACTACGGACTGACTTTTGTATTCATACTAATTGTTCTGTGATTATATGAACTGTGTGACTGACATATAGATACATGTTTTAATGCTCAGTGTGGCCAGACTTATGAGAAAACTTTTTTTTTAAAGCACTGCCACTTTTTTTTTTTTGTTTGATCAGTCTTTTGGCAATGATGGTGCGATCAAACCAAAACCTCCCACTTTTGTTGTCTACCTCAAAAATTGTTTGACTGGTCCAACATACATGCATACACATACATGCACACACATGCACAAAAACAAAACTAATTTACGTATTTTTTTTATCTATTTAACTGAATGAGTGAAAATGAATTCCTGGGAATTCTTTTCCACTTGATGCATGGTTTTAGTCTTGTATTTAATGTTATTTGGAAGGGTTAGATCAAATCTTATTTACTTTAATGAATCATGTTGCATTAAATTTTTTTCTGGTGGAAATCTAATGTTCAATAATGGTGCTAAGCCGGCCAGTGTGCCTTTCAGGACAACATTTTATACAAAGTGTTCTTAAAAGTGTTTTTAAACAAAAGTAATTTGTCACTCTGTTCTAAAGCATTTGGGAATAGAAATGATATGTTCAGACCTGTGATGTTCAGACCTGTGCATTTATACTCTACTATCATGGTTTGTTTTGTTAAAGACTACTAAAAATGTGTTATGATAATGATATCTACACAGGTGTCTAAATTTGAAATAAGTGCTTCAAATGCCTGATATATATTTTTAATTGCAGGGGGGTCACACATGACTGTGATATTCATAACTCATAATTGCCTAATATAAAATGTATGTACTGTTATGACCAGTAGCCTATAGGTTTGTCAGTCTAAACTACTGTATGCTTGTTCATAGTGTAGGTTTTTAGTCATGATCGCTTGTTGTCTCACATAGTATTTGATGTGTAGTAAATTCAAACATGATGTTTTTTTAGGGAGGTGGGTTGTGGAGGTAGCT
Source organism: Galaxias olidus (assembly GCA_026901105.3). Taxonomy (NCBI): domain Eukaryota; kingdom Metazoa; phylum Chordata; class Actinopteri; order Galaxiiformes; family Galaxiidae; genus Galaxias; species Galaxias olidus. The sequence goes on along the minus strand of JAPMUY010006907.1, from coordinate 412,954 downwards.
TTATCTCATTTTATCTCAGCAACAGCTACTGTTACTGTGCGAACACTAATATTAAAAACTAGAACTTTATTGCCAAGTGCCAAACGCTCATTATTGTAGGTTTTAATCGTAAAATATATTTGGCGAGTAGTGAACAACTGGACAAGATCTGTAATGCATATACTGGCCTTTGTTTTGGTTCTATAACTGCCTTTGGCTGAACATCTTCATATCGGTCACTTCTGATAATCAGTGTTTTGAATGATAGTGTTTGTAACTACCTCAATTGGTTTCTAGTGGCGCTGAATCGTTGTTACAACTTTAATTATCAGTTGATGTATGAAAGCCTATTCTCCTTCAAAACACTTGGGTTGGGATTTCCTGTAGCATTTTCTGACATGTTCAAGTATAATAAAGTTAAAGATCTGTAAATTTTTTGAACGTGGCATGTATTGTCGAATATATGAAATAGCAGATGCCAGCCATTAATATAGCCTGCTACAAGTTAACTACGTTCACAAATGGCTTAAGCAGCCGTGGCCATTGCTTAGAATAATGGGCAGACAAGCCCCTACACTGTGCATTGCAGCTAAGCACATACCACATGCAGTGACTAATGAAAAGAGCGCATGTGCTGTATTGAATGAAGCGCTCCCTGTTTTGTGTTCGCAGTCGCCGGTTAACGGCGTTATAGCTAGCTAGCACCAGAAAGTTAGACAGTCACTTGGTTCTCCTGCTTTTTAAATTGTGCAACAATAAATATCTCCATAAGTTCCTAGTGATTTAGGTTTAATTGAACAAACTACCTTTAAAAGTGGATACACCTTGTAAGTATGCTAAAAGCATGTCACGAACAAAGTTTGGTTGCTAACTTAGCCTATTATTAGCCAGCTAGCTCGGTTCAGTTAGCCAACGCTAACTAGTTATATTTCGCGGTTACCGTTTACTGCGCGATAATATTTCCTGGCACTTAAATTGGCTCGATATGGGTAACTGTTTTCAACTTAATCAACTTAATTTTTATTTCATATATAGTATATATGGTTGGTTTGAATCCATAGCGAACTGCAGGCTAGTAATTAAGGCCAGCCACGCAAACGTTACTTGTCTTGACCATAGTACTTGAAAGTTTTACGCCGGTTGACGTATTTTATAGCTAACTAACTTAACCTAACTAATAGTATAGTAGTACTAGTAGCTCCAGCGTTGGTTGCATTGTTCTCCTTTTTTGTCTTAATGTTTAGTAACTACAAGCCAAGTACGTTTGAACGAATGTGTTTTAAGGAGAGGGAAGCGCTTTCGTAGTTAGTCTCGACAATAAGAAGTCAGGGCGTTATTATCATTTACTTGCGAACTATACCAACGCAACGAACTAGCTGGCTATCTATTTACTGTCCCAATTTCAGATGTCTCGATATATTATCGTGGTGGTAACCTTACGATGTTTCGCTAAAAAGCAACTGTTTCCTCCTCCACCCCATTTTTAGTATTAGTGACGTCCATAATGGCTGTAAATGTCTACTCCACATCTGTAACCAGTGATAATCTTAGTCGTCATGACATGCTTTCATGGATCAACGAGTCTCTGCAAATGAACTACGCAAAAATTGAACAGCTGTGCTCAGGTAACGTGAAACCACGTATTTTCAAGCCACACACAAGTAACACTTTTTACTGCAGTTACGGAGATACGTTACTCGTTATGTCTGGCCTAACAGGAGCCTCCTACTGCCAGTTCATGGACATGCTATTCCCTGGATGCTTGCCTTTGAAGAAAGTAAAATTCCAAGCCAAACTAGAACATGAGTACATCCATAACTTCAAGTTTCTACAGGCCAGTTTTAAGAAGGTTGGGGTTGACAAAGTGAGTGCCACCAAGTGTGTGTAAACATCATTGGCACTTATCTCATCCAGGCAACTGTTCTGAAGGAGTGTCAACTATTGTAATCTGATTCCTAACTTAGATCATTCCTGTGGACAAGTTGACAAAGGGCAAGTTCCAGGACAACTTTGAGTTTGTTCAGTGGTTTAAGAAATTCTTTGATGCCAACTATGATGGGAAGGAGTATGACCCGATAGCAGCTCGCCAAGGGCAGGAGAGTTCTCCTGCACCCACCCAAGCAGCACTTGCTGTTAGCAAACCCAGGAAGGTCACCTCTGGTAAGGAATTTGTTTCAGGACTTCTAGCAATATATAGTTATTATGGAATAATGTTAAACTAATCTCATGACATAAAACTTGTTATCTCAGAAAGTCTTTTGAAAATCGCTGCCAAACCAGCTGCTAGAGTCGGTAAAGTTGTTTCTTTGCAGAGGGTTATCATTGGTCACGTGATTTGCTGGTCACACACATAGTGGTCACTTGGTTGTAAGTCACTGTTAGTTGTTTCCTGGGATTAAAAGTGGCAGTCACTGGAAGCTGGTCAATAAAATATATCCATCATTATTGTTCAATTGTGACTTTTTACGGCAGTAATCGTGTTGGGCACTGTAGTGTATGTAACATCACAATGGGCACCTTTTGAGGAAGGGATGCTGTGATTGAAAATAAGAATGCAGACATGGTGTCAATAGATTTCACTGCGTAGATTGTAAATTATGCATTTTATTTGTTTAAAGTTCCAAGTTTTAATTGGGGTTTTGTGTCACCATAGCTCCCACAAGGTCTGCCCAGCCAGCTGTTTCCAAGGCCCTACCCAAGTCGGCAAGTAGTGGGGTGAGGAGACCGGGACAAGGGGCAGGGGATGAGGAGAAGGTTCTGCTCGCTGAGGAGGTAAGGCTTTACTCATCAGCATCCCACGTCGGGGGGGGGGACGGGGGGCGGGGGGCCTTGAAATTCTTGCAAGCTCAAAAGCTACCCATTTCCTTTCGATCACCTTGTCCTGTCTGTCAATCATTCCATCGTTTTTCTTACTACTAGGTCACTTCTTTGAGAGCTACAATTGCTGATATGGAGAAAGAGAGAGACTTTTACTTTGGAAAGCTGAGGAATATTGAACTCATCTGCCAAGAGAAGGAGGGTGAGGCAGAGGGAGACCCAACGCTGCAGAAGATTATGGACATACTTTATGCCACGGATGTGAGTGCAACTGGATATTAATACCACTGTCATACCCTTTCTTTACTGTTGAAATATGATTTTTATACTGAATGAAGTGTTTTACAATGTATCATCGTACTACACTCATAACCTGTATATCTGTTGTGCACAGGATGGGTTTGTGATTCCAGATGCAGAAGGAGAAGAGCCAGAAGAATTCTGATTTGAAGAATGGACGCTAAGCTCCGTAGAAACCTTAATCAAGAACATGTTACACTCAGTCACAGTTTAGACAATACACACTTTGTATATAGTGTCGCAAATGCAGGTATACATAAATATACTTGCACCCACTGCCAATTCGAGTGAAATTTAAATTGGATTTCACTCACTAGTGTCCACAGCCTTTGTCCATGGTTTTCTAAACCATAATAACCAAAGTCATGTCAGGGACTGACCCAGTCCATGTATTTGAGGATCACTGAATTCAATTGTACTTTTTTTTCCTGCATAAGATTCCTAGTTGTGCCTTTCAACTTCTGTCTGGTGACTTATTAAATGTGTTCCATGTTTTCTTTTCTATTTGTCACTAATAAAAACAGTTGGTTTGTCTGACACAAATTATAGCCATGTAAAATCTTAGACTAATAGGTAAAGTTTCAGTCCAGGGCAAGGCTTATCTGTCTGGGAATCAAACACGTTTTTAGCTAAAATGTTTGAAATTACTTTGTTATGATATTGAAATTAATTATTAAAGAATTTATATTTAAAATGTCAGTTACTAGTGTGTTGTTTACATGTATTGTGGATTCTTATAGGCAAATTGATTGTTATTGGGTATTTTTTGTCATGTAACTCATTCATTTTAAGAACCCTATTCTCTAACTTCCTGATGAGGCAAGGACAGGATGTATCGCTGACCGCCCACACGAGCATTTCCTTCATCAGAACATTTGTCAAAAAATTTGCAACTCCTGTCTTACAACTGAAAGCTTAAACTTTCAATTGAAGACGTCTATATATCTTCCAAACATGCTATTTAATGTTTCCATGGCTTTCAGGTCTGTTTTTAATAAATTCAATGAGTTCTGGCTGCTCACTTCAAGAATTGTACTTGGTGTTATCCTTATGAAGGAATGGGCTTTGTTAAATTAAGATCACGAGTGCTCTAAAAGAATCTCAGTGATGTCATTAAGAACTTGTTCTGTACTATGACATTAGTCAAAATACCGTTCCATTCCCCTCTAACTATATTGTAAACTAGGTTATTAAATCCAATTTCTATAGGCCAGGAGAGCTTGTGTTCGGTCTGTGGTACGGTGGAAAAGCTGCCGTGCACCAACACATGGAGACTGCATTTAAAATGTTAACAAAAACAGTGAATGTACTCTGTGTGTTGGTCACACTAAAAGAGCATTTGAATGTTCGCAGCTCCACCTCAGATGTGCATGAAGAAAAACCCAGCCAAACTCAGGTAGCTCAAACAAGGTTATTTGATATTATAACAGAAGAAATTACATACTCTGCAAACCCTTCGGATTATTTTTTCTCTGTTTCTGTTTTACACCACAAAGTTGTCTTGGAAAAAATACTGTCTGATGCCGTTTCATATTTTGGTTTATTGTAATGTATACAAATGTTCTATGTTTGCGTTTTTACTACCAGCTCCTTCAGTAGGCAATGGCAGGAGAACTTCAACGCTCAGTAGGTTGCAAAGACGTGAGAGATAAGAACATGGAAGTGTCAGGCAGAGTGGAAGACCAGATCAATGACGAGCACCTTCGTCGTGTCGATCGCATTTTCAGGGAGGCTGATATTAATGGGAAAAGAGGCGAGTTAACACACAAACATTGAAATCTGATGTCAATTGATACATGAAAACACCATCATGTTCAGAGAGCTCTTGGGACACTGTTACTATACTTTTGAACCTTCAGCCTGGCCTATTTCCTAATGTGTAGGATTAAACATGCAGCAGTTTCGTGATACAATGAAGGTTGTCATGGGCAATGTTGATGAGGAGGAAATAGACATCAACTTCATGAAAGTGGATACCAACTGTGACGGTACCGTGGACTGGGTAAGTTGGAAAGACTGACAATAAGTTGATCACATACCTAAGCGCTAATTAAACATATCACACATTCTGACTCTTCTTAACCCTTCTTTCACCAATCAGGATGAGTATCTAAACTACGTGCTTCTAGAGCAAAAAGAGAAAGAGTCGCTTCTGCAGCAAAATATGCCACTGTACTTTCCTAAACCACTCAAGATTATTCCAATGTAAGTTGCTGCTGTGTGTACATACATACATACGATATGTATAAAGGGAGAGTGAAGAAACAAACACTCCCATCAAGTGCCGGGTAAAATAGTTGATCATGGGCATCATGAAAATGTGTTTGTCATGTGTCTATGTTCTCTGGAGTATAGAATAATACTTTGCTTTATACATATATTTTAATGTATTTTCCATTCATCATTGTTACCTGTGTTTGTTGTGGACATCATGAAAACATGTTTGGCATGTTATCTATTTACCCTGGAGTATATTTGTCAATACTTTGCTTTTATACATAATTCAATGTATTTTTTATTTATTCCTGTGTTTGATTAGTCCATACAGTGAGCTCATCGTCAGTCTGCAGTTCTTCCCCTTCCTCCCAACAGGGGAGAAGAAGACAGACTCTGGGGAACCGAACCTGGTGCCAAAGGGCCCGAAGGGCCGCACACATGGTGGGCGCTTCTTGACCATCAGCAGGGATGCCGTTCTGAACTTCTGGACCGAGAGGTTTAAGCTGCAGCGTACAGTCCATGTATATCTTCAACTTGAAGCATTTACCATTTATTTTTAGTTTTTTTTATAATACACTCTGTTGCTGAACAATTTTGTCACTGGCAAAACTCTCAAAGCTCGAGTATGGCTTTTGTAGGAGTGTAGGCCAACACATTTCTATTCTTCTCCAGGTAAGTCAGATGCAGCACACCTTCGATCAGCCAATATGGGTTACGGACATGGCCTGTCTAAGCAACATCAACCTGCTGGCCATCTCCTTCATTGGCCGAGACATAGGTTTAAATCTATGATGTCAGAGGATAGTTGTGTAAATTCTTACTGAAGTACACTTTTTGTTGTTTTCAACATGCTTGTTTTTTCTTCCTCTTAACAGAATTCTATGATATAAGTGCCAGCAAGTGCGACTTTGTCTTCTCTCTGTCAGAGCTGGAGGCTAATGTAGTGGTGATAAACTACTGGTAAGCAGATATGACCCCCCCCCCCCCCCCCCTCTCTCTCTCTCTCTCTTTCTCACACATACATGATCTTGAATATTATTGAGTATGACTTGACCCTTCCTGCAACGTGTCATTAGCCTCCAGATGCTGGGTTATTATAACAAGATAATGACAAATGTGGAAATGGTGCGAAAACAAATGATGATCGGGTATTTGTTTAGCTCAATCTTTGCCCGTGTTGCATTCATCATTTTCTAGGTCAGAGGACCGAAGAGGTGTATTCTCTGTGGGGGATACCACTGGAACAATATACATTTTTGTGTCTTCTGATGTTGTTCGGCAGGGCATGTTTAACAGTGCAGAGTTAAAGACAGGTACTGTGACAAGATCATAGGCTATTTGAAGAGTCAATAAAACATTTAGCAAAAAGGATAAAAGTCAAGATGATAATCTAGCAGAAGCAACTAAATACAACTCTTTATGCTTTTTCTGTAGGGGCAAACTACCGCGTCCCTGTAAAATTTTTGCTAAAAAATCCAACTATCACATTCCTGGCCTTCAAAGTTGTAAGTGCAAATCGTATTTGTCTTTTGAGTACTCCAAATTATTTCTCCTTGTATGAAACCTATCTGTGTTTTTCCGCAGCCAATCCACAGTGATTGGATTCACCAAATTCGCTTTATCCCAGAACTTAACGCTATCGCCACCTGCTGTACAGCAGACAAAACTGCGATTGTGCTGACTACAGTGCCCCACTCGAGCAAGAGTAAAATCCAGTATGTCTCCACTTCTTACTCTATCTCGTGGTAAATGTTTTGCAGTTTCTTGGTTCGTTTGATTGACAGTCTAGTCTGTCTTTTTTCTCTCTCTCTCTTTTTCCCAGCACTGCACGTTTTCAGAAGGGGATGTTGTGCTTTGACTATTCACCTGAGCTCAATGTTCTGGGTATGATATTTATAGGATGTGAGATTTTGAATGTATAAGGCAAAATTATTAGTGGCCAGATAGATGTTCCTGATTCTACTTGTTTTTGCTTATGTTTCTTTGCAACAGTGACAGGGGGCTTTGATCGAGTCGTTAGGGTCTGGAATCCTTACGTTACCACTCACGCCACGTCTGCCTTAAAAGGTCACTCCTCAGCTGTCATTCACATTGCTGTCAATGGCAGAGACAACAGGATCATTAGCATATCCAAGGACATGGTTAGTATTACCAACAAATCTTGTTGCCTATTATTATTTAAATTTAAATTTAAAAGGATATCATACCACTGTTACTGTTGTCTCTTTCTATCTTGCTATTCTAAAGAATATTCGTGTGTGGGACCTTCAAGACTGTAAGTGTGTTCAGAACATACCGTTTAACACCATCAAAATGGGCCGCTTCCCCATCTCCTGCATCTACTACAACCGCACCACGAACCTCATGGTGGTGGCCACAACGCAGGTTTCTGTTTGAGCTAAAAACATGCTAACATGAACACACAGTTAACATATTTTCGAGACACATTACACAATAAACAAACATACATACATACATACGTATACTGTATATACATTGTGCATGCAATGCAATGTTTAAGGTTTATCTTCTTCATATTTACATGATTTTGTGTCTATTTGTGTCTCAGATTGGAATTCTTCAAGGTACTATAGAGGATGCAGACGGTGCTCTCTTTAAAGAAGCCACCTCCCACGATCACACACTTTGTGCTGCACTCTATAACTCCACTTTTAAAGCGGTTGGTCGTTTTTTTGTTTTTTTACCATTTATCCCCAGTTTGAGATATATTATGAATCTTTTTTCTTTTTTGCTATTCAACTCATTTTGTTTTCCATAATTTGTGTTGTAACTGCATTATCTGCTTAGGTGGTGAGTGGGAGTCACGGAGGGGTGGTCAGTGTGTGGAATATCTTAACAGGGGAGAAGGTCATGCAGTTCAATGCCACCCCAGAACAGCCTATGGAGTTGACCGCTTTGGCGTTTGACGAACCAGAACGCCGCCTTGTCACAGGCTCCAAAAATGGCATCGTTCGCATCTGGAACTTCAACAACGGGGCCCTTCTGGCTGAGTTGCCCCATGTGCAGAGAAACGAGGTATTAAAAAGTTGTGAACAAAAATAAATTATAAAAAAAAATTATTATGATTTTACCCATTGGGAAAATAACCTTTTTTTTCCAGTTTGTTTTTCAAATATGATATTATGGCATGCTTCATTTTCTCAAAGCCTTATCTAATGCTCACTTTTATTTATTTATTTATTTTTGCTTAATGGCAGATAACTGGGATTAAATATGTCAAAGAAAGGATATATGTGTCAGGTTGGAGCAAACGAGTGATGTGGTATCTGTGAGTATTCTTCTTTTTCAATAATACCTTTTTTTCTAATCTCTTTATGCTATGGCATGCACTTGACATGTATTTGGTACTTTGTCCATTTTGTTTCACAGTGACGTCAAGACGGACGAAGCCATAGAGTACAACGTGTGGAACCAATACCACGCGGAGGACATCTTTTCCATGGACACCTACGGAAAGTTGTTAGTGACAGCCTCCTACAGCGGTGACATCCTCATCTGGAACATCAACTCAGGAGAGGCTTTCTGCCGCTTCAACGCAGCAGAGAGCCATCTTCCCCTTATTCCCATACGGGTAAGACTGACCAAATACAGCCAGGTGTATTGTGGGTAGGTTATAATAATGGCCATGTGGCACTCTAGCATGCCTTTAAAATTAGGACAAAATTTACTCAAGTAAACTTATCTTTAAATAAAAGTACTATGGCTGCTTATTTTTCAGTATAAGGATAACGCACGAACACGATTATTTTAAATTAACTGTCTGACTGTTTTTTCAGGTTGAAGACAAAGAATTTTCAGATGAGGTTAAAGAGGGTGAAGTGTGTCGTCAGCAGAGCAGGAAGATTAGCACCCTGGTTTCGGACAAACTTGCCACCCTCAGGACACCCAGCATGGCAAGCTGTGCCAACCCAGCCTTCAAAAAGACCTCCCAGGTACAGGGCTCAGACGCATGCATGAATGCTGTATGCTACCATTATTTTTTTTACAACAAGTGTTCTTTATTTACCTGTGTGTGTGTTTGCTCCTCAGGATCACCAAGATGTCCTGCCAGTCCCACTTCCAGATTCCCAGGCAATGTTACAGTCACAGGGTAGGATAGGCAGACTGCCAAGGCTGAAGACCGTGACAAACACTGCAATAAATCCAGAGAAGCTGGACCAGCCTCAGTTGGCCGTGGAGAAGGTACTGCCTACCAGTGCTGTAGTCAAGTCACTAACCCTCGAGTCCCAAGACCCTAGTGCTCGAGTCCAAGTCCAAGTCACCATAGGTCCAGTCCAAGTCGAGTTACAAGTCCCTTTAGGTCAAAATCCAAGCCCCTTCATATTATTCTGTTCTTGTTCTCACAATAAATAGGAGCCCACAAATTCATTAATACATTGTGTCAATATGCTACTGATGGAGCATCACATTTAAACATTACGTTTTTGAACAAAATGGAAACAAAATGTAATTATAGCTTTAGAATATGATCAAAGTTAATATAAAAAAAACTCTGACCACATCACTGTGTGAGTCCAAGTTGAGTCACGAGTCATGAAAATCATGAGTCGAGTACTACCGCACTGCTGCCTACTACATGCTGCTGAAAAGGCTGACGCTCAGTTCAGTTTTCCCATTTGCCACTGTAAGGTTCCATGTTCCCTCTTTATCCAGGTTTTGTTCTTGACCACTAGAGATCGGAGGGCGGACACTGCCATCTTGCTCAGTAGCTCTGCCGATGGCTACATCTACGCCTGGTCCATCAGCCACATTGGGGGGCTTGTTGGTAAATTCCGCCCCATGTACCAGAAGGATGTGGTTACCTGCTCCATGTCCACCGACAAACTTGATCAGATACTCTTTACTGGAGACAGTCATGGATACATCATGGTAGGTACAAGCATCACCCATCACATCAGGAGGTTTACTCTGCTTGGAATGATTTCTGGCATTAGTCACTGGAAAGGAATTGTAATTAAAATCATGGAAACTATGTATCTGTTACAGTGTCAAGTAGAGCCTGACTGATACTGGAATTTGGGGGCCAAAACCGATATTAGGGAGTCAACATTTCCTACATTGATAGATTGGCCAATTTTCTTTATACACATACAGAAAGTATACATAAACATATTTTTTGCAGTGATTCCGCAAATATGGTTATCAAACACTTCACAAAGATAGATAGCAGATATCTATCCAAATGGCACTCGCCTGGTTAAACAAAGGATAAAAAAAAACAAAAAAAAAACAACTGAAATCTGTGATCGTTCAAACTCTAGTGTCAAGCCTTTATGTTGCAGAGGAATTCATCCGTACAATTCTTTTTGCAGATGTGGGACATTGAGAAGTACTGTAACCACATGAGCGAGGAGAGCAAGCAAGGAAAAGACAAAGACATCTTTAGACTACCAAAGCTCATACCTAACTACTGTATTGTGGAGGGCCCAAGAAGATTGGTAATAGGAAAGGAGAAAGAGGTGACTAAACACTTCCCATAGCACACTCAATGTCAATATATCCAATTGATTAAATAGTTATCATCCTTATGACATACAGTACTGTGCAAAAGGTTTAGGCAGGTGTGAAAAAAATGCTTTAAAGTAAGAATGCTTTTAAAAATATATAAATGATCATTGTTTATTTTTTTATCAATTAATAAAATAGAAAGTGAGAGAAATTAAAATCTATATCAAATCAATATTTGGTGTAATAACCCTTTGCCTTCAAAACAGCATCCCCTGCCTAAAACCTATGCACAGTACTGTAGGTTCAATGGGTAAGATACTTTATTATGAGGTATGTAAGATTCAATGCTCACAAATACATTGGCGAAAAAGATTATATTAAATTATTTACAAATACAGTATTTTTCTCATGCCTTTCTTCCCAAACTTACTGTTAGGCCGTGCATTGTGGTGGGTCAATATCCATCACCCCTCCTAAACTCCTGAGCTCCTGGCGGTGCCACCTGAAAGCCATTGTCCACGTGGAGTATGTAGCTCGATTCCGCCTCATCATCACTGCCAGTCTGGACTGCAACATACGTGTGTGGACCATTGCTGGCCATTACATCGGTAAAACATTGTACTGCTAAAGGCAAAACAATCCAACTATTTCCTTTCCTTTGTCGAAATGTCAAACACAGAAAAAGCCAATGCATCGTTTATTATCACTGGAGATTCAATGTGCCACCACGAGGGGTCAGCCTTGTTCACTTTCACATCTCTCCTGTCTTCAAGGCACCTTTGGGCAGGACCTGTGGTGTATTGGCAAAGCTAGTAGCGGTGTCCCCAGTAAGCTCCCTTTGGACTTACAGCGGGCTGGCTCCTGTCAGACACTCAAGGTTCTCAATGAGGGGAAGCATCCCTACTGGAAGTAAGAACGTTCCATAATTTTCATAATGATGACCTATGACCTGCTGGCAGCCACTGTATGGAACGGGCCAATTCACCATGGTTACTAAAACTAATGGTAAAGACCCAAGTTTAGAGTACACCCGTTATCCCCAAACACCGTCTTGTTTTTTTCAGCTGTGCCAAACAGATTTTGGAGAATCTTAAAGAGAAGAGGAGGCGGGGAAAGGACAACCCACAGCTTAATCAGCTCGTCCCCACTGACCACCAGATCACCAACTATACAGACGAGCAAATAGAGAGTACATGGAAAATGTGGGAGGAGAAGGGCAAACAGGTGACACTTAATTTTATAGTATGAATCTTTCTTTGAGCATGGATACACATACTATTCTCTACATATTTTTCTTGTAAATATTTTTATTTACATTGTTCCTATTTTCATTTAAAAAAAAATTCCAACAAAGAAAAGAGTTTAACCATATAGAATGACTATAATTTGAACTTCTTCCCAACAGACTAGCAGCATTTTAGGACGAACATACAAGCAGAAAGTGAGACATCACCTGCCATCCAGTAAACTTGACATCCAAACAGACATCAGCAACAGAGAGCCGGTAAATAAAAAAATGCTACAGCTGAAATATCTACTTACACAGCTTGGCTTTGAATTGAAATTGGATTTCAGCTTCTTCTGGGCTATGTGCGCTGTTACAAACTGTTACACAGTTAAGAAAAGTGTTGTGCAAATCAATTTATTTCTATTGGTTTACATTATTATTTTCATAATAATAAACTCATTGCTGTTGCTCATGTTTCATAGTATTGTATGTCCTCCATCTGTCTAGCTAAGGGTGTACAAGTCCGTCCCCTACACCAATCTGCTCCCTATTATCAAGCCTCCCACTCCAGAAATCCTCAAGGACAGCCAACAGAGGTCACAAGAAGACACTGAAATGGCCACAAAGCGCCCTAACAGGAAGAAATCTGTCAAACGCTGGCCACACATTCGCCACTCTGGTGCACCTTCTAAGCTAGGACCTAACCCGCCATGAGATTGAGGAGCATAAAACATCTAAGCACCTGCTCAAAAATCAGTGCCAATAGTAAAATGAAGGAAGCTATTTAACCACTCTAATGAATATGGTGTCCAGAGTCAGTTTATTGTTTAATGAATGCATGAAGAAATTATAAGTACGTATTTATATTCACAAATGGTCACCATGAATGAAAAACAAGTAATTGGAATGTTGCTAATCACTTGTTTTCCCAAGGTTTCAGTCTCCTTTCCATCTGTGAGGCAGTGGGAATCTGATAGGTTGGCTTTATGTCCATCTTGACAAGTCCCGGGACTTCCTCCCCTGCCTGTATTAGTCTTATCACCTCTTGAAAGGAGAGTTGTGGAGGACCCGTATCTGTGGAGGACCCGTGAATGTTGTTCGTACTTTGGTCGGAAGGTAATTCCGTAATTGCCAAGAAATTAAACCTTCCCAGATGCTTAACCCCGTCATCTTTGTAGGCAGTGTCGGGCAGTGAGTATGCGGAACCACTGTGCCAGCGCTTGTACCCCAACGGATCAATAGGCTCGACGAACCTATATTTGTTTATGGGATATACATGTTAGGCTGTTCATTTTTTGTATAAATATGCTGCTTAGTGGTCCGAGGTAATACACAAAAATTCGCTTACCTATTGTAAAAGAATAATTTCATGTCCAAAATGTTGTCAGCATTATTAGAAGATGTCTGAAGGCAAATCAGCCCCTTCTGAAAATTCTTATCGCCACCGAAGTCGTATGAATCGAATCTGGTGTAAACAGTCTCCATTCCAAAACTAACCTCGGTGCTTCGAAAATATATATAAACCTACTGTTTATTGTACAGGCCCACTAAAGGCCTTTTTTCTAAGTTACAACATAAGGCCAAACATAACAGTCGTTATGTATCAGTCTGGATGTGATGATGCAGGTCAAAGTTTAGACCTTCCTTACCCAAGAAGTCCGTCGAGGAATAGCGCAGTCTGCGGAGGATAATTGTACTGCATAAAGAAAAGATCATACTATAGGCGTGGCAAACGACAGGCATTTGTTTGGCATGGTTTCCTCAGTAACGTTTTAGCCACTTTTGTTGGAAATTGTTTCCAATCAGATTGCATGCATTTTTGTACATCTCAAAAATGACAGCAGTTGTTTGTATTTGTGTGTTTGCAATTTGTTCCGCACATTCATCGTTATTTTCAGGAATATTTCTATGTAGGCCTATATCATTAATTAAAATCAATTCCAAAATGTGTGTTTGTTTGACTTACCAATAAACAAATTAGAATGTTAAATTCACATTCTGACATTCACCGACTGCCATCTATTTTAGTGCAAAAACTTACAAAGTAGACAGGTATTAATAGTGTGCAGAAAGAAAAAAGTGTAGTTAGAACTCACAAAAACATGATATTACGTGATTGAATGACCACAAATTCAAGCCTGCCCTTGTCCATTACCAAATCCCATTAGCCACACCTTTTAGTTGTGAATAACTACACAAACCCGTCTGAATCCACTTACACCTGTGCTTGTAAACACACCATGCTTATTTCATTGTTGTATTTGTAACTTTCAAGTTTTCTGCGAATGGATGCTTTTGCTCCTATTGTGATAGTGTGAATTGTGATTAAATAAACCACCATGTATTTTGAGCAATTGCTGCTAATGCGTGTTAATATACTGTAGCACAAAAAAAATGTGTTCGAGTAAAAGTGAGCAGTTGTCAAGAGGGCAAAGTCAATCCAATCCAATTAACTGCTTAGTTGTCTTTTTTTTACCATGCCACCTGCCACCTGCCCATTCCTTAGAGGGCTCATTGTCTGTTTGACATGTATTAATGGCTGATATACCATTGGTTAAGCCAACACAGATGCATCGTTCATTGTGTGCTCAGATTTATTATCAGACACAAACCAGTTTCAAATCTAATTTAGGCTGAGGCATTGGTTGGACTGTGAAATAAGGTGTTCTGTGTCTTTGAGTACACTTCTGCAACATTATTTATACAATTTGAAGTGACAGTATTTGATTTCATAAAGTCAATGTTTATTTGATTGGTTATGATGGTATTCAAATACAGGTCTATGGTATAAAATGCATTTACATTGACATTATTAAGAAGTGTAAAAAGTTATACCCATTGTATATTGTAAAATTAACATTGCCCTAGAGGAAAAAACTAAGACAGAAATCTATATCTATCCATATTTTTTTTAACCATAAAAAGGAGTATCCACCAAATTCAGTGGGCTTCAAACCCCCAAGTTTACTTTCCCACAGGCAAAAAAACATAATTCAACCATCAAATCAATTCATCAATTAAGTTGATCAGCTTATTTCATTCAACCTTTCAACAAAAATCTTTCATGCTAGAAGCATTGCGAGCAGATATACATGGTGGACTGGTTCTGGTTAAACCATAATTTCGCCTTCTGTGGAAAACTGGCTAGTGGCTCCCAGATTGATATCATTCTACTCATTGCAAGAGCTGTAAGTTCCATTACCAATGTCCTCAAAGCACATCCTTAACAATCCCCCTCACTCACAGTTGGGATAACCAGTATTGCTGACTACTGGGGACAGTCCATGTTGGTGCAGCTTGCTCTGGATTGATGTGGTCCGCTGGCTGGCTCGGGATGGACGGGCGAAGCAGAAGGTCAAGGTTCCACTGGAGCTGCAGCCGTAGTTCCCTTCCTTGAGCAGGAAAACAAAAAGTAGTCAGTTTAATCACAAGATATGATTTTATTTGGAGTTATACCAGAGTGTTCTGTAGATTATAGGATCGATTGGCAAGTGAATATCTGCCCCAGTCCTTGGTTGGAACAGAAACTTATGACATGTAACGTATGCTGCACAGCGCTACACCAACACAGTATACTACTCTTTTGATTTAGTGGCACAAAGTGTTACGGGTAACAGTCACACCTAGTCTCACCTCAGATGCAATAGTGCTGAGACTCTGGTCTCTGCTGATGATTCTCTCACTGCCAGCCAGGCTACTCCCCTTCTCCTCTTTCTGGCAACGGCCCGCCTCCTCTCTTTGCTTCATGAACCTCTGGTTGACAATCCGTGTCACACTGTCACTCCTGTGAAGCAGGGCAGAGGGGGTGCGTGTCGGAATCTGTTCCAGGTTTTTAGGGCTGCTTTTCCCCTTCATCCCCACTTCCGGTACGGGCTTGTCTGCTCGACCACTCACTCTGCGTAGGAACTCGGTCACCATCCCACAACGGTTGTTCCCGGATGGTTTACTGGGAGGTTTGGCGTTCCGACCCGAGTTACTAAGGTCACTGTGCAGGGAGGAACTATGAGCCAGTCCTCCTGGGCCTCCTGCCCTGCTATTAGCCGGTCGGGCAAACGTTGATGTCCCGACAGAACTGCGTTGAGGCAGGTTGCACAATGCACGCTCTTTGGAGGAAGTACCAGTGGATGAGGATGAGGGGGATGACGTGGAGGTAAAATTGGTGGTGATGGACGAAGGGAACGAGGAAGAAGTTAAAGATGAGGCCGAGGCAGAATACTTGCGGGACAGTTTCGGAGAGGTGGAGACAGGTTTGAGTCTCTCATTCCTGCCTGGGACTCTCTCCATGGAAGAAGAGAGGTGGTGGGCTCGTGATGAGGTCAAGGAAGATTTGTGGAGGATCCGTGTCGGGCTGTTTCTCACACCGGAAGCCAAACTGTGGGGTCCGTCCGTCTGCAAACCAACACTGACCATCTGAGGCTGCGTCTGAGTCCCCGAGCTGGTCATATCCACAGACCAGCCGTCACCAACTCTCCCTAATAGGGTCGGCCGTAAGCCCGCTGTCATCTCTTTCATGTCGTCGCTCAGGTTAGCAGACATTCTCAAACAGAGAGGGGAGAGTGAGCTGGGTGGGGTACACCAGGGTGAAACGGTGCTGGAGGTGTCTCGGTGGTCGGTGACGGGGCTTTGCTTTAGCTGAGCAAGCTGGACTCTCCTTGCCGAGGGGGGGCTATAGTAGATGCGAAGGGCTGTTTTCTCAGGAGCAGTATGGTTTCTCTCCATGTGCATCTGGTCTAAGTCGAGTTCAGGGAAGCTAAGTGGCATGATTGCATGGTCCCAGGTTCTAAAGAAGGGGTCGTCTCGTTCAATCTGAGCCGCATCGGGGCTGAGATAGTACCAGTTCCTTGTAATGGACTTGAATGGAGAAGTGCACTTGTTCCTTTTGGAGTTGTATGTTCTTTAAAACACAAATCAAGAAAATAAAGCTGTCAGAGGACTCTTTAATGAGTTTAATAGATTTTGACATAAGTGTATATAGGTGTATAAAAAGAAACAGATACTGACCTGTCAATTCCCTCTTTTCCATTCTCAAAGAAAGCATTTACATGACACTAAAAAGAAAAACAATAACACATATTTTAATAAGCCATTTATTATGGCAAAAGCATTTGTACTAGCTATAATTATAAGCTATATACATCACATAATATTATTTAGTGATAAGTAATAAGTATTTGCAACGGGACTGCTACGGCAGACAGATCTTGCATTTTCTGGAAGTGTCGGTGAAGAGTGGAGGGCTTACGGTCTCTTGAATCAGTGGAGTGGGCAAGAAAAACAGCTTTAAAAGAAATCGGCTTCAAGCAGAGCAAACTCACAGACTTTGGCTGATCTTGCACTCGTAACACTATAGGTTATATTTGGCCTCTAGTACAACGTCAGGCAAACATCTCCATGTGTAAAGAAAAAGCATCGAGCAATAGGAAATAGGGTGATATGTTTATTTATATTAAATATTTATGTTGGATTTAAAAAAGTATAATGAAGATGTGAATTAACACGTTTGTTTTTGCATCAAATTCCTACAACCACTACAATGAGTCATTAATGTTCACAATTTTCATTTGCTGTAGGATGTTTGATGCCTGTCCTGTTTGGCAGCGGACCCCCAAAGAGGGCTTAGCCTAAATACTGCAGAACAGGGTTTTTAAGGATGCTTCTTTAGACGCCTATGTGTAGCGAGGGGATGCCCCTGCCAGATACAACTCATCAGTTGGCCTTAACACTACAGGCCCAGCAGGGTATGAATGAACAGAGAAAAAAAGATATCTTCCTTACCTCACTAATCTTGCCATGTTCTCCCTTTGGCTCAGAGTTGTCAGCTCTCTCTTCCTTGAGCTCTTTTCCTAACTCTTGCATCAGCTCACGCAGTGCAAACACAGTCTTTTCTCTCATCTAGATTGATTGGCATTAATTATTATTAACGTCATGCATGTGGGAAGGGAAAAGAGGGTGTCAAAATGTACAATATCTTCATAAACTGTAATATTAAATGTTATATTATGGCATTATAATAAAACGATCAACCACACAATGAAGTAAAAGTGAATGGTGTCTGATTTAGCTTGATTCTGATCCTGACATCATGCACAGCGAAAATGACTTAATTTGTATTCACTTCAAAAAAAAAAGTTTTTTTCGTGTTAATTTCATTCTTACCTCCTTTGCAGCCCGTCCAGGTCCGTTAACCAGACACCACTGGTTGAGCACATAGAGCAGCTGGAAGCTAAGATGGACTATGGGGTCCGTGCCGCTCTGGCTGTGCGAGCTCCACCTGGACGAGGTTCCCTGCCTGTCTGGCTTGGCCCTCTCCTTCACCTCCACTGAGCGGAGTTGTTCCACAGCTTCATGCCTGGCTGGTAACTGCCCAGGCAAAGAGGAGGCGGAGTCCCATTCAGTCTGATCCTTATAGAGGGACGACCCATCAGGCTGTCCTCCTGGGGTCCCTACTAGAGTCTCCACCCTTTCAACTAAAGCCATCAGTGTAGTGTTCAGTAGCTCCAGAGCACTGTTGAGGTGTCCCTGCCTGAGCAATTCCACTGGGCAAAGCTGGGTTTTACCCATGGGGTCTCCCTCTGTCTGAGGGACGTGGGGTGAAGATGGAGGGGAGCAGTGGCCATTTTTGGAGGGCGTTGAAAGAAACTTAAGGGCTGAGCTTACAATGCCGGCCTGGTCTCTCAGTTCAAGCAGGGACTCCTGGTCTTTCATACTCAGTCCATTTGTGAGTTGGTCTCCTGTTTTGTCAACATTCTCTTTCGGGTCCCACTCCCCACCCACGGGCCCCTCACGAGTAATTTGACTGGCAGGAAACATCCCCTCTACATGCAATTGGTTGATATGTCTGACCTGGGCACACTCAGACAGGCCCACCCCTTTCCCTTCTCTGACCTTGGGATCCTCTTCACACTGAAAGTACTTTGTTTTCAAACCTTGTTCCCTGCCTCCCATGTCTGTTGCCTGTGCCGAGAGGTTCAACACCCCCAGTTGCTGAAGGTCCCCTTCCTCCTCTCTTCGTCTTCCTCTCTCTTGAAGGTCACTCATCTCCGCCCTCAAGCCTCGGTTTTCCACCTCAAGCTCCACAATGCGCCGACTCAGCAGCATAGCCTCCTCCTCCACCAGCCGTAGGTGACCTTTAACCTCTGCCTCCCGGGAGCGTGCAGAGCTTCCTTCAACAGTGTTGGTGGTTTCTATGTCTCCATAGACTGCATGGTATTTTGCCAGCTGTTCGCGCATCACGTCATTCTCGGACACCAACTTGGTCAGCTTTTTACACATGAGTGCTGACTCCTCCTTGGCAAAGTGGAGTTGGCATTTGAGATCGGCGCTGTCGTCCTGAAAACAAGAAAACATAGAGATATCATTCTGCTAATTGAGAACATAATGCAAATGCAATTTAAACAGTTGTCTCTGAATAGCATGAATTTCAATGGTGTGGTGGTTCACAGGAAGGTAGGCTTAGAATAGTAAGGAGGATAGCATGCTGCTTCTTTTATTTCCATATTCATTTTTACTGAAGTGTAATATATAGCTCTATAAAAAAGGGGACATGCCTACTCACCACCACACCATTTTGTATTTAATTACACACTTTTCTTGATTAATATACATTATCTCAATATGGTCATAATTGTATTAACTGTGCACCTGTGGAGAGAGTTTCTTGTCACTTTTCCCAAGCGAGGATCTGCGACTCTTCCTTTTTAGAGAACACTTGAGATAGAAAAAACAAAGTAAAGATTATATTAGAATTAAGAGTTATCCAGTATAACTCATGATGATCAACTGTAAGATGTGCACTGTTTACTCAAAATGAAACAACCAAATATTATGATATGAATATATATGTATGAATGTACAGAGTTCCAACATCACTATTTGTCACATGCGGTGTACACTATGTGCCATACCAGACACACTTTCACACTTTCTTCACACTTTGACACACTCTGGGTTTTCATCTTGTCTGAGTTTGAGAGGAATGTAGGCTAAAGTTATTCTCTGTCTTGGGGAGGCTGTCTATTATAAAGACAATGTATTGAGTACTATAATAACATTCTTTTTGAGGTGAATGGGTGGAATATTCATGAGGAACAACTTTTTTCTAACTTTTATCTATCAATATTATTCCTGCAATGCAAGTTAAATAGGCTTTAAAGAAAATGTGTAGCTGTGAGGTATTATATTCTGAAATAAAATCTATTCATGGTATTTTACCTACTACATTATCTTGATACATTGCTGCCTTTGTATATCATCTATTGTAACTTTAGTCATACAATTGAACACAAAGTTTGATCATTGGACACCCTTTCAGCTTTCAGACCTAGAGAGAGTATAGCTCCATTGAGGGTAATAAAAACAGACCTTCCACTTTTCCATACATGTACCCCAGGTTTGCTGGTCCTGGATTAGGTAATCTAAGTGGATTTCCTAGTCAGGATCAATGGGACTAGCAGCTGTCTCAGTTGAGCGAACCAGGCTGAGCCGACGTTAAAGCACCAAATCCAGGATTAAAACTGTGCACGTGAAGCTCGGGGAGTGGAGGGCGTGAAGGGAGGGGGTTGGAGTAGAGGGGGGATGGTGATGGGGGGGTTACTCTACATTATCGAAGAATTTACAGGTTACAATGCCGAGTGGAGGAAGAAAGGAACTCTTGACTAGAAACAAGAGTGTAAAGGATTTGACATCGTTAAAAACAAGACATCTGGGTCAATGTGCCAGTCAGTGCCCTAACCATAGCTCTCTATAAAACCCTAATACATCTTGATCCAGATTTAGCCTTGGTTTATAGAAGCAATGAATTGGTGGGAGAGAGAGAGAGAAGAGAGAGAGAGAGAGAGAGAGAGAGAGAGAGAGAGAGAGAGAGAGAGTAAAACTAAAGTCAAAGAGCGACAGTTTAGCTAACCCCCTTTTTCTCCCTCCCTGTTCGGTAGATCTCTGCTAAGAATGTCAGCTGTGCAGGGTTCAGCCTCCAGCATACCACACGCCCCCCCCCGCCCTGGCACCAGTCAGCTGCTTCGGCCGTGCCCTCTGCAGTGCACAGCCTCACCCTGGGGATCCAGGAAACCACACCAGGGTCATCATCTGTCACCTCCCCTCACAGTGACAGTGGGATTGGGGGAGCTACTGGGGTCGAGAGTGGGGAGTAATTGAGGGTTGGCTGTGTAGAATGAAGGGAAAGGAGAGCACTGGATCCAGAGCAATAATGTTTCATGAAATAGTGCTGGATCTCTATGTGTGTCTAAGTTGACTGTAGTTTAAGTTAGGATTCATAACTTGACAGATCTGAGATCAGATCTTATGAGAGTGGAGATAATGGGAGTTTGATCAAGTTAAAGGTTGCAG
Organism: Galaxias olidus; assembly: GCA_026901105.3. Taxonomy (NCBI): domain Eukaryota; kingdom Metazoa; phylum Chordata; class Actinopteri; order Galaxiiformes; family Galaxiidae; genus Galaxias; species Galaxias olidus. Next base: position 391,602 of record JAPMUY010006907.1, on the reverse strand, counting down.
ATACAGCCTATTTAGAAACAGATAAATGCACAAAACAATTGTCCTAAATATCATTAGCTACCTCTCTTGCTTTCTCCAGCTCTGCCTGCAAGACCTGTCTGGCCACCTCAAGCTCCTGTGTCCTCTCCCGCAGCATCTCGTTCTCCCAATCCAGCTGGACACCTCTCTCCTGCACCGACTCCAGCTCGTTGTGCAGGCGGACCGATACGCTCTTTGCCACCTTGGAGCACAAGACGGTAACAAAGCATTATCAAGGCCCCAGCGATTATTTTTGCAAGCACACAAACTATCATCGTTGATAGTCACATGTCATTTCGTATTTGTTGAAAATGTCAGCTGCATTATCATCATCATCTTCATTCGCTTTGTCCGGGGTCGGGTCGCGGAGGTAGCAGTTCCAGCAGGGCATCCCAAACTTCCCTTTCCCGGGCCACATTAACCAGCTCTGACTGGGGGATTCCAAGGCGTTCCCAGGCCAGTGTGGAGATATAATCCCTCCACCTGGTCCTAGGTCTGCCCCGCGGCCTCCGCCCAGCTGGACTTGCCTGGAACACCTCTCTAGGGAGGCGGCCAGGTGGCATCCTTACTAGATGCCCGAACCACCTCAACTGGCTCCTTTTGAACCACCAGAACAACCAGCTGCATTTTGCAATCTTTAAATAAAACATATTCAGTTTGCCTGCTATCAGAAGCACTGGGGGTTCTCAGGAGAAACCGAATAGCCTATTGGTGGAGAGTCCATGTGATTTTGGGAGAGCAGGAAATCACATGATTCTGGTTGGCAGGAGTATTTATCTACTGTTTTTTGCAGAGAATTTACTATGGAAATTGTAGGTTGATATTCAGAGGCATTTAGACAATGACAAACAGAATGAATTAGGAGAGGGCAAACTTTTGGCATATCTATAATTTTAGAGTGTGGCCTGCAGCCATTGGAATTTGAAGACAACACACACTTGAGTAGAGAGAATTACGACAAGAAGAATTGAAGCTTTAGACGTAGATAACAGTAATGATACAACATGGCTTTTTGGCATTGAGGTTTTTTAACCACATAATTGGGCTCTTTAGCCATGAAGTAAACAGGATGCAGTTAAAAAGATTTTTTTGACACGCTGGCAGTATTTTCTAGAGTAGCATACAATCAGGCTGACTGAGTCATACAAGATGGTAAGTAATTACAATCCACAGAATGGGAAGTGTGTATTAGTGGATGGCTGTGGGTCTCTACAGTCAAATTACAATCCAGAGATTCAGTCCAAGATTTTCCTTTGCAATGTTCTATAAATGAAATCATTATGTATCTTTCACATCTGGTGTAGATCCTTTGTCCCAGCTAAACCATTATGAATGATTCCTGAAAACTATGTGAGTCACTTTTGGTAACTCCACATGTGTGCAACAACCTAGAGAGATGTACACCCAACACACACACACACACACACACACACACACACACACACACACACACACACACACACACACACACACACACACACACACACACACATAAAGATACACCTACACATACATAAACAAACCTTACTTTAATATCTTGCTCCAGTGTCCGAACAAGCTCTCCATCAACCTGTCCTGTTTGGGCCACTCGAATGCTGCGGCGCTCGGCCTTGCGCAGGCGGTACTGCAGTATTCGGCACATCTTGTTCGCCTGCTCCAGCTGCAACCGCATCTCCTGCATCAGGTACACTTCCTCTTCCTGGAACATGTCACGCACCTCCAACATCTCACATCGCATCTCCTCCATCTCATCCTGAAGAGAAGGGTATCATTAGAATTGAATTATCTTATAACTTATTGATGTTCTGTAGCAATATTACAAATATCCCACAATGGGATATCCCACAATGAATGCATTTAAAGGTGTGGGCATGTGAAAAGTCACTTGGTTGTTTAAAAAAAAGATCTATTGTGTACTGATTGATTATATCGTCCAAATACAACAGTTTGAAACAAGTAAGTTTGACATTTTTCCTGACAAATAAATTGCAGGAGTATAGGCTACATATTATTTTAGTAACAATTTGAGCAATTGGATAGCTGGACGAAAGACCAGTAACAGTTTGACTTTTGATTTGCTACTGTAAGTCTGGAAGCCTCTCAATTGTCACGGAGGCCATGTCCTGTCCCGTGTCTGTCTAATCAGGTTGGAAGCAAACGATTAAGTGTAATCGGCTCTTCAAAGGAAAGTCACATGCTCGAGTAAGTGGGCTTTATGTCCATAGCAACACAAGTGAGAACCCACATCTTTTGGCGTGTATTTATCCATATTGACACTAGAGACTTATTTAGCAATACTTTAATTACTTTTAAATATTCGTTTTCTGATCTCAAGTCGTCGACCTCCCTGACAAGGTCCTCTGTTGTATCGCCCTTCATAATCTCCTCGGTCCGGTCTGAAAAGCCCCCAGCAGACGCACTCATGACATCCAGTGATGAGGTAGAGGGGAAAGATCCCCCGACCCCGGAATGGTTATTGGCATTGTCCGACGATGTCCTGGAGCTGGGATTGTCATCATTCATCTCTTCACATGTGCTGTCAAGGGCCACATAAGCTCTCCCGTCTATCCAACTCAATTCAATTTCACTACTCTGAGTGTCTGGTTTGTGTCCTTCCGATGCGCAGTCAGACATTTCGGAACTGCTATTTGAAGAGGAAAGTTTCCCTGACACGCAGCCAGAATCCTTGCTCATAACCTCAGATGCATTACTGGCATCAGATAGCTTTCTTTTGGTAGTTGGATTATTTGGACATTCATTAATGCAGAGAGCAACATTCCCAGAATCCTTAATTCCTCTCTCCGGTTTGGTTTTTCCCTTGACCGTGACGCGTCGGTTGGCTTGTGTGTCAGTGGCTCCGCTTGTCTCGGAATAAGAACTTAAATCTCCTTGGACTTCTTTACATTCTGGCCCTCTGGGAATCCGGTCCCGCTTTTGACCAACACTTCTCTGCGTCTGTTTTCTAGATTGTTTCTGGCATCGTGGCGCCTTTTGTGGCACACCGCTTTCTTTTTCTGTGTTCATTTCGTGGCGTTTAGTTCCCCCAGGATTGCATCGACAACATATATCTGGTAATTATTTAGTTTTACTTAGTTATTGGTGACTAAATAAAAACAAGTTAACAAAAATAATAACTGGCAGGCTTACAGGAATAAAACATTAAACACGTGCCAAAATCCAAAGCGCACGCGAAAATGTTCCATAGTAGAATATGGTCGAAAAACTGTACCCATCTGATCACCTATACTTTAAAGGGAATGAAGAACAGAGTAAAGGAGGCAAGGAGCGAGGCGCTCTACTACTACTGCTCCTATCCCCGCCCACGACACCAACGCGCGAGTGGCTGGCTTATCACAGAGTTTGGTTCAAGTGTAGAGTCACATACATTATCATTATAAATAAAACTTCCATCGCAAAGGTAGCCCACTCTCCTTTAAAATGCGAATACTGATTTTGTCACTTTGACGTAGGCCAATCGACCTTGATATGGTAATTTGACGAAATATAACTGCGCTTGGACCTGAGCGCTAACCTGGCAAAAGCATGAGCCTACTGAATTGATTCTGCTATTTTTAGGCCGTGGGATTTTAGGGAGAATGTATTGTCCCTATAAAGTCCTGGCTGAACTGATTGAACTTCATTGATCCCTAGTGAACACACGGTCCCTCCCTCATCTAGATCTCTGTCGAAATGCAGCATAAGGAATAGACAAACATAATGTCCCCTTTTGCAATCAGTCTACTAACGAAGTCTACTAGTAAGCCTACTATACACGCTGTACAACACTGTGACATTGAACTCGGCCCCTAATGTGATTTACTTTGATACCTATAAATAACACCCGTTTGGCCAGGACTTTTTAAATACCTTACACACTGTTGATGGTCTCAAGTTGAACACAATCGTGAAAACCTAAGTGCCAAAAATGTCCACATCGATCCATTAGGCCTATATTAAAATAATATCGTGACAGATGATTTGAAAACATTATAAACGCTCAGCCTATCAAGCGAACTATACGACCAATCTACATTGTGTATTTCTAGACTATCCTCAGTTAAGATTTGATAGGCTGACAGATCTTTCAATAACATTGTCCTTGTAGCTTGCTTCCGCCTTGTCCTTTCAGCAGTAGGCTTGTTGCGCGCTTCTGGTTGTTTATATATATATTTTTAAATTGGGCTCGATTTACAGGTAATATATTATAAATGTGTGTAATATAATGTATTCATGTTACTATCCCGATAAGCTTGTGAAATGGTAGCTCGAGTATTCCATTCGCCAGCTGCCGATCTTTACTCTTTCCCCAGGCCAGAGAGTCAGAATGGTTAGCCTGCAGTAGCTAGGCTAAAGCTAACTACCTTTACCAAGCCCAACAATGTTTTTAGTGAACTGACACTGACAGCTACAACTCTGGCCAGCTCGTCTTAAAGTTTTCATGTATAAAACTAGCTTAAGTGTGTTGCTGTCAGATTGCTAGCGGTGTAATTAGTAGGCTACTTTGTTAGTTTGTCACGTAACGTTACATTGTTCTATTTTTTGTCCTTTTTTTTTTTTTTACAGGTTTGTGTGTTGTTTCAACTCAAACTTTGACCGAATGAGACAAGGGCTCTATCTACATGCAAAAGAAACATGACTTCTGAGTGAACATTGGATTGTATTTTAATGCTCAAAATGAACAGCGAAGAAGAGTTTTATGACGCCGAGACAGGTAAGAGGGACGTGTAAGGAGCTGAATGAGAAAAAGTCAACGAATCATTTTTATATAAAACTATATTTTTTAGCAAGACTCTCGTACCTACTGAAACACATATGGCCAAATCCCACTTGAACTTTGCCTTGGCTAACAAACGCATGATATGCGTCTCAATATTTCAGGGTTAGAGTCAGACGATTCCTGTGAGGTCAGTTTTAAGGATGCTCTAGTATTTGACAACAAGCAGACAACAGGTAGCCACAAGTCACAAGAGAATGGAGTGTGGGAGCGCAGGTAAGGACAAATGAAAAATTCTACTCTGTTAGTTATTGGTCTGTATTCTAGATTGTATTTAATTGTCAATTGTTTGTGCGTGTAGGAAAGTCTTGCCTGCTGAAATGATCTCCAGGAACAACTTCAGTGTGTGGAGCATACTGAAGAAATGCATCGGCATGGTAAGTAATTTGTTTATCAGGTCAAATACCTGTATGCATGCAAGCAGTTGAATGTGTTTCTGACAAGTTCAGTTGTTGCTCATACTGTTGCCAAGTTCAGGTATTTTATTCCCACCCATACTAAAATAATTCATGTTATGATACTAGCATGGCTCTTATGCCAGTTTATGGTGGCTTTTATCATATTTCAACAAGCTAGTTGTTCGAGTTGTTTTATATATAGGTCAAGTCTTGTGGTGTTCGGTTCTTTTCTGTCGTGCTACAGGAGCTGTCTAAGATAGCAATGCCCATTGTGTTCAATGAGCCTTTGAGCTTTCTTCAGAGACTCTCAGAATACATGGAACATACCCACTTGATCCACGAAGCCTGCGCAATATCAAATTCCATTGACCGAATGCAGGTGAAGACTACAGACTATACAGATACACAAACACCTTTTCGCTCCCCCAAGTTTCACTGACTTATTCCAAATCATTCATTAGTTTAGGACGAGTAGCTACTCATCTATGTCGCATTCTCTCTTCATATCAGGTAGTTGCTGCATTTGCCGTTTCTGCGGTGGCGTCTCAGTGGGACAGGACTGGAAAACCATTTAATCCTCTACTAGGGGAAACCTATGAGCTCACAAGGTATGATATTAAAGCGGCTGTATGTAGTTTCTGGTTTTGGGAACCCCTACCATTCTTAGTGTAATAATTTTACCTAACCGTTGCAAAGAACACATGCGAATGCTCGTGGTCACTGCATGTCGCAAGCACGATCAACCATTAAACTCCTAGTATGATATTCTCTTCCTAATTTAGTGAAGCACTTTCTTGTGCCGCAAAGCAATTCGTCACCGTTTCGCGAGCGATTGTAACCGGTGGCAGACAAAATTAGTGTTAATATTGAGACTTCAAGAGAAGTGATCTTTCATTCTCCCGCAAACATTACAATATGCAAACTGTTGAAGGGTATTGATAATCCGTTAACACAAAAAAGTTGCATATATCCGCTTAAATCATCGAACTTTTCACTTGTCCATGGAAAATACTATGTTTTATAAATTTGATTTGATTGAAAAAATTTCTATTTATTTAATACTTCATTCTCACTGAAATAGTGTGTTTATAAATGTACTTCGCCCTTAGGGAAGAGGAGGGTTACAGATTGATCTCTGAACAAGTAAGCCACCACCCGCCTGTCAGTGCCTTCCATGCGCTGTCTCTTAAGCAAGAGTTTGAGTTTCATGGCTCCATCTACCCCAAGCTTAAGTTCTGGGGAAAGAGTGTCGAGGCAGAGCCCAAAGGCACAATGACCCTGGAACTTCTCAAGTGAGTGTCTGTCTGCTAGTATAAATTAAGCTGAGGATATGATATGATGAGGATATGATATGATTTGATTTACCTGGTTTTGATGCAGACATAAAGAAACATACACCTGGACAAACCCTATGTGCTGTGTGCATAACATAATCCTGGGCAAACTCTGGATTGAACAATACGGGACAGTAGAAATTGTTAACCACAGGCAAGACCACAAATACTTACCTTGTCTCATTGACTGGATGAAATGGCCTTGAAATTGCCTTTCTATTTAGAATATGTCTATTAAATATTGTTGTTTGTGTGTGAATGTTTCCTGTTTTTACATTTTTAGTACCGGGGATAAATGTGTGTTAAACTTCAAACCATGCGGCATGTTTGGTAAAGAGCTGCACAGAGTTGAGGGGCATATCCAAGACAAGAGGTGAGATAGGTGTCCAAACGTAAAATGCATGTACAGTGACATTAATGATTGTCACAAAACACCATTTAGTTTTTCTCACATAGTTAACCTAATCCATACTCTTACTTCATGGTTTCACTAGTAAGAAGAAACATCGTGTGATTTATGGGAAGTGGACAGAGTGCATGTACAGTATAGATCCCAAGGTTTTTGAAGCTTACAAGAAAGCTGAGAAGAAGACAGGGGGAGATTCTAAGAAGCAGAAACAGGTGGGTGCTGCCCTGCTTTAGTAAATGTCTTTTTTTATTTAGTCTGATTCTCTAAGAAAGAACGGCTGCTTTTCCACCAGGGTGCTGTTAACCTAAGATTTTGCCCTTGGCCAAGGCCAGGCTAAAATGTTGCCAGTCTTGCAGTAAATTATCGCTTCTGTTGCTTTTTTATTTTGCGGGCCAGTTTCAATGCCGTTTCTCAATATGGTATTTCTCTTTTTTCATGATTAAATGCAGTGGCATTAGTGGAAGGTAAGGTAAAAGTGCATTATATATATGGTATCCGTAATGTGCTACTGCTGTTGTCTAGTTCAAAGTCTTATTTGTGTAGTTTAGAGTATGCTTACTTGCAAGAACTTATGCAGAATGCCTTGCAATGACATGCATTGTTCAGTGGAAGAAATGTATTGAGTTTGTGGCATCTGTAGGTTTCTATGATTCAAATTCATAGGATGCCTAGTAAACGTCAAGTGTCGCGTTTGTTTAGGAACAAACTGCGGAAACAGATGACTCGGACGAGATGCCGGAGGTTCAGGAAACTGTGGCTGTGATACCAGGAAGTGCCTTACTGTGGAAGGTCAGCCCACGGCCCCCTCAATCAGCACAGGTAAAATATACCTATGTTGGACCGATCTTTTAACCACTGTTTACTCTTTGGAATGACTTGTTAACTGGTCTGTTTGGTTTGTTCGGTTTGTTCGCCCCACATTTACCCACTTGTGTGGTTTCCCCACATGGTGTCTAGATGTATAATTTCACCAACTTTGCCATGTCACTGAATGAGCTGGAGCCAGGTATGGAGCGGCTGCTGGCCCCCACGGACTGCCGCCTACGGCCCGACATTAGAGGCATGGAGAATGGAGATATGGGTAATTGAACACCACACACACACACTAAACAAGGATTTTTTTTTTCACTCGAGCATCAATTAGACCTGTAAGGGCATGATATTTACTGCATTTGGTTGGAGAAGCTTGGATATCCTATCTCGACATTGACACTGGCGTTAGACAGCTTTTCGGCCATAGAGCTGTTTAACTTTTTTTACAGTCTGTTGGGGCATAATCTCAAGTTCTTATCCAACACAGGGGTAATAAATTCAAATTTGAAAAAGATGATTTCACAACTGTAAACTTTGCACAATGTCGAATGGTTTAAACTGTGCAAAGTCTTTCTTGACAGATTGGTTACATAGATATGGTACATATGTGGAAAAAAAACACAGTTGGCTCATACACATTGTTGCATTTCAGGGATCATATAGCCACCTTTGCCTAATGCTTTCCATTGGTTATTAATTCCCCTATTTCAGTTTATTGTTATTATTTTTTTCATAGACACAGCAAGTACCGAGAAGGAGAGATTAGAGGAGAAACAGAGAGATGCACGTAAGGAAAGAGCCAAGGATGAAAAGGAGTGGACAACTAGGTGTGTACTCTGAACCATCAGAATCTAAACTGCTACTTCGTCAAGTGCTCTGTTTACATGTGCTTTAAATAAGCGTCTGCGTTCTTTTGCATTTCCCTGCTACAGGTGGTTTAGGTTGGGAACAAACCCTTATACGGGTGCAGAGGATTGGCTCTACAAAGGTGGATACTATGATAGGAATTACACTGATCTACCAGACATTTACTAATGAGACGCTGATTGAGAAAGGGTTTCCATCTATTTCCCTGGATAGGATTTCTTTCAGCATTCTGATTTAAGGTTGCATGATTTCGTCATCAGAGTCCTTGGAGAAGATAAATCATGCAACAAATATATCCTGCCATAATTATTTAGCATTTAGCAATTAACAGGGCACAGTTGGTTAAGCAAGTGGATCAATATTGTGGAATATTTAACAGCATTATTTTGAATCAATTGCCAGTCCACTGTTCCCTTATGTGCAGGCTAAGGTATCCTGATTATGATTATATTCACCACATTATTCATCTCACGGATGTTATTTATTCTACCCAGGGTTTTTGTAATCTATCCGTAATGTGATTTCTCTAATATTGACCATATTACTGTGGAATACCTTACCGTCCATTCTGTAAGAGTATTTGTTTGGGTTGGATAGGAAGAGTTAGTTAGGTACTTCAGCTTCACTCCTCTTGTCTGGCTAAGATATACTGCACACTTCAGTCAATACACTTAAATATCAGGGGTTATTTACATACACTACTTTTGATATATTCTGATTTATAATTAGACTAACCTATATTTTAGTTCGCACTAAGCCATCCTTCTAAGTTCACAAGTTTGATTGTTATTTTTGTGTGACTACAGAACTAGATAATGACAGCTGCTTATAACAATGTTTACTTGCTTAGTAAACATAGAATTACTGTTTGTAACTTGTTATATTGTGGACAACTGTAACATAGATGTGCATAATACTAGTCCAAATAGTCCTTGCATGAAGATGATATTTCTTTACACAAACAAAGCCATACAGTTCTGCAATGTAGTCTGCACTGAAAAAATACTATAACCGCATTGAAATGTCGCTAAGCAACGAAATGATGGGGCTCACTTTCACATGATTCTATGTTATACATTACAATAAACATAGTTTAATTCCTAATTTAATCTAGGTTTGACCTATATATACTGGGTTGCTCAAATTGGTATCATGTTGTTGGTCCCATGATCTTATGTGGATTCCTGAACGGGTCACAGCACTGTGATTTATTACAGCAAGATTTCCTCTGTAAATTAACTGAATTACAGGTAGTTCAGCTTCTAACCTTTTTTTCTATCAAATAAGCTTTCATTTTGTTTACACTGAGTAAATATAATAAAGCTTATTTTAACGTCATACATAATCTATGCAAACAAACAAAAAAACGTATCCCATTTTTTTTGTCTTCCTGTACTACAATCCCAACATGTGAAAAACTTTGGGTTCCTTTTAGGTTCCTTTACATTTAGGGTGTAGTGCCTTGTGAGCGTTGGGAATTGCCATGGGTGCGCACAGTAGAATGAATGTGCTTTTATGTTTGATAATGTGCTAATACTAGGTGATCAGTAGAGGTGCTCCGTTTTGTATTGTGTTTTTCAGCACTATATATAAATATGCATAGAACTGCACCTATGTAAACTGCACAGCCATATGCACAGTGATTGTATATTGGATCATCTTTCTTAGCTACCCTCACTTGTAACGCACTCAGTGGTAATGTGACTACAGCAGCTGCGTACAGTTCCCTGGGTGTTTAGTTGTAGTTAACCTATCCTTTGTATGTCATTCATTTTGAAAATGTTTACATGTCATTGTGTTTTCAATGATCCTACCTAGCCTTCGGTTTTATCTAGATATGTTTTATGCTGTAATACCTGTTTAGTACTAAATAACTTGGTTACAAATTACAGAAATACGTGACTCGCTGTATTGTAATGTATAGGCCATTTGCAAACGAAATATATTTAAGAAATAAATTATGATCATAGCTGATCTTAAACTTGATTTGTTGATTTGTCCGGGATCAGTTAGTCTTTTAGAAGGTTATCAGTGTCCACTCATTATTGGGGGCCGCACTAACTGCACCTGTAATACTTGTTGCACTATTAAAAAAAAAAATTATAGCCCACTTGATTTTGTTATACAAAAACATCCATAGAGTTTGACAGACCTATTAACCGAAAAGGGGTAACCTGAAGACAAAACGTATTGTGCCCTCGGCCCAACAAATAAAAAGAGAAGAAATGTATCAGCTAGTGAAGTAGTTTTACCTGCATTCATAATGCAATACTGTACAAACTGGACAGATATATCGTATATATAAGATATATCGACTGATGTACAGATATTGCTTTATCAAGATGGGTGTGTGCAACTGGTGCTCTAGGTTAATTTGGAAAACCATCAAACACACGTAGATCAGCAATTGGGGAACGATGTGTGTCGTTCTATCGATATGCAAAAAAAACTTTTTTATATCAATTCTCACTAAAACAATTTCGTCCCGTGTGCTCAAACTTCCTTTTGATTACCATATTTAAATACATGTGATACAGTATATTCGAGCTCACCATGGAGCCAGGCCTTTCCGTCACCATGCCAGAACAGCACTTCTCTACCAAACTATGTGTTTTAACGGAACCCTTCCTGGCCAATCGCAGTGTTGTTAATGCGGAAGTAGTGACCAATCAGAAAGATCTAAAAACTGCCTCATCATCCACTAAACGCGATTCAGTTCAAGGAACAATGTAAGTTAAACGTTACGAATTATCAGTATAATAATGTTTAAATTATCATAGATGGTAGTGATAAGTGTTGCTTTACTGTTTATTAACAATTATTAGACTGTATTCACCTTATGTATTCACCACTGCTAAATTGATGCAGAGGCAACCGACTTGATGCTTGTAATTGTTAGCTTGCCATCACAGTCAGTGATAAACACATTGCTGAAGTCAGAAACGAAACAGAAGTAGGCCTACTTTGCGGCAATTAATCTTTGTAAAGGAATGCCATTAATAATAGCCTTTTTAAAATATAAAAATTTGCAATAACTGGTCGCAATGGTGGTGTGGTCTCAGGCCTCGCAGTCTAAACAGTTGGAAAGTCAAACCTGTTTTCACATTTAAATCATGTGATTAAACAGTCAAAAGAAAATTGTTTATCGTTTGACACAATTGTTTATTAATGAAAAACGATTTACTTAATTGTCAGGTTTGTTTTCCAAAAGTGAGCTTTGGTGTCGGGGGAAAAAAAAGGTTTTTAAGTTGGTACTTCCGTGCCGCCAACCGCAGTAGTCAAGAAACACGTCATGGCCGACTTTGACATTAGTGTAGTTTGTTTTTTTTATCGAGAGAGAAATAATTTATATTTTGCCATAGGTACCTTGTAAAAGTAATTGACTTAATATTTTATTTAATCATTTGCAGCTTAACCCCTTGCTGTCTTTCTTTCTTTCTCTCTCTCTCTCTCTCTGTCTCTCTCACATACACAGAACTGTCAGTCTACATCATGGCTTCAGGAGCTCTATTTCCAAGTCTGGTGTCCGGGTCCCGTGGCTCCTCCAGCAAATATTTGGTGGAATTCCGTGCTGGCAAAATGACCCTGAAGGGAAGCACAGTGACTCCTGACAAGCGCAAGGGCCAGGTCTACATTCAACAGACCGATGACTCTCTCATACATTTCTGTTGGAAGGACCGGACCACTGGAAATGTGGATGATGTTAGTGACCATTGAAGTGACTGTGTCATGTCTGACCAAAAAATGCACTATGTGTGGTGTGCGAGAAAGAGAGGGAGAGGCACACATAACTATTGATGATATCCTTGTGTGTTCCTAGGACTTGATCATTTTCCCTGACGACTGCGAGTTCAAAAGAGTCAACCAATGCACCACTGGTCGGGTGTATGTGCTGAAGTTTAAAGCCGGCTCCAAAAGGCTGTTCTTCTGGATGCAGGTGTTAAACCTATCCCCATGCATCTATAGCATGTTTATTTTGCGTCTAGCCTCAGTATTAGATCGTTTTCTTAAATTTACTGTTTGATGACGTTACCTCCCCTGATGCTCGTATTTTCGTGATACAGGAGCCTAAGACTGATAAGGATGAGGAGTTTTGCCGCAAAGTAAACGAGTACTTGAACAACCCACCGATGCCTGGGGCGCTAGGTAGTGGAGGCAGTGGAGGTCATGAACTGTCTGCTCTGGGAGGTACAGTACTTAAATAATTTTATTTCCTAAAGAATGTTATTAGAAAAAACTACTTTTTTTACGTTATTTTAATTTCTAATTTAGAAGAAAATAAAAATAATTGCAAAACTTATGTTTTTTTGGTTAAATATTCCAGGTGAAGGTGGTTTGCAGAGCCTTCTGGGTAACATGAGCCACAACCAGCTGATGCAGCTCATTGGACCAACTGGACTGGGTGGTCTTGGTAAGCTGCTGCTCTAATTAGTCGACCAATCACAAGGCAGTGTCCCCTCTTGCACAGCCCGTGCGCTTCTGATCCGACACGTTAAATCAGTGAGGGAAAAAGTGTTGCTAATTAATGTTTTTATTTCCTCACTACACGAACTGACATGGAGAGCTATGGGTTTGTTTCTTACAGGTGGTCTGGGGGCTCTGGCGGGGCCAGGTTTGGCCAGCCTCCTGAGCAGTGGTTCTCCTCCGGCTAGCAGCTCCTCCACAAGGTATCACGCTAAAAGTCAGAAAGACAAGTCAACTTCCAATACCAGAGTTAATCTTTTAAGGAACTGGTTTACCAAGTTTATGTGCATCACCACGAGTGACTGCCTCCTGCAGGCTTTGAGGATTTATGTTTAGAAATGCTATAAAAAAAAAAAAAACAAGCCTGATTTAGCTCCTAAAATTGACATGCGTGAGTATGAGGATTTGTGTCTTTTTCAATCTCTTAGTCCATCCACCGTGGTAACCCCCACCTCCACTTCAACGGCCGCTCGAATAGGTTCCTCCCAGGTGCCGACCACGCCCATCACCCCCTCTGCCACCTCAGCAGCCTCGCCCGCTGCGAGTCCCTCCACACCTGCCATCCCTTCTCTTGCAGCAGGCGCTGCCAGCCCTACCCAGCCCATTCAACTGAGTGACCTGCAGAGCATCCTGGCCACCATGAATGTACCTGCTAGTGGTCAGGGAGGTGGGAGCCAATGAACTCATGTTGTTTGTTTGTTTTGTTTGTTTGTTTGTTTGTTTATTAATTATAGATAGATAGGTAGAAAGACTGACTGGGATTAGGCAGTATTTTTGAGCCTCACCCAAATATGGCTCTTAGATTTGTTTTTTTCTCAGCTGCACCACTAGAGTGGAAGGAATCAATGGCATTGAAATGAGACAAAGGAACAAAGAGCCTCTGTTGACTCCTCCTGTTGCACACGTTCATCACAATTCTCCCTGAAAAGAAGGTTTTACTGGTTGTAGAGATGGCAAACCGTAGATATTGTGTTAATTGGAAGTAGTGTCTTTTTTGGAACATGTCTGATGTTTGTGCCAAACTTATTATTAATTATGATTTTTTTTTGTCTCCAGTGGACCTTGCCACTGTCCTGACCCCTGAGATCATGGCTCCTATCTTGGCCAATGATGAGGTGCAGCAGAGGCTGATGCCCTACCTCCCTTCTGGGGAGTCTCTGCTCCAGAGCACAGATGAGCTCCAGAACACCCTCAGCTCGCCACAGTTTCAGCAGGTGGACCATAACCTCTTATACCTCATATATATGAGCTACATATTATATATAATATTTTACACTCTTTGACCAGGCAGTCTTTTTGCTGAAATTAAGGCACAATGTCTCACTTTTAAACAGACGGCATCGTTAACTACAGTGTAGTTGAGCAGTTTCAAATATTGAGAACCAACACTAGAAGCCCACCCACCACATAAAGTAGCTTACCCATCACCGTAAAACCACACCATACACTCACACATTGCTAGAGAACATGACACTTAAGCCCACAGTATTTTATTATATTGGTGCCCTATAACTATGCACTGTACTCCATATTAACCAGTCAAACATAATTTTCTCTCTCTAAAGGCTATGAGCATGTTCAGCAGCGCGTTGGCATCAGGGCAACTGGGCCCTCTAATGAACCAATTCGGCCTGCCTGCAGAGGCTGTGGATGCAGCCAATAAAGGAGGTCTGTACCACTTTCATGAACGTTTGCACGCTGTTTTGAGTTTCAGGTTATTGTTAAGAAATATACCACCTCTCACCACTGAAATTCCAAGTTTATAACGTGTTTTCCTTATGGGTATACTTTCCCGCACAATGTTTTTTTTTCTTCCTGAAAGCTTACAAGGGAAACTGATGGGTTTTGTTTTGGAATTTTGTCTTGCAGATGTGGAGGCTTTTGCCAAAGCCATGGAGACTGATAGCAAGTCAGACCAGGAAGGCGAATTCAAAGACAAGAAAGATGATGATGAAGACATGAGTTTGGATTAGTAATTGAAAATGACAGGCTCTATTTATTTAGAGGTTTAATTTTTGAGAGCGCAACAGTTCTAGTAAATACAGGCTGTTTTCACATACATAATACAACTGGTATGGTTTTCTAACACAGTAAGACATCTTCATTGTACTACCATGTTTTGACATACTGAGTATATTTAAATATCACACTAATTGTATGCATGTATTAAAGTGAAACGAACAGTATATATAAGAAAACTGTGAAATACTCGAATGTTTACCATAACCAATTGTCCAGTCTTTGATTTAAATCTGTGTAATCACAGCTGTTCACTGATCTATTAGTTTTCACAGTGTATGTAATTTCTTTAAAAAAAACATGTTTAAAAAATATTCCTATTTTTATCAAAGTCAAACGTTACAAAACAGACACTACCCTTATAAGAACACAACTTTCTAAACGACTTTGATTTAAAATCTTAAATCACGTTTAAAACTTTGAACGTTGGTTCACAAACAATTAACACCACAAAAATATTGTAAATGGTCATACTCTTAGATGACTTGCATTACATAAACTTGACATTTGAGAATTCTCCAGAAAGAAAATTTCAAATCAGATTTGTCAACAGCACTACAACAGCAGTAAACGCCACAGTACAACAACTTGAACTCAATGGTAGGGTGCGAAACTTGCTCAAATTGTAATTTTAGGCACTTCACACTTGTTTTTGTGGCATAAATTCTTATGTAGCAACTACATACTGCAGAAATTGTTTGCTGGAGGAAAGCATTTAATCTACAGACCTGCTAGGTTTCTTCTATACTGCACAGTGCTTTTGTGCTATCCTAAACTCCACAATGAAACAAGGGAGCATCGGTAAGAACTTGTGGCATACACTGAAAGAACAAGCTTTTTTGGGGGGGGGGGGGGGGGTAAGTTCCGGGGAAAATTACATATGTCCTGAGAATATGAAAATAAACGGCTTACAAATGTAGACATTGTAACCCTAATTATATTGCAAAAGTAACTACCGTTGAAATCGTATCTGCCTGTATGCTAATTAGCAAGACCGAAACACCACTGCCCAGCTATTGCAACCAGTTGACACAGTGATTTTACATTAACTAGTACAGAATTGTTTGAATAAGACAAGATATTTAAGTCTGCTATGTCATTTCGGCATATTTTCACAGTGAGTTAAAAACGGGTATAAACCAAAAGCAATTCGCTGTCCTTTTGATTGGCTAGATTATGCCAGTATATAATTTCAAGCAACTATCATATCATGAAAAAAGACCATAACACACACACATCGGGGATCAGTACATGAAACCTTTAAAATGTCAGCATACTACCATGATACCAACTGATAACAGAAACTCATGCTGCAAACGGCGGAGGGGGGGGCGGGGGGGGGGGGGGGGTAGAATTCATCATCGGATATTTAAAATGCAGATATTGTGCATAAGGCATTCCTGATTCAAATAGTTACCAAAAAAAGAAGTGGTTCATGAAAAAAAAAAATCCATTGGAAACAAGAAAATTAAAAGCACCAATAATGTGCCACATTATATAATCTCTAACATAGAGATATAGAGACACACTTCAAAAATAAAAACAATAAAGTCATTAACATGTCAAGTGCCAAATTATGATTGAAAAGACAATAAATAAGTGTGTCTATAAATAGAGAAGAAAATGTGAAAATAAATATCTTGTACCTAAACAACCCTAGTTTCAGTTTAATTGTGTGCATATAGGGCAGTGTTTTCAACACAGCTATGGGCAGGAGTAGCCTCCTTGCTGGTTCTAATCTAGAATCATATTATTGACAGTATTGTTTCACAAATATCCACCATTTTTGTGTTAAGCATAGAAACCATCCACGGTTTGTCATCCTCACAGTGTACCGGCTTTCTAGCCCTGCTGCACCAGTCTACGGTAGTGTGGCATTACCATGCTTTCTGGCAGGTAAAGTCCCATTTCCAAGGCAACTAGCACAGGGAACTCTAATGGAATCAATTCCCGTCTGTTGATACGGAAGCGTTCCTCCAGCTTCTGCTCAGCCACAAAGGAAAAAAAAAAAGAGTGTTAATTTCATTGATGATGAGGTAAATAAAAGCTTCTTTGAAAAAGTAGATAAACTCACTTATGTGTGTATGAACACACCATTCTACATTCAGAGCGAACACATTGCCAACACAAAGAAAAAAAAGAGTTGCGCTTGTGAGATGGTTACTTTAAATTACTTTGCCGTGATAAAAAAATAAACATTACTTACGTCAAACAATTGGCGAACCTCAGGCTTGCGAAGGTCACTGCTGATTTTGGCGGCCAATAGAACGCAGGCAGCAGCCACCAGCTTCCTGTTCTGCTTGTTCAGACGACCCTGCAGGATCAGCTTCTCAAAGTACACAAATGCCATTGCCACAGTGACAGGCTGAAGACCGCATTCCTCACCCACAGTCCGCATTTCTCGTTTCAAGCTGTGAGACAAGGGTGGGTTTCATCCAGCATATTATTGCACTGCATTGCCTTACGAACATAAGAGTAGGTGATAATAAAATAATAATCACCTTCTTATCTTACTGAGGGTCAGCTTGATATGAGGAAACTTCTCTTTGAAAGTCTCATTCATATCCTTCTTTAAGTCAGACGGCTTCACATATTCAACAATAGTTGTCTGTAAAACAGGAAGAACATATACATGATGTGAATGTGTTGAAAAACAAAGCTGTTTGTTATATGCTATTGGTTGCAATAAAGCTCTCACTGTGGTGATGACGGCCCTAATTATGCTTTGAAAAACTGGACGAGCAGAACTGTATGGTAGTCTAGTGATGACTGCAACAATTAAAATGTGTGAAAAGGGACAAATGTTTCACGCTACATTTCATTTTGATACATTTCATAATATTTCTAAAAGTGTTTGTATTGAAAAGCACTGAGAAATATCCTGAAACTCGTCTTCTTTGCATACTCACCACATATGAGGCAAATATAAGAACCCTCTTGTGACGACCGCAAGGCCACTGAGGGTCGCTGAGGAGGTTAGGATCGTAATCTACCAGGTCGTCTATGCCTATCAACATAGAAATCAAATCAGCACACACCTCAAACATGACGAGATCACAATGGGAAAAAGGTAGCGCAAGTACGAAAAAGGTTTAGTGTGTGAATGTAAGTGTAGGTGTGGGTGAAGAGCCTCTCGAGTGTTAAGTGGAGCTCACTTGGGTCCTGTGCCACAGTGCTGGTCAGGCGAGCAGGGGTGAAGTTTTTCTGCCCGTTGCCGCGGTAACGAGACTGTGGCGTTAGCAAAGCGCAGTTGTCTGACGCAACATTGCTCTTCTGCCTCACCAAGGCGTTGGTTGGGTAAAGAAACTGGGCGTAAGAAACAGTCTGGAGAGGAACAGGACATACAATCGCCGTTATCACTTTGTAACTTTGTTCACAAAAAGGGCACACCGACACATTAAAACAAACAGCTAGCTCGGCACAAAAAGAAATACGTGGGGGGGGGGTTACCTTGCCGCATGCACTTAGCTCTACTCCCTCAAGCGCTGGAAGCAGGTCGATGGCGACTACCGAAGACGGCCTTCGACGCTGAGGATCCAGCTTTAGATCACTAGTGGACAGTCAGGTAAAGAAAAAACAGTCACTCATTTACAGATCATCTACTTTATTTCCAGACCTGTTGAAACAAAACATCAAACTCCCTTTCCTGACAGAGACCGAGCAGAGAGAGGGTGGGGTGGAACATGGAGCAGGACAGGATGGGGAGCTCTCTAGTTGGGATGATGACAGTGTGTACCTGAGGTGATAACTCTCTCCATAGGGCAGCACTGAGAAAGCAGCAAATAGAGACCGCTTGGCACAAATCAGCATGATCCTGCAGGACACAGATAGCAAGTAGACAGGCAGACAAAACAGACGATGTGTCAGTCTACAAGCAACAGTCTACGATCACACTGCTACCATTCACATCGACAAGCAGCGCAATCACTATCAGCGGATTACACTCTATGGAGACAATGCACGGAACAGCACCACAACTAAACGTCTATTTCTACCTCTCTCAAGCAGTTGGTTGACAAGTGAGTCAAGTTCTATGATTTGAATGAACAGACACATAGCAACTTCAGAACAAAAATATCTACAGAGTATGCAGATGTGTGCAAATGTGACTTAAACATGGGCTACACCGTCAATCCAAATATAAACATGCCAGCTTTAGTGACAAGCATCAAAAACAGTTAGTTACAACAAAATTGCCTTTTCACAAAACGTAGGCCAACTGTAAATTAGTCTATAAACAGCAAAGTTACATTCTTATTAAAAATACCAATTAGATGTCTGTAGAGCACAAACTCTCACAGATTGTGAAAAGCAGATATTGAATTTACATAGGGAAATTATATATGAAGATTATAATAATCTATCGTTACAACACTAATAAACTTTCAGTGAAAAGGTGGGCTAGAGCTGTGTGGTTTAATCCTTCAACCTCTAAGTAGATTTAAATAGATTTTGCTACTGAAAGCCAATGTCAGTACCTGCTGGTCAACTTGATAAATAATACAACTTGCACATTGTCATCAGGATGTGACACTGTGAAACTAGAAAAAACACATGACACACAAAAAAAATCAAGTGACTATGGATATGATCTTGTCCAGAAACATAGGGGTAATGACTGCATGGGCAGAAAGAAATGAGAGGACTCTAAAACTTCACTTTTGTCCTGTGAGAATAGATAAGATTAGAAAGAAGTAGTCAAGCCCACACAAAAATTCACATTGCAATAACAAGCCTTAAAAAAATACCATAAAACAACCCCTTGGTTGAGACCCGGCTGACACAGAGACAAAAAGATAAGAGAACATTCTGTAAGTGATATTTCACTCCTATGTTACCAAAGATGTATTTTGCAGTGCTTGCCAGAGTAGAGTTATATTCTTCAAAGCAAACCTATTTTTGGCTTTTGATCTATCTCCAAAGGCAATTACACTCACTGCTCCCTCCCCCCAGCAGTCCACTGTTTTTCCTTTGCATGCCAAAGTAAGTTAGCCTCCAGAAAATAGGCCACGCTTATTGCGAGGTCGTGGGACAACTATTGGACTGGATGTTGATATAAGCTCACTGCAATGTAGAAATAGCTGTTGAAGCTATTATCACTGTATAAAGGTCACTTCCTAAAATAACATATTCATGACTTTCCATTGGCATTTACTTGCATTGACTCACCTGGAACCCCTTGTGTCATATTGCCTCATGCTCTTGATGAAGTGGACCTTCTTAGACACCCTTGGTCCAGGGGAGCCAGATGGATTCCGTATTCTATAACACAAAAAGGGCAGTTAAAACAAAGTGTCCACGTGTCGGTATATAGTTATATAGATAGCCTATAGTTTGACAAAGCTGAGCATATTGAGTTTATATTATAGGATTCATGGTTTTAAGTTCGTCACAGTCTTTTTAAAACAAAAGCTGCCCAAATGAATAGGCGCAAAGCACAGAAACTATGAAGCTTGATCACTTGCTTCCTCAATCCTTTATTTCAAAAGTTTTAACATATTGCACGTTCATCGGTGATTTATTAATGTGAGACAATCAGTTCCCATGATAGTTCACCGAAAACCCCGGAGGAGATGAAACACTACATGATGATTACACAAAATGCGGAAGTAAACAAAGACCTGTAGGCCAGGAAAGAAATTGCACAACCACTGTTCCATTCTCACCTCGGTCGGGAATCCGCAGACGGGCCACTAGGAATCGGGCTAAATACGGACGGTGACTTGGTACTTAAAGACAACAGTTGAGGACCAGGTCCAGAAATAGGTATAGGTGAGTAAGGAGTTTCAGGTGGCAATATTGTTTCGGTACTGCCTTCACTAATAAACAACTCACTCCCTTCGACGGCATAATTTGCCAGAGGCCCTAGAGACGTGACCATAGTCGGACGCACAGGGTTTGCCAACCTCGTTCCCGGCGGGACGACAATGACAACGCTACTGGCCATGGAGGGTGACACAAGCGAAACTGTTCCATGACTGCTTACTGTACTAGACGAGTGTCCAGCTGGTGCCCAACCGTCTTTGCTTCGGGTATCGCCGGTTTCTCTTTGACCGATATTTCCATTGCTCAAATTACACACTGGTTTTCCGTCGAGTGATATATTCGTGAGGAACAACAGAGCCGCCCGTCTTCGTCGGGAATCTTTCGTTTTTTTCAGGTGTTCTTTGTGGGTTTTCGTACCATTATTTCCTGTGCATGGATGGCCACAGGCAGCGGTCGCCATTCTATTTTAAATGTGGCTGGTTGATTAGCTCCTAAGTAAACGCGTATGTGAGAAATTAGCCACGCCCACAACAATCTGGTTGGTTAAGGGAAAGGCATTACGCGAATTACATCGTTTAAATCGTAGCTGATTGGATGACAGGGGATGAGGGAAACCTTTTTCTCAAGTAAAAGATAATTTAGCCAAGGAGGCCAGTAAACTAATCCAAGTGGCATTGCTGCTGATCAGCAGGCCAGTACAATAATCCATCGTCTGATCTACTACTGCCACATTAGATAGAATGTAAACTAAATTTTATCACAGCAATCAGTCTCATTTGCTGACGAGAGGTAAATATAATAACGAGAAAAATAGTACATGTATTATATATATAGACTATATATGTAATAATAAATTGACAACTCCTACATTGGCAAGTAAATACACTGCTCTTTATTTTCCCAACAATAACAACATCATCATCATGAGATTCTCTTCTTTTTTTCTCTCGACAACAGCCTGGCTCGACCAGTTTAAGGCTTTGGTTCCTGTGTTTGTTGAGGTACAGCCCAGGTCAAACCCCTGTTGAAATTCAGATGGATCCAGAACACTCCATATACACTGTGAACAGAGTTAGCACCTTCTTCTAGCCATGTGGCTGTATAGCACTGTAACACTAAAAGTGCTTTGTGAAGCTTTTTCATCTCTCTACTGTCTGGGAAAAAAATAAGATGACCGGCCAGAGTTTAGAACAAATCTTCATATTTTGACAATACAATATCATAAAAACTCCAATGTACATCAAGTCACTTTAGATCTAAATTTTTTTGTGGCATCCATACGAGTTCTCTCTCTCTCTCTCTCTTTCTCTCTCTCTGTCTCTCTCTCTCTCTCTCTCTCTCTCTCTCTCTCTCTCTCTCTCTCTCTCTCACACTCACATAGACAAACAAACCTGACTTCTGTCTATATAGACACACGGACATGCACACAAAACACACACACAGACACACACACAACTCCAGATATTATTCTCCTTTGTGACTTTTCTAAAGAACATTGACAATCTGATTAAACAAGTACCAGCACAATCCTGCCCTACCATGAAAGCTATTCTCTAAAGGGCCACCTGTCATTACATTTCAGATCAAAGTTATGCGTCGTCTATACCCATTCTCTTCATCACATACATATGACATACACTTTAATTTACTTGTAAATAAATGTCTCACTCTCTCTCAATGCTTTTTTAACATGACATGAAAGCAGTGTAAGAAATACAACAGTTGAGAGTCTTATCATTAGAATGCATACAGCAAAAGTAACCTAGCTGTTGTTGTACGAGCATTAAATTGTGTATGTGCATCCCAATAAAAAAAAACATACTGTTGGCATGGCTAAAAGTAACAAAAGGTTTGTAAACAGCACAAGTCTCAGATGTATATGTTTTTATATTCCCTTAACAATAATTTATAACAAGAATGTTCATAAAATCTCACCAACAGCGTACAAATGCTTAGCCTATAGTGTTGGAATAAATATCACATTTTCAACCATGTTACATTCAACTCAATAACTATAGGTTTTTTTTAACTAGCCTTGACTTTGAGACAACTTATTAAGGCTTCTGTAAGACATTACTTAACATTAGTAAATATCCATGGCAAGGCAACTCACACATCTTGGGATTTATATGCTGTAATAAATTAGATTTAATGTTCAATGTATTCAATGTATTTAAATGATTATTCTGCTTATTTTCCTGCAGAAGCTTACCACAATGTTTCGTAATCCTAGCTGCCATGGAAATTACTACATGTTTAATTAAAGTCTCCAGTGGTGTAATTGCCTTCAAATGATATTTTAAGCACCTTCACTGAGGCTAGTTTACCCTTGGATTTATAAGCATAACTATACAACTTCAATGGCACCCATTTTCTAAGTTCCTTGAAAAGCAATCCTTCCAGGCCGTTAACTCTCTCTCCCTGTATCTTTCACAAACCTGAGCAATGATACAGAAACCCAATAAAAAAAACCTCTCTTCATGCCTCAGTTAGCAACGGAGGTGTTTTATAATGTAAATTTTTTTTACATACACCACACTACGCGACCGAGTTTCTCAGTCAGTTTATCATCTCCATGCGTGTCTGTTAGAGACAGAGCAGGGTAGGAGCACAACTGAACCCCATGCAGTGTCAGCAGTGTGCCACTCGGGAGGCAAGGCTGGCCAGCTGGCAGCAAAGTATTTGTCACCTCACTCATACGCTAATTCACACGGTGGTCTCATACTCCATCACCTCCTTGGGCGTGCCCAGACAACGGTACTGGATTCTCGGCGTGGCCGGAGCAGCACCTTCCAGCACCAGGATGGTTTTACGCAGTCGGCGGTCGATGAAGTGGGCATCCCAGGCTGGGTACTTCTTTCTGGGCAGGTCGATGCGGATGACAGGCCCCTCAGTCCTGGGGGTGAGTCGCGGCAAGGTGGAATGACCTCCCCTAGCCGATCTTACCTTAAACACCTCCCCGTCCATGCCACCCCCTTGGTCCCTGTCCTTAGTCCTCTGGAGGGTCCTGGGGGGGCTGCTCACTACGTCAGGTGGGAGGGTGGAAGCCGGGGAGGCTAAGGACTCCGCGGCAGCCTCCTCTTCCTCTTCCACCGCAAAGCCCCATCCTGAGATGGGGCCGTCGGGGTGGAGGAGGCAGTAGTACACAAACATGAAGAAGGTGCCCAGTGCATAGCTGCTGGCGACCACGCACACCAGGACGACTGCGTAGAAGTCTGAGGTACGCTGGCCACGATACAGGTACCACGCGGTGGTGAGCGCCACGTTCTCCATGAACACGGACAGGCTGTAGATGAGCATGCGGCAGCGTGTACGGCCCTCCCTCACGCTGAACCAGCAGAAGACGTACACGATGCCCACCATCATGTTGTAGATGATCTCCTCCCACTTGGACATGCAGAAGTCTGTCTCGCCCTGGATGATCCAGAACGTCATGATGCACCAGTGGGCCACTATGAAGATGCCAAAGTAGAGCTGGAACACCGAGGCAAAGAGTGCAAAAGCCAGGGTGCGTGCACCGATGGTGAACAGGTGCCAGAGGATTTGCACCAGGACAGCCTTGTAGGTCATAGGCAGCTTGTCGTCGCGTGAGTCCCTCAGGGCCTTCTGGTAGGATGCAACCATCCATGCCAGAGACACCAGTGATGCGGATGCAGAGAGCCCTGGAGAAAATAGAGACGGGAAGGGGGGGTGGGGGGTGGGAGGGGGATAAAGGAGAGGGACGTGTGGGAGGAAAAAGAGCGAGGAAGGGATAATTATGAAGGCTGAACAAAGTGAAAAGAGATGACATTCAAGTGATGAAAAGAAATCAGTGTTGAATGATGTAACGGGGGGGGGGGGGGGGCGGATAACGGGGTAAAATTACTTTATCGAAGCATGGTGGTTCTATGGTGAAAGAAACATTTGACACATGTCTCTGTGGGGGCCTTATTGAGTTTGGTGACTAACTAGGTGGAGCGTAGGCTGGAGATAAGTGTGACAGACTGGCGCTGTCAAGGCATTGTCATGTTATTTTGGAGCAGTAGAGTAGATTAAAAAAAGAGTGATTAGTGGTGGTGGTGGTATGCAATTGAGAATGGCTGTGTGTGTGTGTGGGTGGGTGGGTGTGATCTACAACTGACTCCCTTCCTCACCTTGCAGGGGGAGGACCTGGTTAGCCTGGATCATGATGCTGAGTTGCAGCACCAGTTGAGGAGCACTCTTCAGGAAGGACTCTAGCAGACGCAGCATGCTGATGTCAGCGCTCTCGAACATCATCCGCCAGTAGAAGTGGCGGCGCTCGTGGTCGCCACGCCAACGGCTCTGCACCCCCAAGTACAGGGCGTGGACATACCTAGTCGATCAAATAAGGCGGATATGGTCAAATTAAACAGAGGGAAGTTCTCTATAATTTTTTGTACGATCATGTATAAAGTTCTTGCCAAAATATTATACCAGATAAAGCTAAAATAAGCATTATTATTCTTTGTTTTGTTATGTTTATGAATTATCTGAAAAGGATCTTGACAACATCTAAGTTAACATAATAACGTTTATTTTATCCATTTCAGTCATTCTGATTACACTTTCTGACGTTCCAGAACTATTTTGAGCTACATACAGTTATAAACCAAGAAGATGTCAATAGGTTCAACCAGTGTTACAGTCTGTTTTGTCCCCTAGGCCTCTACAAAGCTGGAATTGACTGCTGGTGTGTGGAATATTTGTCTTTCTTTGGTAACAGTTTTTGGTGACCTGATTTTGCACAGCTTGTCACCACTTCTCAAGTCATGTCTACCTCTCTCTTCTCAACACATAAATCAGCATTCGAGAGTGAATCGAGAGGACATAAAAATATACTCAATCAGCTCGTTATATTGAACAGTAGGAGCAAAGAACCAATCTCTGTGATTGGTAAAGAATGCAAGCTCGGCCCTTAAGGTCCTGATGCACTGACAAAAAAGCTCGTAAATTAGAGCGTGTTCACATTATCTCTCTCTCTCTCTCTCTCTCTTTCGCTCTCTCTCTCGCTCTCTCTCTCTCACCTTTCTTTTTTCTTTCTTTTTTTCTTTTACTTACATTCACAAATACATACTAAATCCATTACTGGGTTAGATTTCCAAATAGAAGAAACTGACACCAATGTACAGAACAAATCACCTGGAAATGTGTGTGAGTGTTTGTCAGAGGGAGGGGAGCGGGGGAGCATATAGAGTTTGTTGATGGCCAGTACATACAGAGGCCAAATGTGTCTCAGCAATTGCCCGAGGGAGGAGAGTCAGAAAAACTCTTAACTCAATGAGCTCAGTCAACCAAGAAGGAGTTTGTGTAACCCGTTTTTTCTTCTGGTTCCTGCTCTGTAAACTGTGCCTTGGGTTGTGACACACACACACGCACACGCACGCACACACACACACACACACACACACACACACACACACACACACACACACACACACGTGCGTGACGTCATCAGCGTCACACACTTGGTCGCACTGTTAATGACACATGACCAATAAACCTCCTACCATTGCAGACGTCTGATCTTGTCTTGGTTAAATGCTGATCTATGAGTGTGAGCATTTAGTTTTAACAACGTACCCATGTTCGCCCAGGTTACCTAAACGTGTGTGTGTATCAGTGACAGCTCATTCGTGAGTTAACAGCTGAGGGTAAAACACAACCATAATCCTCTTAATGTGCAGACACGTCTGTCAGCGAGCAGAGGCACTGAACTGAGCACACACAACTGCTTTAATGGCATTACCTGTGATTCAGCTCTGCCTCACAGTTTCCACCTGCACTTCTGACACACATACACACAAACAAACAAACAAACAAACGCACAGACAGAGTCTCTTTCTCCCTGATAGGAAATAAGAAATTTATCAATCTTAGGGTTGTCTAAAGAGGCAGGAAGAGCGACTGCAATGAAGGAGGAGAAAAGAGAGGTAAAGGCTGGTGTATGGTGGATAGATAAACATATGGAAGGAGGAAAGGAAGGAAGGAAGGAAGAAAGGAAGGAAACAGAGAGATAGAGAGAGAGAGAATAATTGACTGGTCTCTGAGGTCCATGGTATTGCTGTCTGCACACATTATTAGTATCACCCTCCACCCACTAAGGTTCTGCTGGAAGCCTCTGCCTGGCTGGCAGCAGCTCAACTCTGTCAAAACCAATCAGTACAACCTAAGCTTGAAGACTGCCGTGCTGTATCAGTGGTGGATGATATGACCCACAGACCTACAACTAGCTAGCTAGTTCTTTGTGAAAGAAAAATACTGAGTTTAAGCTGAAGAGGCACCGACAGTCTGCTGGCTGACAATCAAGTATTTTTGCCTTGGTAAAGCACATTGATTTTAAAGTGGTACAAATCGTGCTTGTAGCTGAAAGCTGAAAGAATGTCAATAATACACATTCGTTTTTAGTTTTTTTTAATGGCTTTTGTCTAACTGTTAGCACTACATAGCACATGAAAGACAACCAAACACACCAGGATAAATGTGAAGACAGTCTTGGCATGCACTGACCATCCAATAGGCTGCATGTTCTTTTACTCAGGCTCTACTATTACATTTCTCCACATCCAAATGCCATTCCAAACACTCTTGACACTTCCTCACTCAAGCCCATAAAGACAGAGGCATTTTGGTGTATTCGTGTGGATGAGTAGACGATGTTCCCCGGGAGACTATTGACCTAGAAGCGCGTGAGGGAAGGTGGAGCCTGTACTCATTTTCCTAGCCGCGAGACGTCAAACAATGAAAAAGACATTTTGGCATTTTGAGCACAAGCTTCCTCTGATTGATTTTGTCCCACTGATGACGGTTGCATAATCATAGTCTACCCTCAAGGACTATTGGTAGCCATGAAAGGCTTTGATGAACATGCACACTGATGAAGGTTCACCGGGACACACATATACAAGCATGGGATACTCTATTCCCCAATCACAAACAAACGCAGACCATGCACATATTGGCTATATAAACTGCACGACCGTCTTGTCACTGTTGCCTGCCTCTATAACGGTCTGTTATGTGTATATTCTTACCTCCAAACCTGTGCTAGCTGAAAGATATGAATAAGAGACTGAAATAGCCATGTACAAGCTCTGCAGCAGCCCCGGGCACCTCCCCTGGTGCCGGTAGTAGGCAGTACCCCAACCGCATCAGCGCGGCCAGCGCCCCGTTGATCGCTGTCCTTGGTGCTGAAATCACTCTCTGCGCCCGATGCAGCCACTACGGCGGCCGCAGCTGTGCCGCTTTCGCTCGTATCGGCATAATCGTAGGAAAACCATCTGAAACTCAAGACCTGTACAACCACTGATGGAACCACCACAAAGACTAAAGTCAATGCAAACCACCAGTAATCTCTTCTTAGGTAGTAGTCCGCAGCCAGCCACAGGTCTGAGGCCCCGTCCGAAAAGAAAACCAAAAGGGCGCACAATGTCCAACAGCAGTCGAGGAGAGTATAGCGATGCTCGGCAGGACGGCACTGAGGTGAACGCTGATGTGGACCAGACGGACACTCGGGTGGGATGTCATTTTGCAGAGAAACGGGTGCACCATCAGATTTAGCGGCCATGTTTGTTGTAGAGAGAGTGGGTAAAGAGATGGGAAAATGATGGAAGGGGGAGGGGGGTCTGTAGCCTATGTATGAGTGTGTGGTAGAGAGGGAGGAAGGAAGGGCGACAGTGGAGGTGAAAAAGCGAGAGTGGGTCCCCTACCACAGCTAGCTAAATCACATACAGCTTGATAAAACCAAAAAAAACAAAACAAAAAAACTAGATTACAATAACGGAAAAGAGGTCTACAGAAATGTAGTAATCTGCAACAAGATGTGAATGACAGGCTATCTAATGTTCCCAGTTGATTGTTGCAGTTGACTGGAAGAACACAGCTGCTAGCTGTGTAGGTTAATCTATGGCTACAGGGTTCACCTCATGTGCATTTCTAAGCTTTCAAAATAGGCCTACTTGGTAACAAATTAAAGATAGGCTATATTTCTATGTGTTAGAAAAGAATTTAACTGAAAAAACAGAGACATTTGTTTATTCATGGACAAATACCATTAGTATGCTATGCGCTTCGGCAAGATCATTTAATTTTAGTCGTTTTATTGAATAAATGCATTAGATAGATTCCTATTGAAAAAAAAAAAATAATAATGTAGGCTATGTATTGTCTTCGATATTGGTTTAAACCCAATACCGTCACCTACTGGCGAAAATGTGTAGGCTAACAGCCTAGACCACATGATAGTGTCTCAGAGATGGATGCATGCTCGTATTTCCAATGAACGAGAATGCGGGGACATTTGTCACGGGTGTGTCAAACTTGTTAAGTTTTGTTTTTATTTTCGGACAACATTATTGGTATACATACATCTTCAGCATCTGTTCAGCGTACGCCAGACATCGTCTTCCAGCAGCTCTTCAACTCTCTTTCTCTTTAGGAAAAAAAAAGGCTTTTTTTACACAAAGAATTCTCTTGCAATATTGAGCTCATTCTTTGAGTGATCGGTACCTGCGGTTTGGTAAGACTGTCCCGAGCACAAAGTTTGGCATCTGTGGTTGGCAGTAAGAGCTCTAGTCGAAGAGCGCTCTGGGCACTGGGCTGGCAGGAAATAATCATATTAATCTCCAGAACCTTGAGAGACAGAGAACAGTAAACAAATGTAATAATTCCAGTTTATGTTTTGTAATGAACTATTTGAATGTTTGCAATAGGCTTACATGCAGAGGGCACGCAAAAAATATTTCAAGCTATACAAAATAGGTTGGCAATTGGGCAGTAAGGTGGAAACGTCCTCAACTATCCATGATCCTCTGCTGACACGTGATGTCAATTGGAGGAGGGTTTAAATAATAATACCACACCTTCAAATGTTGTCTACGTATTTTCATGTTGCGCACTCTGTTCTGAGATTCTGCAGACTTCTGTCGGCCGATTATCATGTTCTTCCTTATGTTCTCCGCCTCTGTAATACTGTTCGTCTCGCCCGCTCTAGCCTTCAGCTCTACAAGCCTGGTGCTTACGCGTTGCCGGGCCGCACCCACGACGTCTTGTACTTCCTTGGGTGGCTCCTCGTAGGCCAGGTAGCGCGCCCTTTTCTGTGGGCACATCAGACGTATCTCTGTGGCATTAGCACTCCTCCAATTCTTGGGCTGGAATTTCTCTTTTTTGATTATTACCTCGCCCATGATCTAGTCTTTTATCTTGCTCTCAAGATAACAATGTGCTATCAATCATCAATTTAAGTACCACGAAAGCCTACATTTTAGACTGAATAAGATTTGTGTAAAAAATAGGAGGTGCAATCATGCTGCCAAGTGCCAAATATTTTAAAAGAAATTCCTCCACAAAGTCAAGAATAATTAAAGTATCCATACGTTCGGAATATGCATATGCAATAATGAAAATATGCTTCTAGAAGTCAATTTCAATATTTATGGAACGTTATTATCTTCCGTGTTAAGTCTGATGAGCATGACTTTAAGCAGGCATTTGCTTCCCTTTAATCAAGATACACCAACTGCTTAAAGGAAACAGCACATTGGTTTATTTTTGTTCTGAACAGTCATGGCCGTTTCTGCCAACATGGAAATATTCTGCAAATCAGGAAGCTACTCACTCAGAAACAATTGAAATGCCTAATTAT
Source organism: Galaxias olidus (assembly GCA_026901105.3). NCBI lineage: Eukaryota > Metazoa > Chordata > Actinopteri > Galaxiiformes > Galaxiidae > Galaxias > Galaxias olidus. The sequence goes on along the minus strand of JAPMUY010006907.1, from coordinate 361,100 downwards.
ATTCAAGAAAAATACGTAGACCAAAACGTAATGAAAATGTACTAAAATTTAATCATTCATAAAAGCTGGAAAATTATTTGTGACAGGGTAACACAAGAAGCAAGATTAGAGTTGGTTTAGTACAATATATTTTTTTCAGCCTCAAGACATCCAATCGCTTCATTTCTCCCATCTGTCTATAAAATACTAATTTCCTTAGCGTCATAATGCAAAAATGGAATTATAATATATTATGGGAAATATGAAAGCATTAGCTTTCAATATAAAACAAAGTCACTTAGGAAAGCTGTTATTTGATGAATGCAAGTCATTTTAAGTAATATGCGCAAGAAACTTATGGACAATGATGCAGTTCTGTTGACACAGTGCAGTAAAGTATGAAAAGGCCAACATTTTATGATTTCGTATGCAAACATTTAGCCATCTTAAATGTGCTTAAGATTTATTTTCAACAAAACTCCTCAGGTTCTCAATCTGGATTTACACTCATGATGGTCTCTTTTCTTCCTTTAAACTGATTTTTCCCAAAAATGTGAGAACTCTGAACAGAAAAATCAAGCACCATTTACATCTGACTAATAAAGAATGAAAAAAGAATATGAGAAAAGGGTGGGATATCATAACCATTGAAAGCAGCAAAGCCTGTCTGGGAACAATGTGCAATCTCCTTTTGTCTCATCAGTGGTGAAATTAAGTATCTCTCAGCCTGGTCAAGATGTTTCAGACACGAATAAGAACACCTGGGATGCTGGCACGGTCCAACTGGGCAATAAGAGTAATCCTAAAAAGGTAAAAAGAAACATTGATTATGACGTGAAAGATATGAAATGGTAAAAAATATGGGGTGGTTACGGTGCCAATTATTCTGACTGACACTTATATAGCTCGGTCTAAAATTAGAGAAAGGGGTTCCTGTCCTTGAGGTTAAGCAAATAGACCACTTCTAATTACCCAAGTGTAAATAGATAAATAATACATTCTCAATAGATGTCAATCTGCAAAATTGTCTATGTTAATTTAATACAACATTTTTGTCAAGCTTCTCTGGGGATATATTTAGCATTTACTATATAAAACTTTATATAAAGCAAGAGTTAACAAGATGCATGTGAATAGAGCACATTTTCAATGTAATGACGACTAGGAGAAATACCAACACTTTTGTCCTAATGCAATTTATTTATTTCAAAAGCGTTAGCAATGTTTGACTAACACAACTTTGCTTTGTTAGGCTGCAATAACATGAAAATGCGAAGACGGCAATTTCAATGTGTGGTATTAATCCTAAAAAACCCACCCCAACAACTTGTTCTGTCTTGTTAGACAAGTGTTGTCTACTCACCCTCTTGCCAGTGATACTATGCTGCACGGCTCATGTGCAAAGGGAAAATGGAAAAATCTGACCCAAATGTATGATGGGAATATGTACAGTATGTTATGCCGCATCTCTGGGTAAGAGTGTAACTGATCTACTTTCTACATTTGTTTAGCTTCTTTCATCCCAAGCCGTGTGTCACACTACACCATAAAAAAACAGGGTCATAGAAGTAAGATACATGTGGGGACATAAAAACGACATAATAATTACAAGATACCAAAGTAGTTTTGAACCAACCCCGCATGATTTCCACATAACCAAAACAATGTCAATGGAATATTTCACACTTCTCTAATAATACCTCTAGATTATCCTCCATTGCCACCCACTCACCTGCCGTAGAGCTGCCGTGTGTGGGAGTTTTAAAGCAATGTGCAATTTGACTTCTTTTTTGCCTTCTTTTTTTCCATCGGCGTTTTCCTGTTGATCTGTCTCACCAGGTCATAGAAAATCTAAGAGAAAAGCATGTGATTTAATAAAGTAAAATTTAGTATAAGAGCCTTTTAATGCTTTTAAAGTTGCACAAAAAAAGAGAGAACATCTTAACGATCAATTACATGATTTGTAGCCTACCTCATTAACATTGATCTTTGATTTAGCTGACGACTCTAGAAAGGCACAGTTGCTCCACTGCCGGGCCAGATTCTGGCCCTGCTCCTTACCCACCACACGCTCATCCTCCAGATCACACTTGTTGCCTACCAAGATCATTGGAACCTGACCAGTATAAGGATTGAAGCGACAAAAATGTGTCAAGAAAAAAAAATTACATATAGATAGATATTTTAACATCCTATTGGCCCTTCTTAATAAATATGGAAAATGTCTGGCTTTTCAGTGAGTCCATTTCAAACCAAAACATATCCCCACAGAGCAACCATAGATCAATAATGCATAGAGTCAGCATGCTTTTATACCACCAATGATGAGCACAGCACAGAAAACTGGCTGGCAGATAGCTAAGAACTGCAACACTGAATGACATTTCCTTCTTGTTACAAAGATACTGCCCCTCTTGTGCTGGTCCCTGCCCCCCACAGAGAGGGCTCTAATGAACAGAGCTCTATGGACGGCTGCCAGAGCTGTGGAACAAACCATTGTAGAGCAAGAGTTAAATGAGCATCACTGTAAAGAGACTGGTTCGGAAGGAAGGACCAAAGCCCTCAAATAATAACTATTCATTGAACCTATGAGAATAGTCAAAACGACTTGCTGCGCCGTCTCAATTGATTGAAGATCACTAGGAGATGAAAATAGGTCTAAGGTTTAAGGGTGACAATTGTTTATATAGAGAGAATGGGATGTATGAGTTATGGAATGTATATGAGTTATGTGTATGTGCATATAGAAAATGGGATGTAAGGTTACATGGATGATGGAAATGCAAATTAATCGATTTGCATGTTAAAATACAGATGTACTGTACACTAAAGCCTTAAACTCATGAAACTCTGTGCAAGTCACTGAACAATCTTTAAAATAATCTCGTCTTCAAAACTAATCTTAAAAAACAGTTCTGCATTTAATGATGTCTGTTTTTATTGTTGTTTTGAAGACAGTCAAAACAGATCGAATTTAAAGATACATGTCCCTGCGAAAGGGTCTTGTTCGATTTAAAAAATGTTTTACTTAAACTTGCAACATGTTGGCACCTCTGTGATATACTTTCCGGGGGTCTACAGTGTATCTAGAGACATCCAAAAACAATTGCTTTCATACTCACATCCTCTGTATCTTTTACTCGCAAGATCTGTTCCCTGAGGTCCTGTAGGTCATTAAAGGTTGACTGTGCTGTGATGGAGTATACCAGGGCGAAGCCCTGACCATTTTTCATGTACAGGTCCCTCATAGCAGTGAACTGTTCCTGTTGTGCAACAGCAGAAGAGAATCTGTGATGCATCAGCCATACTTCACCTATGTGGTTACAATCTGTGTAATGAGTGCCTGTTTACTTACTGTTCCAGCTGTGTCAAGGATTTCAAGCATGCATTGCTGCCCATCCACTTCAACTTGCTGTTGGTGATAAAAAAAAGTAACAGATTTAGTGCTATTGCAAAACAGGTGGGGACAGTTAAAAGGGCAATTTCAGAGGTTCAGCTATTACAAAGATTAAGAACAACTTGTGGAAAGTGATAGCAGAACCCTGTTTTTCTGTAGGTTTACCTTTCGGTAAGAGTCTTCTATTGTGGGGTCATATTTTTCCACAAAAATGCCTTGTACAAATTGGACTGTCTGAAAGAAAAAAGCACATTGACGGATAAGAGCTCTATGTACTATGTATGTATATGACGACAAACATCACACCTACCAAAACATCAGAGATTGATAGGTAACTTCATAAACAGATAGACTAAAGACAATTAAACATTTTCGAATAAAGAACATTTTTAAAAACACGTTTAGTAAATCTGTCTCCAAGAAACAACAACATTTAAATGATAAGTATATGCCTAATAAAATGGTGACCACCATACTCACCAGTGCAGACTTGCCCACACCTCCTGATCCCAACACCACTAGCTTGTATTCACGCATGGTGAGGCGTTTTCACCGTACAGTACAAGACTCTGTAAGACAAAAATAGGAAAAGGTTAGCCAAAAAGCATATTTTAAGTCAAGTCTAATCCAGATAATTTAAACTAAATGTGAGAAAACGTACTGTTGCAATGTAATAATGTCTTTCATACTATGGGGAGTAATGCTATTAGGCTAATCGAACTTAATCAATGCAATTAAAGAAGCTATGTAGTAAATACATCGATCAACTGCTGTGTCGACATCGGCAATTAGTAACACAAAAATTATCAATGATATTCAAATGTTTTTGATAGAATCACACACTAGTTTTCAAAGACCCCTGTACATTAAATGAAGGGAAAAAGTCATTGTGAGGTCAATTCACTCCCCCGTCTATTACAATTTGTCACAAATGTAGACAATCCACTCCAGTCATGGTTAGATGTACACTTAGACCTCCAAAGTGCAGTATTTCAGCCCCTAAAAATTATTCACCACTGACATCAGAAGATTTCACATATCTTTCCCTCCCCGCCCACCACCCTGTGACTTCAGATGCCTTGGTGGTGGTGTGACCCCCTGCTTTCTTTTCAAAATGAGGAAGCTAGCAGAGAAGAAGCCATGGGGTTGAATCCAGTGTTCACAAGATCACACTACAACCTGAATAAAGCCACACGGGTGGGTAGAGTCCGTAGGCAGGATCCACAGTCAGTGCCACAAATAACTTAATCTCATTAGCATGCAGAGGAGCAGGACTATGTGGGGTGAGGTAGCACCAACCTCCATCAGCCTTGCACAGTAAATAAATTAGTCTTTCTAGACGGGCAAAAAAAAAAGAGAAGACTAATCTATGATAGCCTCAAAGTTAACACGTTTATTAATATGTAAGTGGTGCTACACTGAAACAAGACATGGAACTGTGAGCTGACGCATGCATGTTTAAGAGACGGCTTAGGCAAATCACAATAAGTTAACTTTCTGCTGAGAACAAGTGTCAATACACTCTGAGCAACGGGTCTGACAATGAGGACAATCCTTTAAGTGGATTGTTTAATGTGGAACGTTGTTAAATGTGAACACAAACAAAACAAAAAACACTCTGTCACACTCAACGAGCAATTTGCAATTCTAACCAAGTTGCATGAGGCAGCACCAGAAGCCCACGATGAGATACTACAAAGAACCATTCAGCCTCTTTAGTCAAGACATTGTAATAATCCTCCTCTGCTCAAGCAGCAGGCAAACCGAGAACAAAACAGATCAGAGAAACATGGATGTCCATCGCTCTGAAATCATTAGCAGCATAAAAGGAAGAGATGCTTACGTGAGCATCACACGCAGCGCACACTGCAGCTCTTTGAATTCATGTCGGTGCAACAAAGGTTGCTGTATCTATCTTATTCAAGACTAAAGCCTTTGTCTGAATTGATAAACATCTGATGTGGCCGGTAACCAACTGCCAGAGTAGGGCAGATTGTAGAAATAATGGTATAACTGATATCAGGGGTTGAGAGAAAGAATTTGGCAGAGCAAATCACTAATTCTGGCAACTGACAAATAACTATACTGGCTTTCATTTGTCGAGTGTGCTCCACCTATATTTCAAGACACAAAATAAAAAAGTCTTGATTTACAATGCGCATTTTATTCATATCCACCACTCCAGCAGAAACAAAATGCCCCTTCTCTGAACAAGTTACCGTGTACACAGCTGCAGATGGCAACTCCTTCTACATCTGGTAAGGGAGGGCTAGCAGATCTCTGGGCACACTGAAGTCAGTTATCAGGTGCTAATGTTGCGTTGAGAGCCAACAAGCACGCAATGATAGTCGAAAAAACTCCTTACAAGAAACCTGAAATAGACAGACAGAGATGCAAAGACGCATGAAATCTCCTTGAAGTGGTCTCCGATATCAGTTGTAAAGGACACGCCATTTATATAATAAGATTCAATATCAAGTTAGTGAGTAATCAGCATACTGTTGTTCCGTTTGTGAGCATATCTTCACATACATTTCTATTTTGTCTTTGGCCTTCAACTAGGCCATCTAGATTGAGCAAACTTCGTTAAGGAGCTGCTGATTAGTCGACTCTTAATCACAAAATTAGTAATCGCTTTAGAATGCGAGATTGTAGATAAAACAAAAATAATAATCTAGCAAAAGTTAAACAGTCAACTTTACAGTTTAGCAAACCGAGCTACGTAACGTTACATGGGGACCATTTTAGCTAACGTAAGCTAACGTAAACTAGCGTCATTATAGGGCCCTGGCTAAATTCAACCCACCGTCATTATTAGCCAGATTAACGAACGCAGCGTCATCTTAATTGGTGCCATGTAAATTAACGAGTTCACTAACTCGTTTACTTGGCTGTGACGGTAACGTAAATCCAACACCAACAGCTCACCAAGTTAAGTGGATTTTCTAACGTTAGCAAAAGTTGGTCCGCTTCTTCCCAACAGCTAACCTCTCAGCTATCGCAACGCAACTAAACACAAGATAGGTACCACTGAGATAACGTTAATTATCAACGAATAAAGTTTAAATCGTTGTAAAATTGCAACGAACTCGCAACATATTTAAAGGTCGTGGCATAGCGTTAACGTAGTACATCAAAACGTATTGCCGTTAATCATTTGTTAATTTCAAAGACAAGCCATTTTAACGCATGTCATGCCGTTTTTAACTAGCTACTTATACTATTAAAAGGTTAGTTTAACTTTATGCTAGCAGCTGAGCTAAGAGGTTAACGAAACAGAACGTTGAGATTAAAGTGACCAGTTTTCTTTATGTAGCTAGCAAGCAAGTTAGCCAACAAGCCAAATTGGCTAACGGCGGCCGTTAGTAACGTTTTCTAGCTAACGCAACATTTTAAAGGAAGCTCAGCCTTAATTCTCGGTATATACTTCTTGTTCGTTTTAGGCAAACCAAATAATTATGCTATCGCGCAATTTAATTTGACATCAAAGACACGATTCGCAAACAACTCACCCCCGTGTTGTTCCGCTATTTGTGCTAGTTCCGACTGGGCGAGGATACTGTACTGAAGCTGTGTAGGGTTGGGCAACCTATTCAGGGATGCGGTGCTGCCCCAACAGAAAAAGGCCTGCCTATAGCTAATACACTTATATATTTTGACCAAGTTGCAAATTGAGTGCTAACTAATTGAGAAATGGTTCCACATTCAGACAAAGGGTCGACAGATATATTTCAGGCATTGTCAAATAAAGTAGCTTCGATTTTAACAATTAAACTAAGACTATTTCTGATTTATGAAAATAATGATAAATTAGGACGGATCATAATGCATGTCTCCGTGGGTTACGCGCATATAGTTTTTAGGCATCGTCAAGCCATGCTAACGTCATTAATTTGGTACTGTTCCTGGATACCTTATATGGCAACATTGATATGGTGGCTTTACCTTATTACTCATTCAAGTCAAGCTGTTGTGTTCAAAATGCTCCTACTGCGTCCTAGTCAGTTTGCAGGACAATGTGGATAAAAAGGAACATTAACTACATTGACTTAAAGAAAAAACGAGAAATGTGCAAAGATGATTTATTTTACAGTTATGCAATTGCAATATCACCCCAGTTCTCTCTAAAAACGAGATGATCATACCAAACCATAGCCATAACTTACAAAAAAATGTTTTGTTGTTGAAACAAATAATAATAAGTTTAAAAAAGCCTTAAGTAGGCAGCTCAAACACACAATATTTGATGATAGTTGTACTGTTTTGTGTCTGCCTAGGCTTTTTGTTTTAAATATGAATTACGCATTTCCACAGTATGGCCACATTCTCAAAATTCAGTAGACCTTATTCTGTTAGGTAAGTGGAATCAGTCTTTGCGGTATATGTCCAGAAAACAGGTTATCCCTTTCCAGTCCTGGGGCATCTGGGAAATTAATTGTGTAATACAACTCATTCCCATCCAGTGTCTGACTAGTAGAATGCTTTGCGTATATATCTTCATACACATGACAAAGATCCTCTTCTACCTAAAAGAGTGTGTTTTACAGAATAGGGGGGATTAGTGTTAGCTGGAATAGTAAGGTAAAGAGGGTTAGTTCTTGAATACAAACATATCAGAACATTTGAGAAAATTATCCAGAGATTATAATCTTACCTGTCTTTTGTCAGGAACTGATGATTGCAATGCTATGGGGACACAATATAAACTATAAGAAACACCCACAATGCATTGACAATCTTGTCATGCAATATGGACTTGTTATTCTGCGTGTGTTTAAATTTGGACCAAATGTAAAGCTTTTTCTTACAAATAGAGGATGTTTTCTTCCTGTGCCAGACTCTAAGTGCCACCAAAGTGACATACATTAAAATTCCAAGGACAGCACTAATTGAAGTGTAGATGCTGTTCATACCTTAAGAACAATAAATGAAACATTATCCCCGCAAGATTGTTTTGTTCAAACTTCTTGTTGTGTTTAGTTTGTTAATTAAAATACCATAGTGTTCACTGGAGGGGGCTGATGGTGTGATTTCTCCATCAGAATTACACCACTTATTATTTGGCCCCTAATTAATAAACAAATACATGCAAACAAACAAATCTAATTATTGTGTGTGCACTTTTTAGAACACATAAAGTACATGCATAATGCACTATCACAAGATCCAGCAGTTTGAACCTTTGCAGTAGCTGTTATTCCCTTAGATGCAGTTGTCATCATGTCCGTAGTTTCCATCACTGGTGTCAGCGAGAAGATAACTATAGGTAAAAGTAAACACAGACAATATATCTAGTTTTTCATTCAATCAGTAACAGCGAACATTCTTTACATAGTCTATGCTATGAAGAAAGACAAAATATAATGAATTTGGCATACCATTACTTACAGAAACCTCTACTTTGGTTAATGAGTCTCTTCCCCATAGATCAAGTCCACAGTGGTATACACCCGAGTCTTGAAGTACAAGTTGTTTTATGGTAACAGTGAAAACACGTCCATTTGTGCTGTCAAACCCTAAATATCTTCCTTTCTGTATCACTGTATCGGCTCGGTCAATTTTGACAAGAATGTCCTCGTTGGTGTTACAGGGGTTACGACATAAATATTTAGCTGAGTACAGATACATGTCAGGGTATGAGCATTTAATATCTAAACTTCCACCCACTGGTCCATGTGCTCCAATTTTGCTTCTTATACCACAGCATAGACCTTGAATGAAAGAGTAAAACAATATCTAAATGTATCACGAAATATAGACATAAATTTTTTTAACAATAGATTATTTTGTAATGCATATTTCCAATTTCATTTTCCAAAAATACAATTGTCTACAAATAATTACAGTAAAGTCTGTAGGGTATTAAGTATATTAAGAGTTTAAAATACTCACCTGGCAGGAAAAATAAAACCTTCATACAATTCATTTTTGAGATTTTTTTGAAAATCATTTCCTTTCAAGAATCATAAGTAGAAGGCAGTAGCATTTGATGTGTCTCAAACTTGTATCTATTATTCAGTGTTTTAATATAGGAATTAATAGGGAAGTGAGAGAATGCCTTGCCAATTCCAGGAAGGAAGCGTCACAGACAAAAGCAAACCTCTTTGAAGTTGACACATTCAAACCAGACATAGATTTTTAATAGACCACCTTTATTTACAATAACTTCTACTTTAACATAAACCTGTCTAAAGCATTTTGCAATCCAGATAAAGAATAACTGTAAAGATATAAAATGACAAATAATATATGTTTCCGTTTCCCCAATAATCACTGTTACTAAAGTTTAGTTCGATAGATACGATTTGTTCTTGTACTATATCCAAGGTTTTCACAACATCTCAAAAATATTTGTTCCTCTTTTGATAGAGCCCAACACACATACTTTCACGGGTCAATAAGTCACAGGCATCTCTTTACTGAGGAAGTAACACAGTCAAAGATGCCCACGTGTTGTAGATGCAGTAAGTATAAAGTTCAGTCAGAAACTTTGCCGTCTGGACATAGTGAAATTAAATTTATTATAGAATAAAAATTCTCACTGTTGATTAATGGACGGCCTCACAAAACCATGTCTATGAATATTTACTGATGAAATTATAATTACAAAGATGTGTCAAAAAATTTTAATGGTGAAATATTTCAAAAATGGGTATGATCCGAATAGGTTTATCACAATAATCTGCTCACAAAATTTACAGTTTCCAAATGTTTACCTTCAGTTCCCTTTTCCACCATCATGCTCACCACCTCCATCTCTCTCTCTCTCTCTCTTGCATTAAAGAGCAAGACATTTAACTGGCAATCACCCAATAATTGAAAAGAACAGGAATTATTTAATTCTTCCATGGTATTTTCTCCACCGCAACAGCCTAATAGGAACATTGGATAAATTCAAAGAAAGGAAAGTGGGAAGGAAGGGAGCAGAGAATAGACTACAGTAAATAGGATGAGTTTCCTTACGTGAATAGTAACAATATTTGTACTTTTAGCATTGTAATACAGTATATATATACGTAAGTGTGTGTGTGTGTGTGTGTATATATATATATATGTAGTTATGATCATTGCTTAATTTGAATTTTGTTTGAAGATTTTGTTCCTTTGTTGATGTAGACATTCCTTTCACTTTAGCGAAACATCTTTGGAACATCAACCTGCAAGAGAGAACATTTAAGAGAGAGTAATTCAAGAAAAGAACTGGATGCATGAGTATATTGAGCTCATTAAACTGAATAATGTTTTAAATCCACACACACTGTCCAACCATTCAAAGAAGCTACAATCGATCACTACTTGTTGGAACAGAAACCATATTTTTTCATCTACTCTAACCTTTTTGAAAGCTTTCATTGTCGTGCTGCAAATGGAGTCTAGTAGTTGGTCCTTGGAGTTTCTGCCTCCAGAATTGCGTGATGTCTGCCCGTTTAGTTTTCTCCTTGACATAGGTGTAAGGGTCTTCCGCAAAGACCAGCTTTCCATTCCTGTAGCAGGTGTACGAGGTGGAGACACTCGGCCGGACTGTCCAACCTTTACCTTTGAGAGGAGCTTGTGGGAAGGTCCGGGAGAGTTTTTCCCCAACGAGACATTAGAGGTTGTCTCTGTTTTGTTGAATATGCTTCCTTTGTCCTTGAACACAGAGAACGTATGTGTCCTTTTCTTGTTGGTTTGTGTGTCAGAACGTTTTTCTTGTGGTGTTTGTCTTGATTGTTGAGGCTGCTGGGGGGACAAAGAGGTTTTCTGGCAAGGTAGGTTTGGCTGAGTGAACTGCTCAACCTGTTTTTTCACCTGCATCCGACGTTGGCGCTGCTGGTCCATGTTACGGCTCAGAATGTTGGTCAGTGTCGTCCTTGGCCCAGCCAGCTCAAAATGGTGCCCCAGTCTAAGCAATGTGTGGTTTTCCCTTAGCATCCGAGCCATCTCCATCTCAGTTTTCCCTCCACAGATGTGTCGCTGGTTGTTAAAGCGGAGTTCAGTGACGGTAACATTGTGCTCTATGCCTTGGACCAGGGCCAGGATACCTTTGCTTGTGAGGTGGTTTGAGTCTAAGATGATGCTGGCCAGACAGCTGTTGGTCAGCAAAGTGCTTGCTATGGCATAAGCCACATGGTCATCTGCCCGGGTATTAGCCAATGCAAAAGTTTTAACATGGACGTTGTTACACAGACTCTCGGCAAGTTCTATAAGCGTCTGGGTTTTAATAACCTCTGAGTTATTGACGTTCACTTCCGTCAATGAAGGATCATTGTTTCTGACCCTGTCAAGGAGTTCATTAAACATACTGGAAACGTTACTTTCATCTTCTGCATTGACACCCACAGCAACTTGGGGTTCTTCTCTGCTGTTAACATGTTTGACCTTTTGTGAATTAAAGTTTTCACTTGTATTACATCGTGTTGTCTTTTCACATTCCTGAAGTCTACTTGTTTTCTTATCGGAGCTGTCTTTTTGTCTGTCGTGTTCCTTACTATTGCTTTTTACTTCTATTTCAGAGCATTTTATTACACCAAATTTGTTGTCCTTTCTGGAAAAGAATCCTCTTATTTTACTATCCTTAGTTTTGTGTGATTTTTCTATCCTGCTGTTCCCCTTATTATCCTCCCTATTACCTTGTCCCTGCAACTTTGAAATGAGTTCTTTGGTTTTGCATTCCAATTTCTTACTTTTAACATCTCCTTCGGTTTCACAACTGTCATTTTTCCCTTGTAATTTCGAGATAAGGTCAAGTGTTTTGCAGCTACTCTCTTGCTTTTTACAATCTCCCCTTTGGTCCTTGAGCTCTGCTTTCCTTCCCTTGTTTTTCCCAACTTCACCTTCCTCTCCTTTTATGTCTTGTCCCTCATCTTCTATGACGCTCTGTTGTGGTTGCCTTTCCCTGCTGCTTTCTTGAAGGGGACTATTACAACCACATGCACTGCTGTCTAGTTCCCCCTCCTTTTCCATGGAGCTGTCCTCCTGGTTTTTGTTTCCAACAGGGTAACAATCCGGCTCTCTGTTGTCATGGTCATCTGGTGTTGTGAAGAAACTATCACAGCTCTTTGTCATTTTCTTCAGGTTATCCCATCTCCGTCTTTCAGCTTCAGGACCCCCCTTTCAGCGTGACAGAGAACATAAAAAGTATAGTATAGTACAGACAGTATAGATTAAGAATGCAGCAAACACATTTCAATTTAAAATTACACAAAAAAATGTCCAAGTATTATACAGGATATTTATATCTTGTAACTTCTGTTTAAAATGTTTCCCAGATCGCAATAACATTGTATACAAATAGTTATGTGAATGTGACAAATATGAAATTATCATTGACTAGATTGTTTTTGTCAATAAGGATTATTTTGGCAAGGGCTTCGTGTCCCTTGCGGAACATGTTGGAGGGAAACTACACCTTATAATGAACTCTAGAGCAGACCTGTCCTTAAAAGGCAGTGTGGGTCGGCCAGAGCGTTCTGTTAAGGAATTTCATTCCTCTTCAAATTAGGAGCTGCAAGCCTGTACTACTTCAAGAGCATGCAAAACGTTTTTACAAAACTTGCGGAAAGAGTAGGATAATAATGCTTATTTTGTCAAGTATGAAAGCATTGTTCAAATATGCTTGCAGCTGAAATGAATCAATTCATGAACAATTGAATGTTACATTATTCATACAACTTGTTCGTACTAGAAATTGCTCGTGTCGTGCAGGTGTAATGCATTACAGCAAGTTGCAATTTATAAATGTACTTAGTATAATTGTAAGATTAGTATGAGATGCTTGTTTGCAAGGCTTTGACTGAGTTTATTTTTGTGAAGCATCATTTGTTTATCTGGAGAAAAAGGCACTGCCTAGCAACTTGGTGATCTGTGATGCACAGTTGCATACTCAACCCTCTGTCTATTTACACAAGGGTTTTCATACCCATAGACACACTGGAGATTAAAAATCTTAGTAGTGACAGATATTTTCAGTTTTCACTTAGCACCTGTTGAAGTACTGTAAGGCCAGCTAGAGCAGATCTTAAATCTTTGCAATAGCATTGCAAAAAAAGAAAAGAAAACAAAGAACTGCTACTGAATTAATAAGCACTACTTAAATCAAGTCCCTTTTCTAACAGTGTAATGTGCTATTGTAATATATTTATAGAACGAATGAAAAAAGAAGTATAAACAAAATGTAGTCCTACATTGGGTTTATATAATGTGTTGATTTATTCAGATACATGTATTTACTTGCAACGTTTTGACTGTTCCATAGGCTACAACAAAACATGCCTCATACCTCAATTGAGAGCTCCCTCTGAATTAGTCTCTTGGTTTCGCGTTCGCAGAAATCAAGCATTGCCCCTCTGTTGTATTTTACTGACGGCTGTTTATCAGTCTGGTTTCTCTGCCTTAGACCGACAGGCACCGTCGGATCCGGTTCAATAACCGTAATTTCGTTCTCCAATTCTTCAACTTCGGCAGGCGTAAGACAGGCCAACAGGTTGTCAATATCGCTGTCGTCTTCATTGGTTTCCTCGGCAGGGGTTTCATGCCTGTGTCTAGTCCTTGACATCATTGGCCCGAGTGATGCTGCTTACTGATCTATTGTGTGTATTTGCCTGGACCTCCTGAACACCTGTTAGTCGGGTCCCTGTTCTTAAAGAGCATTATTCTAAGATCCATTGGCTCTTCGTTCTTTCCATCCTATTTTGGACATAGAACTAGAGTATTGGCCTATCAGGGGAACTGTCTGGACAGCCTATCAAGACGACTTGTAGCAAGAACAGAGCTGCACATAGCTGGCTAAGAGATAGTTCTGTCAAAAATATTTGATTGTTGTATCATTTTGCCAAGTTCATATGCATAAAACACATTTTGAAACGTAAATAGAAAATCTTACAACAATGTATAATCACCGCAACACTTAAGCAAATAAAGAAAAGTTAACTGACCACCCACCCTGCTTAGACCAGCATGAGAAATGAGGACATCTAATGGTCAAACTTTGAAGTTAAATAAATAGGAGAACATGATGATAAAAAAATACAAATACAGATCTTTGGGATTTTAGAACAAAAGGGATTTATTCCACAATATAAACTGCAATGTCTTTAACTACCCCACACTTTCCCCCCAAACTATCCTTAGCCCAATCTTCATTACATAATTGTAGCAGTAAATATAGCATCTACTTTCCTTCTTTCTGCTACATTGCTACTTCACAACTTACATAAGCTTTCTGTACATTAAACCAATGCTAAAGCACCAACACAAAGATCAGCAGAGACCAAGCCATTTAAGTCAATTCATTTCAGACAAACATTATTGCTCAGATAAATAAACCTAGTCTACAAAAATTTGAATAATTATATTATTAAGATGCATGATTTACTAAACACTGGGTTTCAAAGGGGAAAAGAAAGTTGCATTATTCATCTTATTTTCTTAGGGAAAGGGGGTATGGGATGGAAATCCTTAATTCTCTCTGTGTCTCTGAATTTGCATGCAAGTACGTTCAAAAGAAGATACTACCAACCCATGATCATAATAGGGTGCATTATAGTTAAAGACTCCTTTGCAACAAGGTACTGGAATCTTATGCAACACACGTTCCCCGTTCCTGTGTATATTTTTTTCGACAACCACAACCAATATAAGAAGAAATCAATATTTATATAGAATGTGTAAAAATACAAAAAAACAAAACAAAAACTCAAACGGGTATAGTTCTGGGAAATAGGTCAATAAAGAGAAGATAGCACCGTTGTTACAAAAGGTATGGACATAGGGTAGGGTATCAGGGATGGGTATCTGAGGGGTGCTGGACACAAAAGACACAGGCTCAGTGACACATCTGGACTGGTGGCTTGCTAAAATAGAGTGAAGACTGGCAGACCAGCTTTTCCTTCAGACAAATAATAATAAAAAAAAGAAAACAAAAAAGAAAATTAAAAACATCTTCATTTTGTCTTGCTTTACTTCCTCGTGTGTCCATCTTTTACTGAACAGCTCACACAAACGTAGTCCTCTTTTTCTGCGAGCTCGGGTGTCACACCGACACAGACCTGGTGGAACCACTGGTTACAACTGCCATCACACTGAACCCAATCCACCTAGAAAGTAAAAAAAAAAAGAAAAAAAAAAGAGGGATGTCTTTTGAATTAATTCTCATACACATTTAGCAGATTATCCAAATCAAATACTTGGCTATGATAAAAAAAGGATTAAATAATGAACTAATCCTTCTATTATATTTACAGAAAAACATTTTACTCACTCCACAATTATAGAAGATATATTGCCTATGATAACAATTATCCAACGGGAACAACATTTAGATTTTTTTTTTTTTCTTACCTCATCTCCTTCCGGTAGCTGACAGTTTTCTGCCGGACACACAGCCATTTCCTCGTCGGAGTCGTCTGACTGAGAGAAGTCTGATCGAGGAGAGGACGACGTGGAGGCTGCCCTGCGCTCCAGGCTCTTCTCCTTGTTGATCTTCTGTCTCTTGTGCTGCAGCTTCTTAGCCTTGGCTCTGCGTTCTGCCTCCAGACCCTCCCTCTCCAGATGACGCTTGACCTTCTTGTCCCCACAGTTTGTCACATAGACCGCATCCTAGCGAAGCAAAAAAAAAAAACATGATTATTTTTAATTTTTAAATATTACTGCAGTTAATTAGTATTATAAAGATGTACTTTGCTAGTATCTATTCTGTATTCCCACTGGAATATCAAAATGTAATGTCATTTTCTAAGGTCTTAAAGATAATTTCAATACATTTGTAATTGGTTTTGATCGAGGAACAGCCCAATGTGCCAATCTTTGATCTAGCTACATAGTTCCACAGAACTTTTATCAAGTCATACTACGTCAACAACGACTAGGTCAAGCAGTGGATATATGAATTATGTTAAACAGACAGAAAACAAAAGGGCCAAAACATATTTTTAGTACAGTGTCGTAGTAAAGACATTGGCTTACCTCTTTCTGTGGTAGATTCTTTCCCTGAGAGTTGCATTGCTTGCGCTGGTCACAGTCTGCAGTGTCATTTGGTGGCGACGTGTGTCCCTTGGTGAGGTGGCTCCTGAGGCCGTTCAGTAACTGGTGGTAGAGGTTCTGGATCTCGGGCAGAGACACCTGCAACAGGAGCCCCTCCACCATCAGCTCCTCCAGGTCCGCACTCAGACCTAACCAGAGACATATCAGCATTCTGAAAGGGAACTTGTTCATTTTAAGCGGCATCATTTTGCAATTGTGCGTGTAGGTCAGAATCACAGGCTAAAGGCTGATGCTGACCTTGCAGTGGAATGCATCGCTGCTCAGTGTAGAACACCGTCTGTGGATGGCTTGTTCTGTTCCATTCTGGAGTCAAATGAGGCGCCTGTGTCAACACAAGAACAAAAAAAAAAAAAACATGACTCTCTGGGCCAGGGAGATTTCAAAACCCGTAAAAAAATCAATAAAAAAAAATCAATGGGGAAAGCTTTTAGTAACCTGCTCATAGCCAGTAGTGTGATTGACTGTTGCCCAGCACGGCAGAGTGGGCGGGGCACCTGATACCTCCTCCAGCAGCTCTGGCAGGTTATAAGAGTCTGAGAGGTGCTGTGCATGATGCTGCCAGTTGACAGTCCTCTCGATCATGTAGTGCAGTGCGTTGCCTTCGGGCAGACGCACAGGGATACGCTGCAGAGTCGACAGCAAGGGCAGGACTTTGTCGAGCGGAGGTTTCTGCGAGCGCCTGCAGAGCGGGCACAGCCACGGCTGGGCTGAGCGGGCTTCCAAGGGGTCCCTCACACAGACACTGTGAAAGGCGTCTCGACACAGCTCACACTGCAGCATGGCTCCCATGAGGGTCTTCTGACACACACACACCTTCAGGTCCATAGAGTCTGCTGTGGGGAGGAGTTTGGACTCGTTGGCTGCCCTGAGAGAGGACAGAGCCTCCATTTCCCGTAACCGCACCTCTTCCAGAATTGTCATCTGTGGAGAGAAAAAAAATCAAGACAAGAACCACGGTTTAATTTGTAGTCAGAAGCACTTGAATTTTTAAAGATGTGTTGACTACATGCAAGTTTTCCAAATTACTTACTAATAATGACTTACCATTATTATCCTATTCAATTTAAAAAAACAATAAGGATGGATTTGTGAAAAACAGACTATCGCAAGCATTTACTAGCCATGCCAGTGCCAGTATCCGGTTTTGTCATGAGGAAACATTGTGGTTCCTTACAGCAGAGGTAGAATCTTTGGTCTCCGAGAGGGCCTTCTCCACGTCGCTCAGACAGTCAAGCCTCGAAACTTTCTTTTTGCTGTTCAGAGGAGAATCTTTAACTTTTTTGGACTTCCTCTTTGGAGAACCCACAGTACCAAATTCACATCTTGGAGAAAGAACCTGTATAGCGAAACAAAAATAATACTATAGAGAAGAACAAAGTAGGCATGCTGATCCCAGTCATGTTCACAGGTGACATTCCATATGGACAGCATTAAGGAAAGATCACCTCGAGCAAAGTGAACGGAGAGTTTTGCATTAGGAAGGTTTGAGCTGCCGACTCTCTCCAAGCTTCCACCTCTGCCACCAGGGCCTCCAGACTCTCCAAAGGTTCCAAGTGGACCTGGATGGCTTGTCCACGTAGCACCATGTCAGACAGGTTGTCAAACACTGGGATACGACCTCCAGCCTGAAAGGCACATGCAAAATGTTGTTCCAATTTAAAACTATATATTTAATAATAATAATTTACATCACATATAATAGAATAAAAAAGTGCCTGTGTGAGCGACAGTGTTCAAAAGGAGAGTTGGCCAACCTGAAGTTCCTCTGCTTCCTGAAGCCACTCTTTGGCCCTCCTGATGGAGTCTTTAAGCAGCTGACAGTTGGGTAGGTAGGCTTGGATTGCACCAGCCTTCTCTGCCGCCGCATTCAGAGTGTCGATGGTGTGGGGTGGCCTGATGGAAGGACAAAACATCCCAAAGTGTGAGCTAAAGACTAGTGTTTTACAATCACATGCACGTCAAGTCGATGGCTGTAGCAAAACAAAAAATTATTGTAACTTTATAATAAAAATTATTGATGAACTTCCAAAATGCCCAAATGTATTTTCGCTAAATGTGTTTCAAACCTTTCCTCTTTCAAATGTTTTGCAACTTGCCCAGATCAGAGTTGAGGTGACAGTTTGGATCATGCACAAGTTTTCCTCTACTAACAGATTAACCTAACAGCTTCACAGAACAAACCATTCTTTTTTTTCATATGAGTCTATTTGTGCTAGTAAGCATGGTAAAGTTACTTAGAAATAAATATCCAGTACTGCTGGATTACGAAGACAAAAAATGACGAAGAAATTAATTCTGCAGATGTAAATGCCTGAAACGTTACCTTTATATAGATATATATATGGATGCACATTTTTGAGCCATGCCATTTAAAAGCCTTTTGAAGCGCTGGTGACAGTGGTTATTGAAAAAGCACCAGACACCAATGGAATGAAGGCAAAACTAGATATATGCATGCTCACTTTTTGTTGATCTTGTTGAATATTCTAGCAGCAGCATTTTGCACTAGCTGTAATTAAAATGAAGCAAAATCAGGGACACTAGCATAATGCTGCATAAGTCAGGTATGCACGAGTCACCTAGTGCAAATGCTGGTATAGTATGCTGGTATAGTAAAACACCAGCAAACCATACTTGCTGGCATTTACAAAAATGTTTTACCTCTTTTCTACTGACAAAAGAGTAATGCACATGTTTGACACTAGTTTGGTGTGGAACAATCAGTTTAATTCGACCATAAAAAAACAGAAGGGAAATCTTCCAGTCACAATCGCTTTCTATCCTTGTAAACAAAATGGAAGACGTCTCAGTGCTGCCCTCACCTGGCCCTGAGCAGGTTTCCAGCCTTCTCCTCCCAGTGCTCAGACACCGTCAGCAGCTCCTGCAGGCGGGCCATGGCCTTCTCCACAGATGGGTGTGGGTTAAGGCCAACGCCTTGGTCAATGAGCCTCCTCATGGTGTCCAGTGTCAGGGTGGCGAGCTGACCGCTGGCCTGCTGGATGCCCTCCAGCCAGCGCGCCTGCTCTAGCCGCTCTCTGAGACGAGGGAGCTCGGGCAGGTCCACGTCGAAGTCGAAGCTGACGTCCAGCAGGCTCTGGATCTCAGCCGTGCTGGGCGCGTCGTCCAACAGGACCTTCTCGCTGTGCTGTTGGAAGTCCTCGATGCGATTCAAAAGCTCCTATGGTGAACATGATTGCAAAATAACATTTGCTATCATTAGCTTATCACATCAATCGTTTTCATATTTGAGGTTTAAAATGAAATACTTTTCAATGAAATAAAATGCACTGTCCCAACGGAAATATAAATCTACAGAAAGAGAAAGTCATAACAACCCAATAAAATGTTTTATACGTTCCGTTTCTCTCCTTCACGGTCCTAACATTTCCCTTACACTGTCAAAGAAAGCGTGCGTTCCTGCCCATGAACTTACCTTTAACATGGGAGCTTGGCGGAGACTGCAGGGAAGGTTGTAAAGCTGCCTTACGAAGGACCGCAGCTCTTCTACGGTCAGCTGGTTCTGAGATTTCCCACCGCCACAGCGATACCTACGCAGGACAGAGGAATCAAGACAAACCCAGCAACGTTCATAATCTAGCTCTTGCGCTGGAATTTCACTATTTCATAGAGAAAAGGGGGCTCCAAATGAGTGAGAAAGAGTGTGTGAGTGAGTGAGCAACAATGTACAGTACTGTGCATATGTTTTAGGCAGGGGATGCTGTTTTGAAGGCGAAGGGTGGTCACACCAAATGTTGATTTGATACAGATTTGCTTTTCCCTCACTTTGTATTTTATGAATTGATAAAAAAATAAACAATTAACATTTATCCTTTTATGTATTTTTTTTTTCTAACTTTAAAGACATCACACCTGCCTAAAACTTTTGCACAGTACTGTATATGTTGGTAACCGTACCTGGTCTGCCTCTTGCCATTCAACAGCTGCTGTGCCACCACAGCACACTTCTCAGAGTCCTGGGTGACCAAACGGAGGCGCCTCAGGAGGTCGTTGTCAGGGAAAGATTTGGATTCGGACTCGCCAATGAGAGTGCGGAACACTGCCAGAGCTTTGACGAGAACATCCCACAAAAAATTATTCACAAAAGTTCACAGAAAAATCTAGCAAAATCTCGGTTGAAAGCAGTATGAATGGCAGACGCACACTAGTTAGATGCTGTAGCACATACTCATCCCAAATATTTGCTGTAACAAGTACAGCTACCAATGGCACTTGTGATTAGGTAATAAAAAAAACTATTCAAACAATGACTGGCAGTGAGGCTGCTCACCTCTCTTCTTGTCCAGCTTGGCCTCGAGTGTTGTAGACACGCGGGAAGCCCACTCATCATAGGACAAGGATCGCTGCTTCACCGCATTCATCATGGGGTAGAGATCATCCAGTGTATACCTGTAACTACAAACAGAACAGTAACGGGGTAAACGCACGGCCAGATTTGAGCGATATAAGTTCGGTAGCAAAATAAAAATAAAAGGCCCAGGAATGAGTCTCATTCAGGATGACACCATCTTTACGATGAAATCTATGACATTTTTTTTTTAATTCAGCCTTCTTTTTTTATTTGTCTTTTTTTTACTTATTCTATTGAAAAAAAAAAATTTCAGATCAATGCCAACCCCTTCCCCCTTTAAAAAGAATAATCAACAACTGACCAAAATACATTCCTTACCTTTATCATGTCAAGTTTAAAAGCAAATAAACCCTTTTTTTGCCCAGCAGCCAGAACAGTGGCCTTACTTCAGTGTGTAGCTGGTGATGGGGCAGGAGCAGAGGTTGTTGATGTGGTGTAGACACACCAACACCCCAGGCCTGCAGGGACAGGTGACAGCAGACAGGTAACAGGTGGTCCGGCATTTGGCACACTGCCGCTCGTCATCCTGCAAGTGATCGTATTTCGCCTCCCGGCAATGTAACACTCCCTTGGGGAAGAGACAGATGATAATAAGGGCCATGGTTAAAACCTAACCCACACAGAGACAGAACTATAGCTTGTGGTTTGCCCTAATTAGAATATATTAGTATCTTACTATGTATCTAATAGTCTTTGGGCCAGTTTCCCAGACATAGATTAAGCCTAGTTCTAGACTTAATCTCATTCTCCATTGAAAATGTTTTTTAGTCTAGGACTTGGCTTAATCTTTGTCTGGGAAACCAGCCCATAGTGTATGGCTGTTGTCTTATTATGTTGCTTAAATACAATTCTTAAATAAAACACTGAATAGCCCCAAGCTTGTGCTTGGTTATGTAAAAAAAAAAAAGTAATAAATGTCGCTACCAAGCATACCATCTTCCTGACTTTATCCCTTAGGGTCTTCTCCTCACGGATCATAACGGCTATGTCCTTTAGGACAGCAGAGGCCAGGACCACATCTAAGTTCTCTGCTTTGGCGGCCATGTTGCAGACCATCTCATCGTGGGAGAAGACGTTGTAACGGTGGAGAAGACGATAGTGGTCGACACACTGTCTGCCCAGAGGCATCTGACGTTGATAAAAAAAAAAAACAGAACACAAAGTGAATTTCCATCCCGCAGTTGATCATCATAACAATATAGTGTACTTTCTTTTTAAAATAATAAAGTTCTTAAGCAACAATAAAACAATTTAATACGTACAAGAAACAAATAGCTGTAAGTCAGTAGAATTTTTTTTATTTTTTTTTTTACAATAAAAACACTACAACAATGACAACTATGAAAGTCCCTAATAGGTTACCCAGTCCACAGTGCAGAAATTGACAGCTTCAGCAAAGTTGAAGCCTTGATTGAAGCCACTGTGGTAAGCTCTGGGGAAGGTAACAACAAACTCCCCAGCACACTGGTTGGTTCTGTAAATCTATAGACACAAACACACCCCAAAGAAATTTAATCGAAAAGCAGTAATATGTGATTCACATATTCAAAACAGTAGCACAGTGGTACTTGAATGGCAAGGATAAAGAAGCCGATAGGAGAAAAAACAAAAAAAGAGAGATTTACCGGAACTCCGTGTGCCATCAGAGTGTTGGGGTTCATGATGGTGACCAGCTGGTGCAGGAGGTCAGGCTGGGACTGGAACAGCTCCGGAGCAAGTTTCTTCATCACTGTCTCGAGCTGCTCTGCAGCAAAGCCCGGTGCTCCGTACCATGTTTTCGGTTCCCCCCTTTGTCACGGAAAAATACACATATATATATTCTGGTAACATTATTACAACTATGAAAATGGAAAACTAGGACCCGACTTTTCATTCAAATAAGAAAGCCACGACCTCAAGCCTATGAAATGCGAAAAAGAGTGATGTGGGCGATCCAAAGACTTATTGTGATACTGAAAAACTAAACAAGAGCCGCTTGTACAAGTACCAGTGCAGGTAGTTGATGGAGTAGCTCCAGTGATCCTCAATGTGCCAGCAGAAGGAGGAGAAGCACATGCCGATGTAGAGCCAGGGTAAGGTCATTCCACAGATGTCAGCCGTGACGTGGGTCAACACAGAGGGATCCATCATCGCCATGTTGTTCAGATTCCAGCCACACTGGAGATACTTCTGTGAACAATAATAACATATAGTCTTGAGTTAATAACAAAATATAGTCTTGCGTTAATAACAAAACATAGACTCTCGTTAATAAAAGGTTATGGCGATGTAGTGATAGCAGTATCAACGCAATTACAATATAATGTTGAAGTTATTATGTGACAAAATGACCAGAATGATTAATGCATAATGACAAGGACATAAATTTAAAGCACTTAAAAAAAAGCTCACCTCATCTGCAGGGGCAACCTTGAATTTCCCATTTCGGATGGGGAATCCGCTCCCAAACTCCTTGGAGGCGATGTCGGCGCCATACTCCACTGTTACATCTTCCTCTATGGCCCCAACCAAACGCCAGAACTCCTTCTCCACCAGCTCTGTGGGTACCATCTGAAATACATTTAAAACCATGCAAACAACAATGAAAAAAAAAGAAGAAAAAAAAGAAAAGGGTTTATGTTTACATAGGGTGTGTAACGATTCTTGGATTCTTTCTACTTACATGAACTGGCATGTTGAAGTAATCAGATTTGAAGGCATCTGCCATTTGCCCAAACGCACGCAAAGAGTAGTCTCTGTATGCTTGCTCAAAGCCAAATGCTTCCTGTGGTTTGCTGCACTCCTGTAAAAAAAAATTTAAGCGTCACATTACAACCATCTTTTATCAGGATTATTTCAGAATCCTTGATAAAAAGGAAAAAGAAATGAGATAAGTCAAAAATAACAGCTACAGCCCCTTTTAATATGAGCCCACCATAGGTTTTTAACAACAGACAAGGTTGTTTGTGTGTGTAGATCTTTAGGGAAATCGTCTGGTCGAAGAGCGAAAATAAGACTCTGCCTCACCTGAGCCAGACACTTGGGGCACCTCCAGTCTCCTTTGGGGACGTCATGGAGTGGCGGGATGAGACAGAAGGTGTGGTAGCTGTCGTCACAGCCGTCACACAGCAGCAGGCGGTCCTCTTCAGTCCCGCTGCCACACACCAGACACACCACCAGGTCCACCTGCAGAGATGAAATGGTGGAGAGAGAGGTTGATTTAAAAGCCACTGAAAATCACAACATAAAATTATGTTCTTTATAGATATTAAATGTTTAGGGTAAACAACTATTTAAGATCCTCACAATCCAACAAAGTGTAGGTAACAGACCCTTCCCACTCACCATACTCACTGGAGCCAGAGGGATGTTTTTCTTGTACCGAGACTTGTTTTTGTCAGCTTCACTTGCTGGCTCCTTGACCTCCACAGCCTCCTGTTTAACTGGGATAGGAATCTCTTTTTCTTTCTCTAAAAAGGTGAAAAGTAATCATCATCAAATAAGTAGAGCCACATACTAAATAGGACTGAAGTATCATGCAGAATTGTCTATGCTCTAACTTTAGATACCGATTGTATAAGAATGTTGTATAACAGGTTGACTTTCTCACCGGGTGGCTCAGGCTTGGCAACTAAAGAGCCCATTCTCCTCCTCAGATTGGGTCGATTCTCTACCGTCTCCCCTGGTTCTGCTTTTACACAGCCCACCTGTAACAAAAGAAGAAAGAAGTATATTCACAAAACTAAACTCTTAGTAAGAAGAATAAAAACAAGGAAGATTACACAGCGTCAGCATAAATTAATATCACACTGGTTGATTGTATGGAAAGTTGGGATTTCAATATGACCCCCCCCCCCCCCCCAATCCATCCAGCTACTAATTTGCATAAAAATGTTGTTAGAAAAATGTACACTCTGAATTACAGGTTTTGTTGTGACGTGTTCTTCTGACAAGTGTGTGTCGCTCTGTTGAAGAGCATCCACCTCGGTTTTGATGCGCTTGGCACGGCGGGCATTGGGGCAGGTGTCGGACGGCTGGAGAGACTGTCTCTGAGCCAAGTCATGGGGCTTGTAGTCCTTTGTGTCACTACTCTCCACCGGCAGGGTTGGCTTCTGTACACACTGGAAGATAAAGCAAACACATTATGCATTATTATCCCATGCAAACTATGCCATAAGCTAAATTTAGCAAGATATATGGATCATGACTTTCATCATTATTTATTTAGTTTCAATTGCTGAAGTATCTCAGAGAGTGTTTCTGAAATGCATAGCAAAAATAAATTGGGTCAAGAAGTAGACAACAACTAGGATTATAAAACATATTCTGCCTTAACCTGTGGCCAAATAGGCACTATGTTGTTTATCACATACAAGCCTTAATATCCTGGCCATGTTTGGTTTTATTGTTGGAAGAGTGTGTCAGGAATTAGGTGAGATGGTTAGCGAGTTAGCTTTCCAAGAGAAGACACAAAAACTAAAGTTGCCAAAGAGGACCAACAGATAGTGAGTCACCATCTAAAGCTCAAGGAGCTCATTCGGCTGAATCTGCCATTGTTTGTTACAGGAGAAGGGATACATTTGGGTTTTAGACAATGCATGAATGCAGAAGCCACATTCATGCTGTTACTTTGTTTTTACCCATGACAAAAACATACCTTTTTGAATTCAGGATCAGCCACTAAACGCATCAGTTTGGTGGCTAGCTCTGGCGCCTGAGAGAGGCAAGAGAGAGCTTGCATGGGTTACACAACAATTTAGAGTGACCTCTTAAAGAAGAGGTCACACATATCCAATCAATTCTCTTGGTGCTCTCTTGTAAACAATGTTTATGTATATGAAGGTGCAGACTGGTGACTTGACCGAGTCAGGACATTGTTTGAACGATTTATTAGACTAAATGCCTCAGTTTATTTATGTATTTTTTATATTTTAACAGTTAATTATTAAACAGTTAGAAAAAAACTTTGACTTCCACGTTTGGACATCCACTCAAACAATGACTATATAAATAAGGCATAATAGTATGTAAATATTGAATTATACCTGAGATTTTATATGTATACACAAGTCTGCAGTCCTGTATTATAGAATGACTATTATAAAAGCAAGCAATCTTTGTAGAAAGTTAAAATGGGATGCGACGAAGACAAACCAGTGGCTAGGCACTGTGAAGCCTGCCAACAAGTGAGATTCACATGCCCAAATATCAACCATGACAGCATCAGTTGGTAGTGCAACGTCAACAGGCACAGGCAGATTAACTAAGGCTCTGACACATGTGTCCAACTCACCAGGAGGTTTGCTCCGCTCTGAAACAGGTTGTAGGGGTAAAGAATTTTCTCGTAGTGGGCCCGTAGGTGCGAGCCAATAGCCTTGCCTGGAGCAAAGCCCATGTGAAGTGCAATTTTGGTCCATCGCCTCTCCCGACACACAACGTCAAATCCCCCCTCATCTGCCACCATCTTAAAATTACAATGGCCACATTAGATTAGGAAAATGCAGTTTGTTGCTGCTTTTGTAACCAATGTGCCATTAAAATCATCTACCTTGTTAAGTTTAAACAGGTCCAAAATCTTCCGTTCCACGTGAGGAATCTTCAATGCACATCCCTGCAAATCCCAGAACTTGGCGATCTTGTCCAAGAAGTTGAGCTTAACTCTGGTCTGGGCCTGATAAGATATGTGGGTTCAGTTTGACAAATCCCTTTTCGAATTTGGAAGGATAACAATATCGACTGATGCTATTCATGAGCTGTGTAGGACTTTAACAAGAACAATATCAGCACGAGTACTACTGTGTATTTTCTGAGATTCAACAACAAATTACTATGTAAGGATATAAATGATTTAGAAACCTCTCAAATTTGATTTGTTTATATCCTAAAGAATTATCAACACAAACAAAACCAACAAAATATATTGTATTTTTTATAAGAATAAACAAGCAAGAAAGAAAATGTTTTTGAAGTACAAATAACAAGTTTATTTTGTTGGTAATAGAAGTACCTTTCATAAAGAAATAAACTAGTGCAAAAAGGCTCATCATGAGTGGCCTTTCAAAATTATAACCATTATTAAACATATGTATATTTATGAAAATAATATTTTAATCACAGAAAATAAAGATTTTACCTCAAGTTCATTTAGCCTCTGAATTCGTGGAGTAAAGTGAAGTCTGTCAACATCACAAGCAAATGGAGGCTGCCACTCCTATAAAAAAACAAAAAAAAACAAATGAGTCTTAAAAGGCTGACTTTCTGAAGGTCAAATGTTCCTGAATGGATTTTGTTCTCATCCGTATTATACAATATTCTCAGGACCATAAGGACCGAACATTTTCCTTTAAAAAAAAAGATTTTTACAAACACTAATAACCTACTTAATAGATCACATCAATTTACCATCTCATATGGGAAAATTTAACAATGACAATTTGTAAGGTGCCGGGCTACCCTAAACAATTTATGAATGGGACAACTTTAAAATGTATGTAATATATTAAATGCAATCAATTATTCAATAGGCTACTATTTCAACATCATGATTTGGTTCAACTGTTTCAAATTCAAGACTTAGGATTGCGAAACAGTTCAGTCTCATTAAAGATGGCTATCATTATAAAATGGCAAAATACAAGTTATTGGTTGAACTAAATGTGCTCTATTGCCAACATCTCCACACTGACACACAAAATGGCCAGATGGAACACTCACTCAACAGGCTCAGTTTTACCACAAAGCCAACATGGAGGACAACCCCCAACAGAAGCTACATGAACACTCCTTGGGTTATGTTATTATGGAAAGTAAAAAGAATCAGAAAAAAATCATTTTTTACCAAGCTTACTACCAATAATATAAGAGAAGCTCCAGTTTGAAGAACAAATAAATAATATCTAAGTTAGTAGAGTACTCAGACTTCTGAACTAGTTGATTCACACAAATTTACATAAGAAATTTCACATTAAGAAAAAATAACTTGCTGTTGAGCTTACCATGGCATACCATCAAGGAGAGAACCACTACCTTTATTTGATGACGGTTCACGTCAAAGCTAGCGAATTCCTTGTGACTTGTGATGCATCATCCATCAAACAATGAATTAAGATTTTTGCTAATGCTCTTTTTAAACATGTGAATTATCGATAAACAATATTGTTGAGGTTAACAGTTGACACATACAGGAGGTAAGTAATATTTTTTGTATTAGAATGGCTTCCGCGTGTTGTAAAACAGCCCCTTTCACAGCATATGTCGTTCATGCTAACGTTAAAAATGACAGGTGAGGATGGCTTGCTGCTAGCCCAGCGTTAGCATGTCTTTAGTTTTCACAAAAAATTATTGATGCTAGCGACTTTGCACGATGAGATTAACTGTTGACATGGCATGTCAGATAACGTTAGATCGATCAATATGCTCCAGCTTCAAGACACTGCCATGAGGTTGGCAACAAGCTAATAAAAAGACAGTTGGATTGGTCGATGTACTCAATGTTTAGGTTTAGGAATAAGTATGATAGCTGTTGGTTAGCTAGCAGCAGTAGCAACACAAAGAATCAGCATAGCCTTGATCCGCCATGTTGAAAAGTCCCTTTAAAGCCCTGAGCCTGCTTGTGCTCATCTTCAACAAGCAATGTTCTTCAGATGAACAAACGACGAATTTAACTAATATAAGAGTATCTAAAGAACTCACCGGGGGCGGGCGGACTTTGCAAATCCCAGTTTTTTCAGCGACTGGACGAATTTTATTTATAAAGGCAAAAGGATCTCCAAATTCTTCCCAGCTAGGTTCGAAGACTGGGCACTCTGGAGGCGGCTTGAACTCGTCCGGCCGAGGTTGGGTCATCGTCTTGAACCGACCTTGGAGGTGAGACAGCACAGGTTGATTGGTTGCAGTAAAGTGTGACCGTGTTTTGGTCTACCAAAGGATATTCCTGCAATTTTACCCGCGAGGTTCCTTGGGACTCTATCCACATCCACACAAGAAGCAGCTTA
Source organism: Galaxias olidus (assembly GCA_026901105.3). Taxonomy (NCBI): domain Eukaryota; kingdom Metazoa; phylum Chordata; class Actinopteri; order Galaxiiformes; family Galaxiidae; genus Galaxias; species Galaxias olidus. The sequence goes on along the minus strand of JAPMUY010006907.1, from coordinate 332,362 downwards.
CACACACACACATCCACAGACTGAAACGAATGTTCCAAGGCGGTGACCACGTCCGCTCAAAAAACTAGATACCAAATAGTTCTGTACATTTTGCATTTTGTCTAGGCCCTATAAGAAATCCCCTGGTATGTTTTATACATGTACACGTTGCTTACACGCAAATTATACAAAAATGTTCTAATATTGTCCTACTACTTTTATATCTATCTATCTATCTATCTATCTATCTATCTATCTATCTATCTATATATATATATATATATATATATATATATATATATATATATATATATATATATATATATATATAATGGATTTGTATATAAATAGAAACTATGATGATATCGGAGAATGTTAGGTTTGTTACACTACTTGCATATCTTTCAAAAGACAGAGGGCAAGATTTCCTCTGTTTATTTTCATTTCCCTTGGTTGTGTCCTGATTTTATGTTCTGATCTAAGATTGTTAGGTAACGTGATTTTATAATTAGGGCTACATTATATGAAATTATTGTGAATAATTTGTCAATTTATGCAAATTTGAGTTTTCAAAAAAATATTACCAAACTTGAGGACCCTACGTGCTGGTACTAAATCCCACGTCATCTTGTTTGAATTTGGAAAGACCACTTTTAATCATATACATTTGGAATACTATTTTTTAGGAAAAATGTTCCTGAATGGATTTTGTTCTCATCCGTATTATACAGCCCTTTGCTTGAGTGGCTTGTGTTTACTTGTGCGGATGGATATTTTCAGGTGACACCTTCACCACTACCGGATCTCGCTCTTTAAATAGCCTCTATCAGTATTGTGTTTTAATATCAAATCATATTATACAAGCCCTCGCTATTTTCACTCTGAAAACATCTCACTCTATACCCTTGCATATAATTTCGTATTCATCTTTTAATCCGTAATTTGGATCCATTTCAATCTTCCCCAGTTTTAGAGCCAACCTATTAAAACTGGAATATGAGGCTACTGTTTTAGAGAAGTGTTATTAAATTGTTACTAAACCATGTTGACACTTTTTTAAATTCAAAAACAGCTTTATTCAAAAACTCCAAAAAGCAGTTGCAAAACAAAATATATTTTCTTGAAAATTTGGTTTAGAAAATGATGTGTGTGTTTGTGTGTGTGTTTGTCAGCATAAAGGCAGATATATGAAATAATAGTATTTGTTTTTAATAATACATAATAAGACAATGGTAAATAGATATGGCTCCCTTATAAATCAATACTGCACAGTGAGTAAGCCACAGGCATGAGCCTCAATACTCGTCATCCCCCTCTTCTTCTTCATTACTTTCTGTTCCTATCTCCTCATAATCTTTTTCTAAAGCAGCTAGGTCCTCTCTTGCCTCAGTAAATTCCCCTTCCTCCATACCTTCACCCACATACCAGTGGACAAAGGCACGTTTGGCATACATAAGGTCAAACTTGTGGTCTAAACGGGCCCAAGCCTCAGCAATGGCTGTAGTGTTAGCCAACATGCAAACAGCCCTCTGGACTTTGGCTAGGTCCCCTCCAGGTACTTCAGTTGGTGGCTGGTAATTGATGCCTACCTGTTGAGACGAAACCAAAGATAATTTAACAAAGGAGGAGATCTGCCAGGTTATCTATACAAAGATGTATACTTTTTATTGCTATTACTACCGTATCAAACACTTATTATTAGTAGTATAGCTATTACTATTGTATTTTTTGCTCTTATTAAATCACAACATGGAACATTTACATCATAACTCCTACCTTAAAACCAGTAGGGCACCAGTCCACAAATTGGACCGACCGTCTCATCTTTATATTCATAACAGCAGCATTCACATCCTTAGGGACGACGTCGCCACGGTACATCATACAGCACGCCATGTATTTGCCACGTCTGGGATCACACTTAACCATCTGATTGAGCGGCTCAAAGCAATCGCTGGTGATTTCAGCCACTGACAGTTGCTCGTGGTAAGCTTTCTCAGCAGAGATTATAGGTGAGTAGGTGACCAAAGGAAAATGAATGCGGGGATAGGGAACCAGGTTGGTCTGAAACTCTGTCAAATCAACATTGAGAGCGCCATCAAAGCGTAGGGAGGCAGTTATGGAAGACACAACCTGACCAACCAATCTATTGAGATTAGTGTAGGAGGGGCGTTCAATGCCCATGTTACGACAACATATATCATAGATGGCCTCGTTGTCCATCATGAAGGAGACGTCAGAGTAACCCAGTGTTGTGTGGGTGGTAAGTATGGAGTTGTAAGGTTCAACCACAGCGGTGGACACCTGGGGGGCAGGGTAGATAGCAAACTCCAGCTTGGACTTTTTGCCGTAGTCAACAGAAAGACGCTCCATCAGCAGGGAGGTAAAACCAGAGCCAGTGCCTCCTCCAAAGCTATGGAAGATGAGGAATCCTTGAAGCCCTGTGCACTGGTCAGCCTAAGGAATAGTAAAAGACAGAAAGACACATAAAAGAAAGCAATGTAAATAAGGCATTTAGCTAGAATATAAAAGGATTCTGGGAAAGAAACAAAGGTAGTACTTGCCATTTTACGGACACGCTCCATAACTCGGTCGATCATCTCCTTTCCCACAGTGTAATGTCCACGAGCGTAGTTATTGGCGGCATCTTCTTTGCCAGAGATAAGCTGCTCGGGGTGGAAGAGGTGCTTGTACCTGCCAACCCTCACTTCATCTGTGAGAAAAAAAATATTATTTATATTTGTAGACATTCATTTATCCAATAAATATGTCAATGACCAGAGAAGGAATCTGGTTTTAACCACGACAAACCATGTACCCTTTATAGCAAACAAAAACAAGCCAAGTTATCTACAGTGACTCTCACCATACTACAGTCTAAAGGATCCATCCTTGTCGGCTAAATGTGTCTCTCACTGAAATACCGCATTTCCCTCAGCGCAACTCCAAACATGCAAATGTCAATCTGCAGTACTGTACTATCTATACAAATGGGAAACATTAACACTGTATGCAAGTGAGATGATAAAGGAATGTAAAAGTGATAGAAAAGAGGAAGTAAAAACAAATAGTAAAAGGAGGGCTGTTTACCAATCACTGTTGGCTCCAGGTCCACAAATAAAGCCCTAGGAACATGGTGACCAGAGCTCCCAGTGTGGAAAAATGTATTGAATGGATCCTGACGGGCATTTGGCAGTGACGGCACATCCTGAAGCACTCCATCAGGCCCAATACTGTGTTCCAGACAGAAGAGCTCCCAACAGGCATTGCCAATCTGAACGCCCGCCTGTCCCACGTGGACAGAAATGCACTCCCTCTGTGGGACAAATAAAATGTTCTTGATTAGTATGTGGTCAAACTTGATTGGCACCTTGGGGAAATGTTGACTTGTGCTTTTGCTGACTTGCTTAAATGTATTAATAACAACCTTCAAAGAAATAATCAATTTGACATGTACTCGCATGTATTCAAAATAACATTCCCGGATGTTCTGTATGTAAAATATGTTGGGTAACCTTTGGTGAAAGAGTGCTTGTAAAAACCATTAAAAAAACAGGATAGTCCAGAAATGTCAGGGAACTAAAGTGTCTCCAACTGACATGTTTCATCATGCAAAACATCTATTCCTTTGTTTTGACAAGGGGAGCTCCCTCAAGATGATAGTCTGCAGTTGATTTACATCAGTAAAGTGTTACATAACTGATGTTAATTAAAAAGATAGAGAAACCATCTGAATTCAATAAACCTAAGGGATTTTGCCAATAAATTCATAATAACCAATACAAAAAAAGTTGTAGTCTCTCCTTGTGGATTTATTCATGAGAAAGATTAATACAAAATTCTCAGCATTAACTGTACTATAATAACTTGAGAGTGCATTTCAGCATTGGAAAACAACAGATTTCCCAGTGCATCCCCATTTACATTTATTAGAGACATGCATAAAAATAGAATTTGCTACTTGAAAAAGGTTAGAGTTCAAGAAAGTGATGCAGGAATGTTGCCAGCCAAACCAGCTGCATTGGCCAGCCGGAATATAGTCCACCTGGTCAACCCCTAACCCGTGGGCTCTAGATTCCTAAAATTCCTGCCTTGCAGCATATTCAAATACATGAAGCATAAATAGTCCATATAAATAATAGCGAGGGGGAAACCAGCCCCCAAAACAGACGCAGTAATGTTCTATTTTCAATATAGCTTTTAAAACTGTCTGAAAAGCACTTACAACAAACTACAGTTGATTGGGTACACAGCACACTTCTCTAAATGAAAAGGGAAACTTTAGCAACTTGGCTACTTTGTACGTGCAAACTCGCTTATCCTGGAAAAAAATGTGTATACCATTTGACAATTCGATTTTACAACATGTTAGGCTATAGTCTCTTGAAGATGGTTATTATACACAATTTACATTTAAAAAATCTTATCACATAAAATATATTACAAACATTTTAAATAAAACGTTAAATCACTCACCATTGTTTCAATAATTTGTAGAAGTCTTGGGATTTGAAAAGAAGAGAATGAACGACTCCCTTAAAAACGTGTTTACTGTCTCAGTTGTGTCAACTCCGACGAGCAACGTGTCTCCGCCAACACAGCAAAGTCAAATGTGCTTGGTACGTTCGAAGGTTGGATTTATACCCTTGTAGACCACACACAACCGTGCGCACTAAAGTATTGAGCCTCTGCCAGACGCAATGAACAATTTACATGCTTACACTAAAACAAACATCGGATCATATGAAAAAGTAGGTCTAGAGAAAGTGTTTACAGCTACCGAACACATACAGTTGATGTTTGAGAGCAGTTATTGCAGTTGAAGTGATAGGTATAGCTAAAATGCATATCAGGCCTAATTTCTAGTTTAATTTTTAATGATCTAGAGAGGGAAGTATACCTTCCCCTAATACAAGGCAATAGGAACACTGTAAATATGAAATGTTGGTTGAAAGGTTTTTAAAGGGCTGCACAACATCAGCACAATTGTTTCAAAATGACCACACTGACACGCTTGACAAATAATTATATTTATAGAAATAATTTGAAGTATTGTTAGGATTTAGGTTGTACCAAATAGTAAGTGATGATTTAGTCTGAGCTATATGCAAGATATGTATGTGTCAGCCCACACACATAATTGTTGATTGTTTATTCACTTCTTAAGAACTGGACTTTGACCCTGAACACGAAGAAAAAAAGTGTTTGCATGCCAGATTCAGTACAACTACAAATGCATGCACCCATAGGTGTAATTATATGCTAGTTGTATCTTGTTGTATCTTTACAGTTAAAAGGCAAGAACAAAAGCTGCATAGTTTAAAATTCCTGCCTTTTATTTTTCCTAGAACACAATTATTTTCAGATAATTTTTCTTGGTCAATAAACATTATTGGTTTCTAGAAGCATGTTTTACAGATTTACAAACTTACTGACCAAAAAATGATGTTGCAAATGCTAGATGATAATTAATGACTTTATGGCATGATAACAATTGCCACAATCAATCAAAATGGGAGGCAACATGGATGTTCTTTTAGCTGTAGGCCACAAGGGCATAAGGCATATAGCAGCAACTGGAGTCTCTATTTCTGCTCCGTTGTTATGTGAATTGTTCCAACAGAAGACATATTGCACTTTGATGACAATTTCAATTTACAAGGTCACAGGTAACAACAGCAACGAGTACCACCAAACAAGCACCATGCAAGTGGTCGTGGCTTCCTTGTAGGCTAGTTCCACGACAAGGAGTCTTACACAAAGACGATCCGTTGTGCAGTCCCAGCTGGTATTCCGTTCCAGGTGAGAAAGTCCAATACAACCTGCCATCAAGAGTTTTTATAGAGGACTTGTTTCACACTGGCCTGAGCACCGACCTCTCTAGGCTTCACTCTTAACAGCCCCTAGCTGCCTGGTTCCACTTCTCGAGTCTCTTGGATCGTTAATCACGATAGGATCACTTCTCTCGAAGGACACACACCCCTGCATCACACCGCTGGGTTGCCATGGAGGTGACTACCTCCCAGGAATCAATCACCGGGTCATAACACTCAATGCTGCTTAGAAGAGAGTTCCCGTCATATCTAGAGAAAAGTAAAAAAGGAGAATACAAGAATCTTTAAATAACATAGCATAAACTACACAATGAGATTATACTGTTAAAGTATAATAATACATTTCTTTCAATCATACCATCTTTCTGAAATTGTATTATATCAGCATTGAGGTTAGCAAAAAAAAGGTTGTGTGTTGCCTAGACAGGAATAAAAATAAAGTTGAATTTGTCACGCTTACCCAGCTATGGCGTACAGTCGCCCGCGGAGAACAGTTGCTCCCACATAACACCTGGGAGTGCTCATACTGGCGACGGTGGTCCAATAATCTGTTCTGATGTTGTAAACCTCCACTGAGTCGAGATGTGCGGTTCCATCAAAGCCGCCCACTACATAGATGTGATCATTGAGCAAAGCAACACCAGCACCTGCAGCAGAAAGGAGAACCGTTTATACAAATTTGTACAAACATGATGTGCTGCCAGCTACCACTAATATAATAATAATCATTCATTTGATTTATATAGCGCTTTTCTGACATCCAAAGACGCTTCACAACATCTACATAGATAACATTGCAAAAATAAGCAATTAAAACAGATACAGGGAGAACGGACATAGAGCAACAACAGTTCTAACTATAAGTATAACAGCACAGCGTAGCAATAGAACGATAAGACCGAATCGTAAACAGAGTTAATCAGAGTAGGTTAGGGTGAAAAGAAAAGATTTTAAAGTGGTTTTGAAAGATTTATAGAGAGTTGGAATTGCGAATTAAAGGAGGGAGAGAGTTCCATAGTTTAGGTGCTGCCCTAGAAAATGCACGCTCCCCAAATTGTTTTAGTTTTTCTGTGGGAATGACAAGTTGTCCATCTGAAGATATATAAATATCCTCGTTATTATCTCAAGATTGTCTCTTTTATTTAGCTGAAAGTCTCACCTGAGCGTTTGGTAGCCATGGGTGTCACATTAGTCCAATGACCCGTGTGTGGATCATAACGCTCCACTGAATTGAGAATATTTAACCCATCATATCCACCTGTGGAGAAGTATACAACACAAAAAGGAAAATCTTGCCAAATGTCTTTGAATCACTAATGTAAAATTATTGGATCATTGGATCAACCAAGATGTTGAAAAGCATGACTTTGCAACCTAGACAGTATATCAGTCCGCTGGCTACCACCAGTCCAGCTCCTTCCCTTGCCGTCTGCATGTCACCAAGCATACTCCACTGGTCAATGTTTGGGTCATATCGCTCCATGCTAGTGTGACGTCGGCTACCATCAAATCCTCCAGCGACATAGATCATATCTGTAGATGTAAAATTCACAGGAAAAAAAGTAATATTCCTTGCATCATTTACAAATTAATTCAAAGGGTTTGTAAACGGTGAACCTAGACATCTCAGGGCCTTCCTCAGTGCAATGCTGTTTGCACCTGTCGCGCTGCAAGCTGTCAATCAGAGAAGGTCCTCTACCTCCGAGTGTTGTGGCCCCGGCTAGGCCGCGGCGCACATTCATGGTGGCGACGGTGTACCAGACACCATCCTCATCGGCTGTGTAATCCAGACACTCCACCGAGCTTAGCCTCGATCGACCGTCGTAGCCTCCGATCACATAGACGCGGTCGTTTAGGGACACTGTGGCAACGTAACGCCTCTTCCGTGCAATGTTCTGTAAAAATGTGTGGGGTCAGTTAAAATGAGTTCAAATCAAATAGGTCTCATAGTTCTTGTGTAGAGTATTTTACTCACTGGTAGGAAACTCCATTCTTGAGTTTTAGGATCATATTTCTCCACTATATCTATTGGGGATTGCTGACTGCCAAATCCACCTATAACTAATAGGACCTCTTTGGCACCTGGAAAAAATAGCAAAAGGTGCACATTTCTCAAGAATAAACTAAAATTGAAAAAACATTTTTATTTTACAAACAAAAAGAGCGCAGAAAGTGCAATGAATTTGAAATAAACGAGACGTACCTAATCTGGCTTGTGTGCGTGGGCCCTGCATTTCACTCCTCAATTCTGGTCTAAGATGGAATTTCTTGGCTTCGTCCACGAGATCTCGGCAAGGAAGGCTGCTTCGAACAAGTGGCTGTGGAACATGTCAAAGCATATACTTTCTTTATAATTATCAACCACCAAGGAGAAATACCTCCAAAGTTAATCCGCTGCCCCAAAGACTGATATATTATTTTAACTACATATCACGAGGGATGGAATGTTTTGTGACAATCAGGCAAAATGCCGTACAAGGGCTGTGTGTGGTCTCCTTGCCTCACCTCAGCATCAATTACATCAGTTATGTAGCGTGGGGTCAGCAATGGCATTCTCACGAACTCCAGCATTTCTGGTAAATAAGGTTCTCGCTCTTTCCTGTTGTGTTTGACCCAGTTAAGCACGGCTTCAAACACAGGCTCTTCAGAATCCACCTACAAGGAACATAGTGCAGCCAATGGAAAATGTAGTTAAACTTCACACAAACTGTGTCTTCAAAATAAGATGAGTGTAATATGTACTGACGGAATATCCAGTAAAATAAATATCATGTAGAATAAATGTGTAGCTGACTATATTGATGGACTTAAGAAAGATCACTCACGTACACGTCATGTGCGTACTAGAAATCATGTCAATGTACTGTTATTTCTTCATTAATTACTGCATTGTAAGCATACAAAAAGCAACTGCCTTCCAGGACTGGTGTCAATCCATGTGTAAAACTATTTATTTTAAAAAGGTATAACAAACGTTACAATGAGCTCTCAAAATTTGATTTGGGAAGATTAGTTATCTGAGAAAGACAGTAGTACTCAGAAGAACTGGTGTGTCTGGGCTGTGTTTTTATGCTCTGGATTATTTTCTATACAAACATGACAGGCAAGATTCTTTTGACTGCATTGGTGATCTATAAATCATCACATGATTATAACCATCTTTTCACTCAGCTAGGCATGTGGTTAAAGACAGGAATTTCCGTAGCACAAAGGCAGACTTAAAACACGACTTTGTCTTTGTAATTTTAGTGTCAGCCAATTCCAGAGAAGAGACTAGGAGCCCCCCCCCTCCCAAACACCCCACTAATTGAGACAATGGCAGGTCTGTACTTGCATCTTTCTCTCCCAATTTAAGTTTGGAAAAACATAGAGAACACAATCTGAAACTTGTGAACACTGTAATTTCCATAAGATCTTCAAAATGATGTGCCATTCCTGCATTCATGACAATGCATGCGATGATTGTACAGTTACATTGTCAGAATTCAACTTCAGTTAAGTTGCTAATACTGACACCTTTTGCATTTGGTATAATTCATCAAAGTTTTTAAACAATCCATTTCCTTGGTATGGGTGATTTATAGCAGGGAGGGGAGAAAATGGCAGACACACTTGTGTGCCTACCACATAACAAAGCACACTACAGTACACTTATTAAATTATATCTAAGTCTAAGTTTAATTAAATGTTGTTTGTTTTAAGTGAAAAGAAAGTGACTAAACAAACAAAAAAAAGGAATTAGATATGCTTTTGTGTAGCAGATGGAACAATTTTCTTGACTCAGACTAGATTGCCTGTGTATTTGGTGATAGTGGGCAATAATCTGTATAATATTCAATCAACAAGATATTAAGCGATATACATTTAAGCGATTGTAACCAGCTTAGCTTTTTTGTAAAGGAAGAACATTTTGTTGTTAGCATTTTATTTCCTAGCCTACGTTATCTGTAAATTGACAATAATGCAACATTAAGGACAGGATTCCAATTTTATTGATACATAAAAAATCATTGTTTATTTACCAATTGCGTTTCTATTTTAACCAAGCTAGTTTGTGATAAGAACAGAGGTTAGCCCCTGAATTCGAATGACACAAAAAACTATTGATGTGAAACTCCTCCAAGATTCGTTAAGTATTACTTCAGAGTAAACTAACAAGCCATATTTGACCTACCTGTATTTCATCACATTTGACGAGTTTTTCAACTTCCGACTGGCAGAGCAGCATGAACTCCTCGTGCTGAACCACCTCTGAAAAGTGCTTCTGGGAAAACAGCTCAGCAGCTGCCATCAAATCAAGGCAGTTGTGTGTCTCTGCAAAGTCTCGAATGCCAAGACAGTTTGTGGGATCAAGCTGACTGTCCAGAAAGTCACAGCAGGCTCGTTTTACTCCTGAAGAAAACGAAAGATACATGTACACATTTATGGCATGACCATGGCAACCAAACTCTGAGTCCCCCCTCTACAGTGTAACACGCTTTGGGTATCTAGAAAAGCACTCTATCAAATGCAATCTATTATTATAATTATTATTATAAACCAAATAACCTAATCAGATCTTTAAACATAAGATATAGAACAACAATGCATCAGGCCAATATCTTTATCATCCATTATCTATTAACCCATGTAGAAAAGAAGATGACAAAGCTATGTCAGGTTTGTATTCAACAGCCCTTCCCATACCAGCGACAGCATTTATCTCCCAATTTGCATGTGTAACCAAGCAGCACTGTTTACCTTTGAGCTGCAGCAAACAAGCAGCGGGAAGAAGCTCCTGCACATTTTCTACAGTGACCAGAACTGTTTCTGTGTACACAAAGTCCAGCAGGATCTCCATGGTGGTGGCTGTGAGGCCCTGGATGTCCACATAGGATTTCCCCTTCTCAGACAGCTACACAAGCAGAACAAAATCCTGTCAGGTGTCATGACCTGAAAATTTATGGCAATCTGTGTATACACTGTTTGCAAGTAGAGTGGCTGGTTTTTATAGTGTTTGTTTTTCAGGTGTGAAGCAGCTGATAATAATCGACATTGTTCATAAAAGATTATGCTCACCTGGGGATTCCAAGGGAAAGCAACACATTACGAGGGAGAGAGATAAGCTACGCCAATTGACAAGATTTAAACGAGGTGTTGATGCGAGATGAACCAAGGAGCTCTAGTTTTTGTTGCTGAACTAACTAGAGCCATGCAAATTAAAGACATACCTGATTAATGTCTTGGTGACAACTGCTTAGAAGAGAATCTGAGTCCAAAAGAAGAAAAAGACCCCCGCATACTGTCTTTGCTTGCAGATAAAATTATACCTTTTTTATCCACAGTCCAATGTTTTAGTCAATATATTTATTTACGAGGGATATACTACAAGCAAACACAGAATGCAGGAGTCTTTTCCTACTTTTAAACTATTACTGTCAAACGTATAATATAAGAAAAAAGCACAAAAAAAAGTTGACTTTAGAACAATACACTGTTGGGGTTTTTCTTTCAGAAGGCCATGTATGAGTTACATGATGTTGACAAAAGTTTTCCGCTCTGATGTTTGTCGACTTGCCATACGCATGGAAAAACATTCTTTTGTAAAATAAAGTATATATATATATATATATATTTGTCTTTTGCGTACAGTTTGGATTTGAGTTACCTCACTGGTAAACATGGCACAGAAGTAGTCACTGCAGGCAGCCAGAACAATACGGTGAGCAGGGAAGTCAGTGTCCTCTACTCTCAGAGTGATGTCACAGAGGGTGTTGCTCTTGCGGAGGGCATTCATAGCATTGAGGATGGACTTGGCATGGGAATTTGTCATGATGTCTTTGGGAGCCATGATGTAGCTTGTAAGACGATATGAAGGATCTTGGTATACTGTAGCAGTATGTCAACAAACAACAAGACACGTTAGGCTGATGCATAATGTGGTCATCATCTCACATACCATTTTTTTCTGTGCAACTCTGCTGCCATCACTAAAATTTAAATCTTTGGACTTCTTACTATCTTAATATTTTATGCACCACCATTTCTAACCAATTTTAAGCTACGGAACTGAAATATCTTACAATTGCATTTATATGGTATGGCAACTACTAGCTACTAACTTCGATCTATAGATGTACATATTACTTAAATGCATCACGCCACAGAATCTTCGATACATACCACCAGTTTACCAAGCTATCTAGCTTGGTTAAAATCCTGTGCACAGCGCGTCCGAGTGTTTTGCTGTCACAACGTCACTGCTTGTGGTTACTGTTAACGGTCAGCTAGCTAGTCCATCATGGTGACATCCGCAAGGCCTCAGGGTTTTCTGAAAAGCTTTAGACTGGGGTTAGGTGTGACCATTTAAATGGAAATTCAGCCGGATGACATGCACGGAACGGAATATTAGTACATTGTTAATTAGAGGCTTTACTAGCCTCGGTAGCAACAGTTAATGCTGGAAGATCGCCGCTTGACAAAAACATCGTCTTACGTCACTGAACGTGCGCGCCCCTGAACTGCGTCAAGAAAGGGTGCGTTTCTTTTCAAAAAAGTACTTACTTACCACGTGTGTACACTATTTCTTCAACCAGGAGTGAAGGGTGAATATAATTCGGGAAGTGATAACACTACGCATTAAATATTAGTACCCTTTACGAGTCAAGTTCCTTACGTTTAGCGGTGTTTTTTTGTAGCTGTCTTTTTCTTCACAATTTGTGTGGTGACTTTTTCTGCGAGACACACAAACCAGCCCAAGGACAGTCGCGATTTTGAGAGGGAGGTGCTTACGGCGTGTTTCCGGTAGACCAGGCCGAAAGGCAACACACTAATCTAACGTTATGTAGCGCTTGCTAGTTAGCCACTGTACTGTGAAATATAGAATAGTGTAGTAGCAAAAAGTTGTCTCTATTGTTGGACACAGTGTGTGTCAAATTGGTAAACCTTTAGTTGTAATTGAGCATTGGAGTGCCTGTAACACGGCAATGGAAGCCGAGTTTCGGGAGATCGATGAACTCGAGAGTTGGAACGCCATTTACCAGGTAAACTAGCTACGTTAGGTTTTCTACGTTTCGGCAAATCAAGGTGGGACACCTCTACTTAGCCATAGAACGATTTAGAATGTCGCATATATATGCCTATTCAGACTTTGTTACAAGACAATGCCAACGTTATCACCATCACATTTTAAGGTTAGTGAAGGGAACAAAGCTAACTTAACGTTAGTTCCATTCCAACATCATCGACTTATCTGTCTGATGTGTTGTTCCTTCTCATGCCTCCATCGTATTGTTTCATTGCAGCAAGCATTTCTATTTTAATTATATTTTCAGAATAAATCTACTGTCCTAATGAGTTTTGGAGTTTAACATGTTACAATAATAGGCAGATGTTTTTATTTGGGAAGCATTGGAATTTTGGTTGATTTTATTGTTTTATCTCAGTTGAAATGGCCTCTATTTGCTCATGCAGGACATTCGTCAGCAGTCAAGTGAGCTGCCTTGCAAACTTGCCAGATTACCTGAAAACAAAACTCGGAATCGTTACCGAGATGTTAGCCCATGTAAGTTTCATATTCTTTACTCAGTTCTATTCAATTTGTAGATTGACATACTTGCTAGAGTTTCTCTAGCTCAGAGCCGGGGACCAGCACCAGTCCTTGGGGGCGAGACTATGCTGTGCCTAGGACGATTAGATGACACAGCAACAGAAAAAGTGTATATTGTAATACAGTTTTTATTTGGGTGGGTGATTGACACTTACGGTGTAAGGCCAAACCCAATGTAGGAGATGTGTTATTAGTCACGATTAAATTGGCCTAGTGTGTTTTATGGTAGAATAACATTGTGGGCCTATAGAAGGGGGTATTATTTTAGTTTGTCAGTCTTTTTGACCACATTTTTTTATAAAAACACTGAACTTGTAGACTTTCCATCATTTTATATGGTTTTGTAGGTTGAATAAGTCACCATAAAACTAATGTTACCTAAGAACAGTAGGACGATTGACACTTACGGTGTAAGGCCAAACCCAATGTAGGAGATGTGTTATTAGTCACGATTAAATTGGCCTAGTGTGTTTTATGGTAGAATAACATTGTGGGCCTATAGAATTTTCATGGGTTTCAAATACTTAGGCAAAGGGTTGTAGTCTTGAAACATCTAGCTCTTTTTCAAGTTCTCTTTTCTATTAAAATACCATTGTATTCTTTCTTGGTGTTCAAATGTGAGAGCACCAATATATTTAACCAAACTGCTTAGTTTCCTCTTTTCCAAGTAAATATGCAAATAGAGAACTGTAACCATATGGAACCAGCAGGTCACGTGTTGTATTTTTTTGCGTGCAAATGTTTTCCTGAGTAGTTAGTTTAAAATTAGAGTTACACATTAATAAATAAACTTAACTCTTGTGTTCAGAATGCTTCTGTGCTGAACTGGGGGCCTCAAGCCTAGACAATTGCATTATGTATCTGGGGATTCAGTTTCACAAGTTGTGCTTTATTTTCATTTACAGTTGACCATAGCAGAATTTGTTTGCAGTTGGGTGCGAATGACTACATAAATGCCAGCCTGATATCCATAGAAGAGGCACAAAGAAGCTATATTCTTACTCAGGTAAATTATTCTACTAACATGTTGCCAGACCTTTTTCTTCATTGTTGTATGTGAAGATAAACGGCCCTATCTATTATTTTCCATTCGGCATCATAGTAGCCCCTTAACCACACCACTGCCACCTAAACAAACTCAAAAAGCTATGACTTCCTTACATCCTCCTTTTAGGGACCCTTGCCAAACACATGTGGACACTTCTGGGAGATGGTGTGGGAGCAGAAGACACGTGGGGTAGTGATGCTAAACCGCATCATTGAGAAAGGATCGGTAAGCATAAACCACTTTCATTCCCCTTGAGCGAAGTTTCTGAATGTTGCGGTGATTTGTTGTTCAAAGTTGGAATACAATGTTGTACCAGAGTGACACCCACTCAGAATAAAATAAACTAAAAGCAACCCAATTGTGCTTTTGAAACGCAATTATTACAGATAAAATGTGCTCAATACTGGCCCGCTAGAGAGGAAAGAGAAGCCATTTTTGAGGACACAAATTTCAAGCTCACACTTGTTTCAGAAGACATAAAGTCCTATTACACTGTTCGTCAGCTGGAGCTGGAAAATCTATCGGTAATATTATTATTCCTTTTTTATTTATCTTCTTATAATAAATTGAGGATGAAGATTTTGGGCGGATTCAATTATAGCAAATTGCTTTACTTTCACAGACTCAGGAAACTAGAGAGATTCTTCATTTTCACTACACCACCTGGCCTGATTTTGGAGTACCGGAGTCTCCTGCCTCCTTCCTTAACTTCCTGTTCAAGGTGCGGGAGTCAGGCTGTCTGAACTCTGACGTGGGGCCAGTCGTGGTGCACTGCAGTGCTGGTATTGGGCGCTCCGGAACCTTCTGTTTGGCTGACACCTGCCTCTTACTGGTCAGTACACAGTGGGGTATTGCAAATGTGATATAATTTTGATAACCACAAGAGAATAATCATTTTAATAATTCAGTTTATTTGCATAGCTTTTTTCTGACACCCAAAGACTTCACAAGATAGATTGTAAACATGGCAACAGACAATGAAACAGAAAAAGGAAGAACAGACAAAGAGCAACATCCGTTCAAATTAAGTTAAGGAAAAACAAGATAATATAACAAAAAGAACAGAATATCAGTTAAAAAATATAACAGGTTTCTAAACAGTTAATTAAGGGTAGGCTAGAGTGAAAAGATTTAGAGGCGGGATTGAAAGATTGATAGTGAGTTAGAATAGTTGCGAATTCAAGGAGGGAGGGAGTTCCATAGTTTGGGTGTGAATATAATTTTTTTTGTTTTTCTTTAAGATACAATCCAAATCAGTTATTCCTTAAACCCACGATCATGGAGTACATTTTTATTTTTGCTAGATGTCTATTCGCAAGAACCCATCGTCGGTACGCATCCGAGACATTTTGCTGGAGATGCGGCGCTATCGTATGGGCCTCATTCAGACTCCTGACCAACTACGCTTCTCCTACCTCGCTGTCATCGAAGGGGCCAAGTGCATTATGGGAGACACATCTTTGCAGGTGAGCCCATTCCATCTACCAAATAAGTGGCACAAGACTGGGTATCTCAACATGAACGTCACATGGTGTGACAAAGACTGTGACATCTTGAGACTGAAATTAGTCAGTAAACAGTGCTACGTCAGAGCAAATGTGTGTCTCTCTCTTGTCTTTTTTTGTTGTTATTGTGGCCCACAGATATCTCCCATGTGTTATTAGGCCTTACCGTTGCTGTATAACGGATGGTTTGTCCTACATTCAGCCCTAATGTGAGCACTGACGTGTGTAGACAAGTCAGCACAGGTTCAGGACTTTAAGTCTAGTAAAATGTTCCTGATATTTGAGTGGCATGGTCCATACAAGTCTGTATGGGGGGCGGGGGTGAAATGGTTGCTGCATGAAATTTTTTATCACTTTTATGCACGCTTGTGTTCAGGATTCGTGGAAAGAACTGTCGAACGAGGATGACGTTCCTCCGCAGTTCTCGCCTCCTCCTCCTCCTCCGCCACCACGTCCCATGGACCATGAGAACGGCTCCTTTCCCCCCCGAAAACCCTGTTTCCCGGAGAGTGTGCGACAGAACGATGCACACAGGTTATTACAACCCATAAGCTATTCTGTCTCTTTCGTACTGCATGATGTGTTTTATGCATAACCATTAACCATTTGATTTAAAAGTAAATCAAATGCGTGTTTTGTTTTGTTTTGATTTCAAATTCCCTCCAATTCTCTTCCCCCAACTTGCAGCACGCCTCCAGAACTTCGAAGGAGGGATGTTACCTCCCCCGAGCTGCCTGCCGATCAGCCTGACGGCTTGCCAGGAGGCAACAAAGACCGGAGCTCTAACTCTCCCACCAAACCCAAGCCGGGGGCGGAGAAGAAGGAGCGAATCCAGGCAGCAGCGGAACATCCAGGGGACTGCTCTGCTCCTCAGGGTTCCTGGAGCCCCCTGCTGGCCAACGTGTGTCTGTGCACTGCCCTGGCCCTCGGTGCTTATGTCTGTTATCGAGCCTGTTTCCACTGAACGCGTGCTGCCCTTCTTCTCTCTCATTCCTCACTTTTCCTTCCTCTCTTTCCACTGATCTTGGCAAGGTGAACTAGGCTGGCTTTCAGCAGCCTCTCTTGCCTCAGGGTTAATAACTCTGCTAGACAAGTGGATCCTTTTTGACTCAGAACGGATTCCGACTCCCTCGTTTTTAGTTACAAATTCAGTACCAGGGGCGTGAGTTGGTGTCTTGCTTAAAGGGGGGTTGGGGGGATGTAGACATCTCTCATCTCGACTCCTTTTGAGACTGTCAGTTTGGACGCTCAGGGCCTCAAGTTTCAGGTGTCAGTTCCCCAAAAAATATGTGCTGATTTTACGATAATCAGCATTTTATATTTCTTGTTCAATTGCAGTCTGTAGAGGACATTGTATGTGCTAGTTCCAAGTGTTCTGTGAACCACGCAGGGCTGTAGCTTTCGGTCTTCTGTGCGTGCGTGTGTGTGTGTGTGTCGGCCCACAACTCATGTTCCAAAGCACACTCAAAAGTGTTCTTCCGTTATAGACTTTTTCATAAAAATTACTTTAAATAACTCCCCACCCCCCCTTACACAACTGTTATTCATAACTTTTTGGTTATTTCTCCCAAACTAATCAGCCAGATTATTGAGGGCTTGATTTGTGGCCTGCATGGGTTCAGACATCGCATTTTACAACATAAACACGACAAACGTCTTGTTGTTTTCTTTAGATTGGGATTATATTATTCTTTAGTATTTTACCCAGGAGCAAGCTGAATGAGGGACTTTGGCCTTCCCTGCCGAAATTAAGAGGGAAGTATACCACCGTAAGCAGTTGACACTCTTTGCATACATGTTTTGAGTAAAAGTATGTGTGTTGGGAAATTTGTTTGATCTTTCTACTTTGAGTTGAGTTCCATCTACGTCTTAGGTCTTACTTGGTAATGTTCAAGTTGATAACATTTTTCAAATGTGAAATGTGTTCTAGCTAGGTTGCCTCCTGGTTATGTCTTCACATTTACACAGGAGTGCCTACTTGAAATCTAACTTTGAATGGCAGTGGATAAAACACTGAATTGATGTATAGAGCTATTCTGTTTGACGTAGTTTGAGACGTTACATTCTCCCTTTGCCTGTCTCAAAACGTTAGCTTCACCGAAATGCTGATATACAGATATTTTGTTTTATACAAGTGAGCTCAATATGAGCATAATTGCCATAATAATTACACAGGCTGAGCATTTTTTTGTTTTCACCATGTTGTGAGATGTGTGCAGACTGCAAAGGCTTTTATGTGATTGTGTAAGACAGTGGAATGCAGCAATTCGAACACATCACGCCAACAAAGCCAATGGTGACACAACGCTGACACCCCTTTCGCAAGCAATACTTTAATGTAACAGTATGTCTCAAGTACGTTCCTGTCCTCTGAATGCCCATCCTGCCTACCTGACTAGGGAGCCAGGGACTTCAAACCAACCAAACACCAGCGCAGGGAATATATATGTTTTTATATTATATACATATATATACACACACACACACACACACACACACACACACACACACATATAATATAAAAACACTGTTGTGTTGTGGCATGGCCTTGAGCTAGCCATGTTAATTTGAATGCTTACTTTTCACATGCGACATCCTGCATTGGTGAATAAACAGGTGTGTCCTAAGAAGAGATTAGTTCCGCTGCTAGAGGTCAGTTTTCCGTAATGTGCTAGTGTAGCGAATTTAAAGAACTATGGAGGGTCTCATTGGACTACCGTGCTTTGAAAACGTTTGTACACCCTGCCTTTTTCTAATGAATGTTTATGCATATTTTTTAGATTGAATGATATCAGGCCTTTAACTATACCAAATCTTGTATCAAGTGAAACCTGGATTAGCAATAAAAAAACGACTTTTAGATGTATATCCATATTCATTTAATTTCCCAAAACTCTTGTCACCCCTCTGAAAAACATACTACACCTCTTGATTCAATAAGTGCTTATATGACTTGGAAATATAACCAAATGTTTGATAGACATATTAATTCAACTACTTGTAATTCTCTGATACGAAATTCAAAGTTAATATGATGACTGAAGGTTTTCTAGGTCTTTGTGGAGCAGAGGAATCCAAAACCATAACTACCACTAGCAAACATTTTTTGAGAGTAAATTATAAACAGATACAAACTAATAAGAATTCACAACTGGATCTTAATGGGACTATGCACCATGTTCTTGCCTTAAACACCACATCTTTAAAAAAGTTGATTGAAAGTTATATTTTATTTACTTTATTACATTAAGGCGTAAATAATCTTCTGTTATCAAATTTTGCTATATATCAGCTATTGCAAGTTTTGTTTGGTTTAAGGTCTGATACAATTTGGTATACAAATTTGTAAAATTAGGCAGGGTTTACTTTTTTACTGCACTGTACATAGTGGCTGTACCCTTCTCTAGAATGTATGAATGTCCTTCCCATTGAGGATACACCCTTGTGTTATTTTTTTATTAATCAGGTTTCAATGGGCTGCTTTTTTCTTTTCATCAGTAAATAATTAACTCACAGTACCTAAACAACAGTTGTACTGCCTATGTTTTTTTCTTATTTTTTTCTGTAATTAGACTGAGCTCAACAACCATTTGTTTTTGTATGTACATCCATCATTGTATTCCTTTTATAATAAAAACAGAAAAAAGTCTACTGATGATTTGTTCTAATCATGTTTATGGCCAAGACTTCGTTTTCTGTCTGAATTCTGGAGTTGAAAGCTGGGGTAATTAAAAGCCACCAGTGTCATTTGTTCCATTGTTACCATCACCTCAAATTCATATTATACCTACTTTAAGAGTTTTATTAACAAGGTGACCATATTATCCAATAGAAATACTGACTCCTGTTCATTTAAGGTGTCTCATTGGTTGTTTCCGCTTACATAAATCATATAATAGGGATACGTCAGTCCTTTTAACTGACATTAATGTTATTCCATACCAATTGGAGGTTACCTGGTTAGAGAGACATCCTGTTTTCATATGTAAAAGAGTTCTAGAGAGAAAACATTGGGGACGAATAAAACTACATAGGATGAGTTAATACAGAAACGGGTGTAATTTAAATCGATCTAATAATACGCAGCATTACAATTCAGGAATACAAAATAGCATTTTGAGAAAGTACCGCTAGGGGGCTCTACAATCCTTTTTATTAAACCTAAGAGGTTCCTCTGCCGCATGATACAGTGCCTTGGCCTTTTAAGCCTGCCCACGCTTTCCTGTTTTCCATACTGTACCTGGGTTCATCACTTATCATTGTCTTTTGATTAATAGTTATCGGTCAGTGTGCCTCTAGGCCTTGGATGTGACAAACAGAATATTTCCTCTAATGTTGCTCAATCAGAGCTATAGGGGTATTGTCGAGCTAGTTTTGTGGTTTTGTAGAATGCATTGGCGGATATCATATGACAATTTGTTCTTCCTCTTCGTTATTTCCAATGCTAAAACAACTCAATATTTTCACAAAACATACATTTAAATGGAAAATCACACAGGCCCGGCATATGATGTATCACGAAGAAATACTGTAACTTGTATACGATTTCCTTAATTTAATGCTGTATACTATGAAAAGACATTGTAGCAACGAGCATTGGTGTTGTGTGAGTTGAACAACTACTGTTATAGCACGCTGATATCTTAAGTGTCTTAGTCTAGACATGTCTCTACCTTCATACACTGCCTATTACATTAGCCAATAGCTCTGTATTTTTTTCTACACAAAATCACTAAATAATACTGCGCAATATGGCCTATGTGATTTATGATTGACCCATAATTCACAGGAAGTGTGCCTTGCAGCATCAGACACGTGCGCGTGTACTAACAGACCTATTTTGGAGTAAAACTAGTTCACAACAATACAGTTGGCAGTGCGCATACACATACATTTGAAAACAATGTAAGCACTTCCTACTTGGTTGGGCCAACAAGGGAGGGAGACACTGGTACTTGCTGTACAGGAATGCAACTTAAACAGTGAGTAATAGCACTCCCATCCACGCGGCTCTGCTGACGTCAAAGAACAGGCTGAAACAGGCTGGACTGACCGGCGTTGGGAAAAGTTCTGTCAAGGTGTGTCCACACACAGGAAATGATCATAAAGGCACTGCAGTTTTTGTACATAGTGTGATATCCAGAATGTTTGTTTTGATAAGGTTTGAAGGTCTGAAAAAATCAACTTCATTTTTTATGTAAATATGTGCCCGAGCAAAGCTTTGAGTTTTTTTTTAGCTAAAACATTTTATTTTTAAAACCTGTTAGTATAAACATAAAAAAGAATATCAACTGATAAAAAATGACATTCATTTTTCATTATTGCTGCAGTTGTGGGTCATCTGGTCACTCCACAATCTAAACCTATCAGAGAAGATGTGAACTCTGCCCCACAGGCTCTTTCGTTGTGTGTCCTGGGTTTAGTGATTAACCTGGAACTTCCCAATAGCCAGACAGCCTTGATGGACAGACAGCAGAAAAGGCTAGGCATCTAGGTTGTATGTCTTCTCACTCCCTGTCTGTCCGAACAGGAGCAAGGTGGGGATTCGGAAATTCCACAACCTAAAACCATGTATGGCCGGAGATTATTCATGACAGGACACATTTTGAGATGATGACGATGATGAGTCACAACCAACATCTCAACGTTTTTGTGGATGCATTGTCCCTACTACTGTACCTCATCAAGCTCAAATCACCACAAAAATTAAAATGTAATTTTTCTTTATTGATTTTTATAGGTCATACAGTGTATTTCATTATCATGAATATTACATCAAAAAAACATTTTGGTTGGCCTATAGCTACAATATCTATTTGTCAGCTGAGTCAACTAGAAAATCTGTGATATTGTTTTGATCAGAGCCATATAGCTCTGGTTTTGATGTTGGTGCAACAGGAGTATGATCACCGTGGTGACGGCTGTGGCTGTGTGACGTTTGGCCCCTGCTCCACAGTTGCTCTTCCTGTTCCTGTCCTTAGCTATGGTTGCCGTGGACGCACGTTGTTATGCCATGAGCTAGCCTGCCACACTACTGTTTAGATGCGTTATGTCTATGATGGCTGTTTGTCACCGGTTCATGTGGATAACAACATAAAGTAAACATCTCGACGACGATGGAGCGGTGTTTCCCCTCTTGCTGCGCTGCTCGCGCTTCCTTCCTCTGGCCTCTCACGTATCGAGCACGGACTGATGACGTTGAAGTAGAGCTCGCATGTGCTCCCCTTCTAACCACAGGCATTGTAGTGTTGCCGTTGTTTTGAATATTCGTTGACGCTATCAACATTGAGGGGAGAGGACAAAAAGTTTTTAGGAAACCTCTAAACCACCTAAAACTCACTGCGAGGTTGCTGATAATAATAACTGAGACTTAGATTTGTCTGCAGCATTATAATTTTGACTTTTACTGTCATGCATTGTACCAAATGAGAACTAGGCCTCAATCTAAAACCAGGTGAAATTAGGTGAAAGCTTGGCCGCCGTAGTCAGTATTGCCAGTATTGACATGGCAATACTAACAAGTATTGCCTGACAATACTACTTTTAAACCATAGCGTTTATTTATTGTAGAATACCTCAGCAACCTGTAATAAAAACCTAATTGTATGTAGTGAATAATCTGATTGCATCTGCTGCGATATATAAACACATTCAAACTTGATCAATGGACACGATACCGCGTGCACTTGTTTTAATAATTGCATCGTTCCTCTAGTCTCCAGCCAGGCCGCTGCGACCAGAGACAGCGGGAAATAGCCCGAGGGAGATAAAGAGACGTGACGGTCGTGACCGATGCTCTAGCTAGACTTCACATGTTGTTTTAATATACAATTACATTTTTATACAGTGTATTTTATTAGACGTTGCTTAGGAAACATAACAGGAATACATTAAAGCTAAAGGTTGTTCAATGTAATAGGCCTATACAAGTTGAATAAAAAATGTCTTTCAGGCCTATAGATAAGGGAAAGATACTGAAAGAACTGTAGCCTATTTAAATTGTATGTTTGTTGTGAAATCATTCTCGATAAACATCTGAATGAGGTAACAACGCTGTCGGTCTTGACTTTTCTATCTAATTTTCCGTGACCGCGGTCCGTGTCCTTTTTAGGAGTAGGCCTACAGCAGACGCAGAAGTAGGAGCAAGTATTTAAATGGTGTTGGAAGAAGCACTTTATAAGATCCTTGTAAATCAATTGTATGTAGCCTAATAGAGGCATAGCTTACTCGTGAATAATCGCATGCATCTAATTGTAGAACTTGTCAACATGCATATTGATGAATTTCAACATTGTTAATACATTTGTACATACATGGAGTTTGTATGTGTTCAGACAAGTACATGACTGTAGCTGTCAGCTGTTGATGAGACTTAATTCATGATTAATACAGATAGATATTGTAATTGCCTTAATCCTCTACTGCACACATTTAGGTCTTAGATTGGGAAAATTATTCCAATGTGATTTCCTGTTTAGGATCACTTATCATGTATACATTATTTTTAAATATACTTTGACCCCCAGCCCCCCTCCCCAAATATTGTGTTGCCTCAGGGCAACACTGTGCGATAAGGGTTATAAAACACAAAGAAAATTCATGAATTTCCTATAAAAGTATTTAATGAACAAAGGCAGGAATAACATATTTTAACATCACAATGTCATAAAATTATACATAACTGACCCATAACATAACTATCACACAACAATTTGAACCAAGTTCTCAAAGTGTAATCAGTCACGTCTACTTCAGCATTACTTATTCTGTATGAAATTTTTAAAAGCAGTTGCTTTGGCTGGTAAAACAAACAAAGATGTGCATTACATTTATTTCACATAACCTTTCGTGTGCCTGTGCACCCAGGAACTCTGCACCTTCCTTTGTTGTCACTCATGACCGGCCAGTGTGATGTGCTGCCCAACCGGAAATCTGGAATTGGGATTGAGGCAGTAGGTCCCTGTCTTGGGAGTTTCCGCCACTGGGACGACCTCTCTTACGCTCCAAATTTGAAGGCTTGCCCCTGTTCTTAACCTCAACCCTGTACTATATTGTGCTGTTTGCAATTTATTATGCATTATACTCCCAGAGGTGTCATGCACCCAATTCTTTTGAGGGGGCACATCTTAACAACTACTATATTATATAAAAAAAAGTGATAGGCTGGCAAGATTTTCCTACCTATAATTTTGAGCCCTGACAAATATATATAATACTATGGATTTGATTTCAAATAATTGAGGGGGCACCGAGGGGGCAAGTGTGCCCTCTGTCTGAATGGGCACGACGCCTCTGTACTCCCTATGATACACTCTGCCTACGTATGTCTTTTGTGTGTGTGTTTCAAAGTTTGTAAATGGGCAGTTTACTGCCACAAAACCTTGACTCTTCACATTTCACTTCTGCTCAAACCTGTGTCTGGAATCCAATCTTCCTCACTTTCACTGGCCTCAAGTTCATGGTCCTCACTATCTGAAGAAATTGCTCTAACAGCCCAATTAGGATCCTTACTTCCACCATAGAATAGTTTAGGGTCCATTTTCTATAAAGAACCATTGATATTATGTAAAAAAAAAACGTGAATTATGTTATCATTTTACATAGAATTGCATATCTTATATTGACCATGATATGCCCTGAAAATTACCCCTTGCTGCATAATGTTGCCCTGAGGCAACAAAAAGAAAAACAGAATTTCTGAATATACAAAAAACGTATTGAACATGCTTCTCTAGACATTCATAACCAACTATCCAACCCTACACGCCTTCTCGTACCCTCCGTTACTCTGACACTGGTCTCCTCACCACCTGCAAAACCAGACTCAGTTCCATGGGGAACAGAGCGTTTAGTGCTGCTGCTCCCATTCTCTGGAATTCCCTTCCCCCTGTTATTCGGAACTCTGACTCTATTAACATTTTTAAATCCCGCCTCAAAACCCACTTGTTTTCCTTAGCCTACCCCTAGCTTGTTACCTTTGACTTTTTATTTTTATGTATGTATGTATATATAGTATTTGTGTATTTATATATACGTATATGTATGTATGTTTGTATATATATATTTATTTATAAACTGATGTTCCCTACCTCAATAACTTTTGTCTATCTTATGTTAAATGTTATATTGTGCCTTTTTTTGTATATACTTGTATACATTGTTTAATATTCTTTACCATGTACGGTGACCTTGGGTGTCTAGAAAGGTGCCTATAAATTAAATGTATTATTATTATTATTATAAACACATATGCATTTTTATTCACATATCTTATCAATTTAAACATGCTAAACAATTAAATGTATCTTACCAGTTGACCACACCAGGTGCCCACAAGGCCTTCATGAAACAATGTTTCACATTTAAACATACAATAACAGCACAGTACAAAATCGGTAGCTTCATGAGTTCTTATCTAATGCATACACCATATTATGGTGATTGGCGGGAAAGCTTGGCAATACTACTTTTACACTGGTGGTGGCACCTCTGAAACGACATGTGAACGTGAGGATGGCCACATAGGCCTACTTAGGTCAAGGTGTTTGCTCCCGCACTGTCAGCACACCTTATTTTGTGCCAGGTCATCTTACAATATATCCAATGCATGCCTTACCAGTTGAACATTGTCAGCTACTACGCAGTCTTCCATTGTTCAGTCATCCACGCTTCATGGCTCAGTTAAACACACAGGTGATGTGGACAATAGTTAGATTTTTTTTAATTTAAGTCTCTGTTGGGCAATTCATTGAGTACTGAAGTCATACCTCATGAATTGGGAGGTGCTACCATACAAAACAGATGTTATCTGACTACATTTACATCCAGGTTATAAACGTATATGTTCTCGATGGTGTTTGGCTGAATGGTTCCTTCTTAGCAATAGTATTTCTCTTATGTACAACTGCTTTGATTTCTTTCTTGGTCTTTTGTTTCTTCCTTTTATGTTTCTACTGGTCTTAATGTGCTATACAAATACATTTGATTATATGTATCATAAAACGTAGTGTTAGACAACATTTGTTCAACTGATGGAGGAAAGACAATTCAGCTTCTGCTTGCTTATGGTAATGGTTTCAATTAGAAATAAACTTTCCACTTTGGAGCGTCAAAAAGAAACAGGACCTGGCTTTCAATATCTGCCTCTTAATAGTTATATCTGGTAATCGAGGAAGTTTTTAAGGAGTCTATTGAGGAACAGTGTAATGTTCTCCACTTTCTATACTAATAAAATGAGGAACATGACATTGCTTGTATTAGCTCCTCATTATGC
Source organism: Galaxias olidus (assembly GCA_026901105.3). Lineage (NCBI taxonomy): Eukaryota > Metazoa > Chordata > Actinopteri > Galaxiiformes > Galaxiidae > Galaxias > Galaxias olidus. Next base: position 306,135 of record JAPMUY010006907.1, on the reverse strand, counting down.
ACCACTTTTCTGATCACCACAGATGTTCACTCTGTTCATGAGTGTTATAATGGGAACGTCATGATAGGATACCAGCTGCATTTTCTTCATCATCATCATCATTGTCATCATCAACATCATGTCTTCACGTTAACATTGCTGAACAAAGTTTATTTTTACAGGGAATTCTGGGCCACAAAAAACATGTTTGCATGACAACATTTGCAGAGCATCATTTACCAAGCCTGCAGGAACAGTGTAGGGAAATATTATCTTCTTTTCAGGTGGTAAGTATCCATGCAGAGTTGACAGAAAGCACCTGCAGCAATAGGGAATAGGGATAGGTATAGGGATATCTCACAGCTTAATAAACAACTTTTATATTTTAATATCTGGCTGTGCCGAGAGCGGATATAGAGGGGGTGGCTCTGAGACGTCATTGCTCACCGTTAAGCCTTCTGATCTGGAGGTGTCGTGGGCTCATATTAACAAAACATCCAGGATGGAGGGTGCCCACTTGAACACCCCAATGCCATATCTGCTCTCAACCCAAGTCCATTCCACAATATTGGCTTTTGAAGTGCTCAGCTTGGAGTATGGCATAATGGATATTATAACATCCTATCCTGTGTATTTTGAAATTGTTTTCCTTCCTTTCCAACCCACCCCAAACGACGCCATCGACAGTGGTGCCGGAAAAGCAAAGCTGATGAACAGTGTAACCTATTTAACTTTTTCAGATGCCTATGTAAGTTTTTGTACTATCCAATATCGCCTTTTGCAAGACTAGGGCGGCCGATAGTTACACAAGACTCAAGATTTTTGGTATAGTGACCACAAGTACCTTCTGCACGTCAGTGGTGTATCTTTCAGTTGTTCACGTTGAAATAGCAGAAGTGAACTGATGTTGAAACTTGGGTTCAGACTAAGACAGATCATTCTCCATCCACTTTAGGGTAGCTCAGCAGGTCTGGTTTCCCGTCAAACCCCATGTTCCGGATGTCCGGAAAACCCTTCTAGGGGGGCACTATAATGTGTTTAAGACTTTTCAATGGCCTGAAAAAGGTAACGCTTGTATGGGACAAGGTGATTTTAGATCTTAATCACGGCGGTTTTGTTCATTGCTGGTGTGGGATTTATGATTAGGTCATCTGGTTCGTGACAAAGCAGATTTTACCCCAGGCTCATTAGGGGAAGTAATAATTCACCCTTAACACTTTTTGTTTAAGTTGTTATCAATACTTTTAGGGTTATTTGCATTATTACACACCCATGTTTCCAGCCATTACCAAGTGAACCCCACACAATAATCCTAAAAGTTGATGCCAAGTCAGATGAAACTTCATTCCCTTTAGTTTTGGGAAAAAGAAAATGGCTAACAAAATGGCTGACCCCAATATTGCTCCACAGTTAACAGATATTGGAACAAACACTCCATATCTCCATTATCTCAAACTTAGTATGTGGTCTACAGTTCTGTTTATTTTATGATAAGTATTGCACATACCTATAAACTGACAAAACCCAGCAGAAAAAACCCTGATATCAGAGTTATATTTGGTAGATGATCCCAGCACATTTCAATTATACATTGTATATGTATAGTACAAGGTAGGCCTGGTCTAACGCACCTTCTTTAATTTACTGTAATTCTATTCAATAAACCGTGTCACAGGAATATGGGTCAGAATCATTGATAGTGTAAAAGCACAACAGCTAAATAAACGAGCTATAACACGTGCTAGTGGTTGAGTGTATTAACATGCCTGCATGGAAATACAATGGAATTTGGAAGACTGCATTGACATGACTCAGATGGTAAATGTTAGTATCTTCTTTACATTCTTTCATGATGATATCTGATTCAAGTCCTGAAACATGGAAAACAGTTAAACTATATTAAGCTCTATCTACATGATTGTACTAGTTATGTTTTGAAATAAAAATGCAGTAACTAGAGATCAAATGTAAATAAAGGAATGTCATTTTTGTTTTTGCATTTGGTAACAAAAAAGCACCCTCTCTTAACTGGCTCCTAATCCTAGAGAGTGAATATTAAATTACCAAAATTCAAGCCGCTCTTTGGAGAAAGGGGAGTGGGGGGTGATGGTTCTCCATTTGTATTTCTTTATCTGAGTTTTGAGGGCAGTTGGCCTGTAGGGGTGTATGATGCAACACAAAGTTTACGGACTAGCACTGCCCATTGACGGTAAAATCTTCAAAAAGGGGCTGGTCTGAATTTCCAGAAGAAGATCATCGATATGTGGGAAATTCCCATTGTCACTGGGAGAGGCAGAAACAAGGGAACTCTCTTTGGGGGATGACAAGGTCATTAAGGGTTTTTAGAAAACTTGACCCCTGTGTCTTTGACCAATTGGAGAACACTTCCTTTAACTGAATCAACATGGAAGACTAAACACACAGAAAGAACAACAGTGGGTGCAAAATATTATCTGAAACATTTTATATGATTTGGCAAAACAAATTATTTGCCAGCAGCAATAAAACGCTATTGACATACCTCGTAATTACTGTGATTTTTTGATTTATTGTACATACTTTTACTTGTTTTACATTAGGTGTAACGTTTTCCGCTGGCTAAGAGGAACAAGAATATATTGCACAACATCTGTTTGCTTTGTTGTTGTGGAAAGTGTTGAGAAATTCACTGTCTTTAAAATGTCAACTTTTTCTGCAAGATAAGAATAACTTATAATCACCTTAGACCTCTGATATATAGTTGCACTGTCTACAAAGGGTTTATGTTTTCTTAACAAATAAACAAAAATGTGACCTGGTTTTGAAAGGAATGAAGACAGAAAGAAAGAAAGAAAGAAAGAAAGAAAGAATGAAAGAAAGAAAGAAAGAAAGAAAGGAAATAACTGGTTTTGTCTGGCTTTGTCCTTCCTTATTTTAAGTACCAAAAGAAGGATAATGCATTATCACGGATACCAGTCTTATTTCTTTTCTTTTTTTTTATTATTATTGGTCTAGTTTAATCTGGATACTGAGTAGTGATTAGTCACATTAGTTGGTTAAACTAGTTACATAATTGATGTTAAGAAGGGCTTGCTATCTGTGCTGTACCTTTCTCTCAAATGTCTTCGCCAAGACTAACAGTTAGCGGCAGGAAAGTATATGTTGCTGGTTGTTGATTAATCTCTATTCAGCCTTGAACTTTTCTCTGGGTCACTGGACTCACCACACTGTTGACAGAGGGGTGTGATAAAAAAGGGCCAAAATACTTGAAAATAAGTTCAGCTTGTGCAAATTTAGAAGGTCTAAGAGTTCATTCTGTACCTACAAATATATATTTTTTAATCCTTTTTGAATGCTATTTTTTATGTAACTGTAATTTGTCATTTTGTTAGAGGTGAATTATTTCTGATCTTCAAATTAGAATGGGAATTCTTTTTTGGAAAAAAGATCTTATTTACGTTTGCATTAATCTATTGTCAGTTGTTTTAGCCTGATCTTTGTGGTTATTAAAAAGGAATAAACTATGAGAGTCAAATCTAGTTTGACTTACATGTCTGTGCATGTGTAGACTGGATGAAATATAGGCTACATGGACCAACCCATTCTGACTGTTTCTGCAAAAAGGACTCAAATAAAGAGAAAAGTATTGAATTTGATATCAACAAAGTATAAATCGGTTTAATTCAATAAAATACCAAGTACCATTTTAAAGCACAAGTACCTTTTTTCACATTAAATAAGATTACTTCATTCATTGCCAATACTGTTACAAAGAGTTGCATCATATCACTGCAGTCGGCTACAACTCTTCCCTTGACAACCATTGCTCCAGATAAGGAAAATGTAGCATTTATGAATGAAGATGTACTCATATTTCTGAATATAAAACAACAAAGTAGTCTATCAATAACAACTGAGAATAAAGCAAAGGCAGGCATGTCAAGAATGAATAAATGGTTGCGCAATCCAAGCACCTAAAGGCTATCTCTCATTCCAACATGTCCTTGTAAACTGTGGGTAGCTGCACCTCTACCATGTACCATTTTAACAACAAATGTCCCAATGTGAAACCTCTTTCAAGTCCATCAAATATCAAGCAGGCTGTGCCACCTGTTTCCCGAGACATAGGCGTGTGCATCTCTGGCATAACGCTAAACTAACATTGTCCTGTAGCAGAGAGCAAATTACGCAAGGTTGTAAGCTCTCTTGACAGCTGCTCTACGCGCTTTTGTAAACGGTCGTTCTCCGCAGCCAGTTCCAGCACCTTGTGTTGCGTCTCCATATTGCGCAATTTGGCTTTATCCCGACTCTTTCTGACAGCAAGGTTGTTCCTTTCCCGCCTCTGTTTATACTCGTCACTGTTCTTTTCCATGCGCTTCTTTCCCTTACCACTGGACATTTTGCCAGTTTGTGAAAGTGACCTGCCTTTACCTGACGGGGCAGGTGTGCCGGGGGGGCTGGAGCAAGACGAGGACGCTGTGGAGAGGTTACCGATACTGTCACTGGGAGCAGACTGGTAATGGAGATGAGCCCTCATGTCATAGCCAGATGAACCAGTTTCCATCCTTGTGTCGTCTTTAGTTTCGTTTCTTTCACCTGCTCTATAGTGGTTCTCAAGAAGTTCCTGGCTGAACACAGTGTCCACGCGGGTGTCTTGTAGTTCTGAATAACCCAGCGCGTAAGGCTCCCTGGAGTTGTTGCAAGGGCTTGACTCCACTGCGTCCACAGATGTGTAGTTTTTGTAGTTTTGCAACGAAGGCACTCTCTTTATCTTGCTGTCCTCGGCAAGGAAATCAGTGAATATGTCCACGCCGTGCTGCTGTTGAATTTGACGGTGCACAGCCAGTTGTTGATAATGCAAAGCTTGATCTAGGTAAACGCCGAAATCTATGGCTTTCTCGTGCTCGGCGATGCCCAGCTCCGTCATCGAACCTTCAAAGTGTTGCCTTCTGTAAGCGCTGTCGTTGGCGGGGCTGATGCTGTTTCTATTATGGAAAGCAAGGCTGTCCCCGTCGTAGAAACCGGCTACTTCCATGGATCTTAACACCAACCGGTTCGCAGACGCATAGGACAGATCCCTGAAATGCCTGGTAGTTGCTGAAAACACAGGAATTAGTGCGTATTCTTCGCCGCAACCAAACCTAATAATATGAACAGTTTCTAGCCTTTAACTGAGATTTTTAGGACGATTTAAAATTTCAATGAGCTACTAAGTAAGAGTTGAAATTTGCAGCGCTGCATGAGTTGGAGGAGTTTATATATGCTGTAAATTTCGAACCAATATGGGCGGAGCTACTGGCAAGGTGTGACGCGTTGGATGATCTCTGAAAAGGTAATGAGATAGGGCGATGAGCTTCAAGTAAACAGGTTTCTTTTTTTTAACTTATTTAAGAAAGATGCAGCGAAGAATGCTGAACAGTTAATTTTATAAGCTTTCTTTCAACATTAATTGAACAGTCTACAGCTAGCCTCGTTTATGGCATATTCAGAATTCAGAGAAACTGTCTGCAAAGAAGTTTCCTTAGAACCATGTCTATCCATAGTCGTCAATAAAATAATGACAAACAATGCCGCTAAACCCTAAACAATAAAATGATCTACCATTTGAATATTCAACTGCATGATCTGACAACCGAATTCAACTCAGAGAATAGCCGTTTTAGAGTATGTCATTTGACGAAAAATGTGTCTTTTGGTGCCACCTTGTGGTGGTAGGTTTCGGTGTCGCCAGTCAATAATCAAGTGAAAAGGCCTAAAGTTAAATCAATCAATCCAATGTAAGTTGTTTTCTTTTGCGGTTTTCACTAGAGATGTGGTCCATTTTAGAAGGATCCTGAAAGAATGAATGAATGAGTCAACACTTATTTTCTTAAGGTCCAAATAGTTAGTTTGCTATAAGGCATACTAATGGAGACCAAACAGAGCGTGTTAATACCTTTAAAATCATCCGTGTTATACCCTTAAAACACAAGTTAGTCCAACCTGTTTCTGTTTGGGTTAATCAAATTTAATTTAGGGGTTTTGAGGTACAAATCTAACAGTCTAAACTGTTAATTGTTTCAAAATAAAACTTTTTAAATATGACCGTTCATGTAAGTCGAATTGATTCAGTCTGAAGAGGGTACTGTGCCAGCACGTTAGAAATAAAATCTAAAAGTACTTAAAAAGGAAGCTATATTTTCCCCACATAAGCGTGCTGGGTCAATAAGATACAGATCACATATCTGAAACTTTTAGATTATTATGATAAACATGCCAACGTTCTTAGCTTGGATGAACTGTCTTTCACAATGATGGGTAGGGTCTGGAAATGCTTTAATATTCCTCACAACCTGATTTGCTAGTCGGCTGATTATGGAATAATTTCCAACCTAGCAATTGGCTATTACGTTTTCCTGTCTAGATCTGATTGGTCTATACATTCTGAGCGTTTGTGGTTAAGAAGTTGGACGTAACGTTTCCTGCTTGTCGATGTTAGGGGTTGGGTTAAATCAGGAGTGAAACATGGCGAGAACGGTGACACAAAACGGGTGTGGACAAGAATTACTGTGTACAGAACTACAGGACCCGGGTCGGGGTTCGGCGAGATGGGGTTCACAACACGCAGGGGCTCGCGAACTTGCGAATCTGTATTCGCCTGGTAGGTCTGCTTATTAATAGGAGGCTTCTTGCTTTGTTTAATAAAGTGAGCACCCGCGTTAAAGCCCGTTTGTGCAAATGCAACTTTGTTAGCCTAACCGACAATAAATAAATTCACAACAGTGTGGCACACAGCCGGTCAAACTGAAGGGAATGATAGATCGTGTCAAGATCTTCAGTTTCCCCTCTGTAGCTACAGTTGTCGATGTCGGCATGTAGGCTTGCTACATCTGTTTTACACAAGTGGCTTCTGTTTACATACGCAGCTATGTTGAAAAATATACTTTGAAATCTTCGCTGTATAGCTGGGTCATTCGAGAATTTTCGTTTAGGCCTGCTGACACAAAATGGGTCCACCTTTATTTTGCTGTGACCCAAAACGTTCGCTTTGTTTTGTAGATAAGGAACCTCGACACACCCCCTAGTGTAGGCTATAGTTACACATTTTTTTGTCTAACTCGCCCTAAGCATAAAGACAGTCATATAAATGTATAATTTGACCTATTTAAATGTAATATGTTCATACATTCAGTGGCCTTGGGTTACAATCATAAAGTCTTGATTCATCTTTGGGGAATTTAAATTGTCCTGGTTCATTGATGTTAGTACACTTTACTCACCGGCATAAGGCTTCTTGGTTCTTGTTGAGCAGGTGAACTTGAAGGGCTGGACAGGTTTAACAGGACCAGCTGCCAGTATTACAGGATCGCAGTCCAAATACAAAATATAATTACACAAGTTTTAAAGGAAATTATTCACAATCTTTAGCAATAGTCCCCTTGGTTTGGTATTTGATTTTTATTGATTCAGTGACTGTTTCCTTGGGACTATCTAACCCGCTCTACCTATCCTAATCCTCTCCTTTTTGGTCTCCTGCTCCACAGGGAAAAGATGTCTAGAGTGGACGAGCGTTGTCCTATGCTTCTCTTTAATGGCCTTTAACTTCTTTTATCTCCTTGCCAACTTCCACCTGGGACATGGGTGGTACATCCTTCTGGGCACCTGTAAGCATGAAAAAAGCTAATATAAGTGCTCCAAAGTTGTAAACCCACCTGGGAAACCTAGAATGTTGTGGGTTTTAAATGTTGTAGAGAAAAAAAAAGAATTATTTTACATTCTACCGTTATGTTCAATTATTGATGTTTCTCTCTCACTAACTCTACACATATTCTCTCTCTCTCTCTCTCTCTCTCTCTCTCTCTCTCTCTCTCTCTCTCTCTCTCTCTCTCTCTCTCTCCTATCTCTATGTATCTGTTTCTCTTTCAGTGGCAGGAATACTCACGGCAGACTTTGCCTCTGGCCTTGTTCACTGGGGAGCAGATAGCTGGGGATCAGTAGAAGTTCCCATTTTTGGAAAGGTATAGGTTCACTGTTGACCTGTATTGATGATCTCCATTCATTTCTAGCATGTATTACGCATAATATCACTTTAGATTTTTTGTTTTTTTGTATGTTTACCAGCATCTGGGCTGTTTTAGCATTAGTAATTCCAACCCAGAATTAAGTGACTAAAAGCAAATGTCTTGATTAGCGATAACCAGGATATTCCATGATCCTCTTTTAGGGTAATGCTTTTGCAGATTTTTACTGGCATTAAAGAGGAGTGTATTTCAGGCTGTGTGTTAAGCTGTTTTTTTTCCAATTTATTTATTTTTAACTGCTGTCCTCAGGCTTTTATAAGACCCTTTAGGGAGCACCACATTGATCCCACAGCCATCACTCGTCATGACTTTATTGAGACCAATGGCGACAACTGCATGCTGACCATTATACCACTTGCAAACATGGCCTTCAATTTCCTCACCCTCTCCCCTGGTGAGTTGCTCACGCTAAATCTTGTCTTGTTTATGAAACAAGTGGTTATCAATTGTGTAGAAAGTCCAATGACCATGTTTTGTTTTATCTCCTTCATCTCAATTGTAGATGAGATTGACCGCAACTTCCCATGGTACTGCTATTTGTTTGCGCTGGCCATTTTTGTGACACTAACCAACCAGATCCACAAGTGGTCGCACACATACTTTGGCCTACCACGTTGGGTGGTGTTTCTACAAAACTACCATATAATCCTGCCACGCAAACACCACCGCATCCATCATGTTTCCCCACATGAGACCTACTTCTGCATCACAACGGGTTTGTGACAGTATTTTTTTTGTTGTTTTTTTAGGACATACATAGTGGTGTAATTTAATTATCCTGAATAGATTTTGAACTAAATAATGTCTGCCCTCTGACTAAAAGCTATCTTAACACTACATAGTTAATTTGCTTAGCAAGTTTTGTTTGATGAAGATGGCAACATTTTAAATTAAATGTATTGTTATTATTTTTTTTCAATGTGTGATCGTCTTCATAGGTTGGCTGAACTATCCGCTGGAAAAGCTTGGGTTTTGGCATGCCCTTGAAGATGTGATCCAAAGTGTGACTGGCGAGAAGCCGAGGGCTGATGATCTGAAATGGGCTCATAAAACCAAGTAACACAGCAGCACATTGCACCCTACCTCAGAAGATTTTTTTTTTTTTTTGTCTTCTCAACGTTCTCTTTTTTTTTTTTTTGCCTCAACTTCAATTATAACCCATTTGAAGACCGCTTTACCAAGAGTTTCCGATGCTAAAGCTTTAAATCTGCACATATTTATCTAATTTCCTCTCACGGAGTGCTTTACTGCGGATATTTTCACTTATCCCATAATGTAGATTCGTTTGATATGTATTTGTTTTTAAAACCATGTTGCAATATCTTTCTAACCTCTCGTACTGCTTCATATTCTAAGTGTGTATGTTTAACATAACTCAATACTCACCACCAGTAATACACTGAAGATACTGGCCACTGAATGGATAGTTAAACACACTCATTTGTAACCTAATTTATAAGAATACATTTATCTGGTTTTCTCTAGGAAACTTAGAACATCCAAGCCAAAATATATGATAAAAAGGAAGTTATTCTGCTTAACCACACACATTTGTCTTTTCTCCAAAGCCATGCTTTGATCGTAAAAACAAAAATAAGACAATGGACCTAGTCCTTAAATGTCTTTAAATAAGCTGTTAGTGCTTTTCACCTTGAAGTGCTAGCTTAGATTTTCTTAAGGCCTGTTTTCTGGGCTTTGAGAAAGCCTGATCATAGACTTGGAGGCATTGTCTGGCAAAAGAAATGTTTTATCCTATGACTCTGGTCTTTTAGACTGGCCCGTGGTTGTGGGGGTTGTGTCGGCGTTGTTGTTGGTATGAACATATTGGTCATGTGCAGTTTTCTCAAGCAGCCTTAAGTATCACAGATGCAGTAAATATGTGTTTGCATTTTTGTTTGTTTGAATGCCTTGTAATGTATCCACTCACGTTTCTGTTCTTACCATCAACAGATAGGTCAAGAACAGGCTCTATACCTTCTTTTTATTTTTGTATTTTATACATTTCACAAAGGCAGTGAGATTACTACTGTGATCTTGCTAGTGTTGTCTGCATTACCATGTAACCTACAAGTAGGTTTGGTAATTTAACGAGGGCTGAATCAATGCAAGACATTGCAAGACCACTTGAGTGCTGGATGAGATTACATATATAGTTAGAAAAACAGGTGGCTGGTGAAAGTTTTTTTCTTCCTTCACTGTCACGACAGTTGTAAATGTAATGTACAAGGCAAGCGGTTCAATGAATGAGCGATCTTAAACCATGTGTCTTAAAACAAAAAAATGTCTTGCATTGGCTAAAACGTTTTTTTGTTTCTCAAAGGTGTTTCTCTGTTCTGTTTCCCAGCTCTGCGCAAATGTGCAAACTATAAAATATAGGCTGTTTGGAAATGGCTGACTAAATTCCCCTTAGCTGCTAATCTTAAGAAGGCACTAACAATGGCCTAAGAGTGGATGCACATAGCATGTATACAAACAATTACAATGGATCACAGGCTTTGCTTATTAATGTAGTTAAACCTACAAAAGGATCCCTATTGTATAATTGTATTTTGTTTCATCAACCAGAAACATTCACAAGAATAGTCACTCCAGGGAATTCTTGTGCTCTTTCAATTGCCAAGGGGTGAAGTATATATTTTTTTTCTTCCAACTTTACTGTTGTGTGTTCGGCTTGAGTTAAGTCAACAGTGGGTAACTATTTTGTGAGGTGCTTTAGAGAAACTAGTTGATCGTTTTAAATTTGTGGAATCGTTATGACGGTATGAAATTTGTGTGGTTTAAAGAAAGATTTAAGTAGTTAATTACTCAAACTCATACATTGGCAACTTGCAAACATTTAAATCCTTGTGTGCCTACTACCTAAATGGGTCTAAACATCATAAGCTCTGTTTTATTCTGTTTACATGAAATTAAGTGGAAAACAATATATTGCCACAAATGTTCTAATACGTGGCACATCAGGTTGCTGTTAATATCACTAGGGCGAGACCCAAAAAACAACAGTTTAAATAGCATGACCCCAAGACAAATGCAGAAGTACACGAAACTACCGTCAAGGACTTGCCCCAAAAATTGGGTTGAAATATTTTAAGTAAATTACTTAAAATAGTTGATTGAAATTATTAACATATAAAATGTTGATACATTGGTGGAAGTAGAACTTGCAGATGTATAAAATGTGCTTTTTGTCATGGGTTTATTGAGGTACTACTTTGACAGCCACATGTTTTATTTTGAGTAAAACCACAGCTATAGGTGTGAAGGTTGTAATGGATAATTTCAATATATGACAGAAAATAACCAATTAATAAGTGGAAGAAACCATGAAATGATCAAGTACAATTTTGTTGATGACTACAGAGTCTGATTCAGAGTCTGTACACACACACTCTAACGACAAAGCAAGTTCTGATTAGTTGACAAGGTTGAAACAAATATATTGGTCTTATATTGGTCTAAGATAAACAATCATTCCATTAGTCAACGTGGAGGGGAGTGGACGTAATCATCATTAATAAGGACATGTACATAGGACATGTAGACATCATTTTATGTTATGTCTAAGGCACATACTGTCTCTTTCGTGACCTGGTCTTCACTCTGACTCTTCTCCTACATTGGAACAGCTTAGGCTTGAACATCCATGAGGATGCCAAAATTTCCCTTACAAGGTTGGGGAAGAATTTTTAAGGCACTGATTTTTCTTAAGTGAAATTCAAGGCAGTACGATTACATTCAGTTACTTTCACATATTTGCCTTATGGCACGACTTTTTTGAGAATGAATCAATGTTTGCGATTGGATATGTTTATTGAGTGCCATTTTGCCATACTATTTGTATTTGTTTCTTGGTTTTGCTATAGAGTAGCCTTACATTGTCTCATTATTTGTTTTCAACCATGCGAATATGCTCTGTGTAGCCTCCTACAGCAGTCTTGTATGAAAAACTCAACCAGGAAATTGCCCTTCCAACTTTAAAGTCTTCTCTTTCCTGCTAGGTAGATGCCATTGGTTTTTGTTTGTTTAGTGTTATAATTATTATTATAATTAAAGTGTAATATTAAAAAAAAATGCCTAGATGCCTTTTTGTCGTCTTCTATTGGGAAGGCTGTAATTATATGTAAATAACTGCTACTGTATTTATAAAGAAAATAAACAACCAAGCTCTGTTTGGACTACTCATGTTTGTCGACTTTACTTTTCAACCATTGCTATACGTTCGATTTTCAGTCATGCACAATTAATAAAAATCGATACGATACCACCAAATATGATCTATTTTTGCAGCTACATTATAAATCTTTTCAAATCATTACATATGGAGAAGGTGACAAAATAAGGATGCAGCTCCCGCATTGAGAGGCGTCCTCATGTTCAATGATAAGTGAGCTACGTGCGCGCTCACGCTACAAAGCGACAAGATGGCGGTCGCCGCCGGATCAGGTAAACGATTTGTATAAATGACCATTACATCAATTAGGGTTTTTCACCAATTTTGGAAAGACTACAAATGTTTGAAACAGGACTTGCCGCCTGGACATATCCAGCTATAGACGCTCTTTATTCCCCAACGATTAGTTTATTGGCTAGATTGAAAGTAGTGTGGAGCCTGTCTAAAAAGGCTTGGTCTACTTGCTGGACATGAATCGATAAGTTCCCCCTGCCTAGCAAGCGCACAGCAACCTTAATGTTATGTTAGCTTGCTACTTCCGTTCTACAGCACGAGTGACTTGCCAGCAACACATACAAATCTGTTTTGAGACATTGTTGTGTTAAATAATATTTAACTAGCTAGTTTCTTAAGTAAACATTAGTTTGCGCTAACGTACCCGTCTTTGCTAACGTGGATTGTTTTCTCCGGTAACGTTAGCAAGGACTAGCTTTAACAAACAGCCTATTCTTGGCCTGGTAACACGGAGTACGCTACGTTTAGCCTACTTGTCTTTAGCTAGCATTCTATTTACCTGACTTGATTTCATTGGCAAATCGAAATATAACGATGACTCCACATTGCGACGATACTAAACGCACACCATATACGCTTGGTTTGGTGTGATGATAGCTTTCTCTGGCACTGCTCTGTCATAGTCAATGCCGAATGTTGATAATTAAAGTAGATTACATGTCAACTGTATATTGGTAACTGTTAGCCAATAAATCATGGAAACAATTGTTTAGATTTTCCCCAACTCTTAAATATTACCTAGTAAATTGGCGTAGTTTTGCGATTAGATTTTGCTTCAGTGCTTTCAGCCAGTTGCCAACAATGTCAAGTGCTAGTAGGCCTAACGCATGCCATGCAATGGTTAGTTAGCCAACTATTGGGTGTTATTCCATTGCTTGTATAGGAAATGTAATGTCCAGATACTTGTTTAAGGCAGCGCATGAAACACCCACTCCCAACAATTGCAAAAAGTAGTTGACAAATGAAAGCCTGTTCTCTAAATGTTCATTATAAATGTGCAATGGGAGTCTAAATGAGAGTTAAAGACAGGTCAAAAACAACCCAACTCTACATAACAAATCTCTGCCAACTTCCATCGCCTGTCAAATATTATAGAAACACACAGCATTGTCTTGACTTAACAGGCGTTAAGGTTCCTCGTAATTTCCGGCTGCTTGAAGAGCTTGAAGAAGGCCAGAAAGGGGTTGGCGATGGGACGGTGAGCTGGGGCCTGGAAGATGATGAAGACATGACCTTAACACGATGGAGAGGGATGATAATTGGCCCTCCTAGGGTGAGTGTTATTTTTGTATAGGCAAGGACCCGATGAACTGTCAGTTATCAAACACCAATTAGTCCCATACGCTTCGGGTAAGGGCCCCTGATCCCATGCCTTCCTGAGCTTAAAGGTTTGCTTCCTTTAGTTATTAGTGCTTGGTACCAGGCATATTATGATTGTAGAGGGTAGTGGTATATTGGTATTGTGCAGTAAAACTAAGGTATATGGGCCTGAATCAGCGTTTTCACCAACCTTTGCTGTGATGGCTTTACTTACCTTACCTTTTTTGAAGTGTTTTCTGTCACTGTGATTTACAGACAATCTATGAAAATAGGATGTACAGTCTGAAGATTGAATGTGGGCCCAGATATCCAGAGACACCACCGTTTGTCAGATTTGTGACTAAGATCAACCTGAACGGTGTGCACAACTCCAATGGCGTGGTGAGTAGCCAAACCTATAGCAAGATGACTGCAAGGAGTGGCTATGGCTGGATGAAGATTATTTTGAAAAATATTAATTATTTGAACAAGTATTTCATGCAAATTTGTTAAATATCCCTACATTGTCCTTAGTATTGTAAAAAAAAATACTAAGTTGATGCCCAGAGTCTTGTTATGAAATTGAAGCATGCATATTATGAGATTGCTTCCTTGAAACTGTCCTTTGAAATTATCCTTGCATTGTCTTCTCAACCGGCAGGTTGACACCCGGGCAGTGTCAGCGCTGGCTAAGTGGCAGAACTCCTACAGTATCCGGGTGGTCCTACAGGAGCTGAGACGGCTCATGATGTGCAAGGAGAACATGAAACTCCCTCAGCCACCTGAGGGCCAGATCTACACCAACTGAGACCATGCTACTCTTTCTTGTCCTTTTCCTTCTCCCTCTCCTTTTCCTTCCCTCCTTTTATCGTTTGCGTTCATTCCTTCCATCCCATCCACCACCTTGTGACATTCAGTTGCCTGCCAACACTTGACTGTGCACACAAACACATACATACACACACATACTCAAATAGACACACTTATTGCAACAGTAATGCAAATACGACAGACACACACACACACACACACACACACACACACACACACACGCATATATACATATATATAAATATGAACTTATACACCAACTCATTTGACACTCATGAAAGCACTTCTGTACTGGCCATTCTCAGGCTGCGGCCCCCTTTCTGCTCCCATCACTGGAGTTCTGGTTAGACTAGATGTGACGAGTCAGGCGGAGTCCTCAGTCCACACCAGACCTGATCATTCGAATACTGTACATCTTACTAATCTTTTTTTTTTATTATTATTTGTTATAAATGCAGATTGTACAATAACATAAATAATCTTATTGAGTGTACATCTTGTGTGGTGCCTTTTTGTAGAATCTGAAAAACACTCAGTTTTTCAACATTTGTGTATTAGTCTGTGAGTCCTGTTTAGTTTGATTTATATTAGCCATGCTAACGGAGTATACCATTACCCCATCAAAATTGTACACCAAAACTGTTTAATTTTACTTCATTGTGGAATATAGAACCTATTCGGACAAATTTGTTACGCATAATTCTTCTCCTGTGCTATTCGCATGTGTACTTAAATCAATTTGCCTACTTGTCCCATGGTACATGCATGTGAGGACAGCTTATGGCAGGGTGCCTGTAGTAGTAAGCTATCTAGTCACGCTGTCAGCTTAGATAACTGTCACATGGCTTTTACTGAGCAACTACAGATATTTACACTAATTGAATAAGTACAGAGAGAGAATTAAATTTGCTATTGAACTTAAACAATTATGTATGTAGGTTCAATAATCAAATAGCGAGGTCTTCAAACGTTTCTGTGTCAGTGTCTGAAAATCACTAACTGGCTATCGTTTAGGTCTGGGTAGTATATCTGACTGTTGGAATTGCTGTTTAACAAGTTGAGATTATACAGTTATTTTCCAAGGAGTTCTTGTTTTAGAATTTAATCAATGTTTGGGTGTATTGTAGTCATCACATCTGGTTTGCAATAAAAACAAAAAACTCACTTTACAACTGCACTTCTAGGAAGATCAGGTTTGCAATGTCTGTTTCATTCAGAAACACCTGAATTTCATTTGGAATTGAATAACTATTTTGGATGCAGTGAGCTCACCTTTAAAAAGACAGCCTTTAGAGAGTTACAGAGTGAATGTCGGACGCCTTTAAGTTCATTGCTACTGTGAGAACGTACCCTGAAATGGGTTGGGCATTTACAGCTAACTGTTCCGTTGGCCTGTCTTGATCTTATCCAATCCATTTTTTGCTCTTGAGCAGTCATACCAAAACATGCAGTAAATTACTATGTTGCTATCTGTAGTAGTTATGTTCTGTTCTTTGGTCAGGATACTATAAATTCATAGTCTGGCCTTCAAGCGCCTACTTGCTGTAGCGACAAATGTATTCTGCTTTGTAAGACCTCATTCCATCTGGATTAATGTTTGTTAACAGGTTTGTGTGTAGAAAATTATTACAAGATTTTATTCGAGGTAAAATAGTTGGAAGCCCCATTAGAGCAAAACCAATGTTTAAATTTATGGATTGAGCAGGTTATCAATATATTTATACAGATAGTTTTACAGTGTATCCGGAAAGTATTCATACCCCTTCACTTTTTCCACATTTTATGATGTTAGCCTAATTCCAAAATGGATTAAATAAAAAAAAATTACTCAACATTCTACACACAATACTGCATAATGACAAAGTGAAAAAAGTTTTAGATATTTTTGCAAATGTATTAAAAATGAAAAATCACATGTACATAAGTATTCACACCCTTTACTCAATACTTTGTTGAAGCACGTTTGGCAGCAATTACAGCCTCAAGTCTTCTTGAGTATGATGCTACAAGCTTGCCACACCTATTTTGGGGCAGTTTCTTCAATTCTTCTTTGCAGATCGTCTCAAGCTCCATCAGGTTGGATGGGGAGCGTCGGTGCACAGCCATTTTCAGATCTCTCCAAAGATGTTCAATCGGGTTCAAGTCTGGGCTCTGGCTGGGCCACTCGGGGACATTCACAGACTTGTCCCAAAGCCACTCCTTTGTTATCTTGGCTGTGTGCTTAGGGTCGTTGTCCTGTTGGAAGGTCAACCTTCGCCCAAGTCTGAGGTCCAGAACACTCTGGAGCAGGTTTTCATCAAGGATCTCTCTGTACATTGCTGCATTCATCTTTCCCTTGATCCTGACTAGTCTCTCAGTTCCTGCCACTGAAAAACACCCCCACAGCATGATGCTGCCACCACCATGCTTCACTGTAGGGATGGTATTGGCCAGGTGATGAGCAGTGCCTGGTTTCCTCCAGACATGACGCTTGGCATTCAGGCCAAAGAGTTCAATCTTGGTTTCATCAGACCAGAGAATTTTGTTTCTCATGGTCTGAGAGTCCTTTAGGCGCCTTTTGGCAAACTCCATGCGGGCTGTCATGTGCCTTTTACTGAGGAGTGGCTTCCGTCTGGCCACTCTACCATAAAGGCCTGATTGGTGAAGTGCTGCAGAGATGGTTGTCCTTCTGGAAGGTTCTCCCATCTCCACAGAGGAACACTGGAGCTCTGTCGGAGTGACCATCGGGTTCTTGGTCACCTCCCTGACCAAGGCCCTTCTAATAATAATAATAATAATAATACATTGAATTTATAAGGCGCCTTTCAAGGCACTCAAGGTCGCCGTACAGTAATATAAAAAACAGTTCTCATAAAAAATAATAAAAATAAATAAATAAATAAAATAAAATAAGATCAAAATAAGTAGTTTTTTTGCTCAGTTTGGCCGGGCGGCCAGCTCTAGGAAGAGTCCTGGTGGTTCCAAACGTCTTCCATTTGCGAATGATGGAGACAACTGTGCTTGTTGGGACCTTCAATGCAGCAGAGATTTTTTTGTACCCTTCCCCAGATCTGTGCCTCGATACAATCCTGTCTCGGAGGTCTACAGACAGTTCCTTGGACTTCATAACTTGGTTTGTGCTCTGACATGCACTGTCAACTGTGGGACCTTATATAAACAGGTGTGTGCCTTTCCAAATCATGTCCAATCAATTGAATTTACCACAGGTGGACTCGAATCAAGTTGTAGAAACATCTCAAGGATGATGCACCTGAGCTCAATTTTGAGTGTCACAGCAAAGGGTGTGAATACTTATGTACATGTGATATTTAATTTTTTTATTTTTAATAAATAAATTCAGTTGGTCATTATGCAGTATTGTATGTAGAATGTTCAGAATTTTTTTTTATTTAATCCATTTAGGAATTAGGCTGTAACATAATAAAATGTGGAAAAAGTGAAGGGGTATGAATACTTTCCGGATGCACTGTAGATATAGTTTTCTTTGTAAAATAGCCTATCCATTATTAAAAACGGTGTAGTTGAATTACTTTATAAAGGTATGTTATTCAGTAATCTCAAGTATTGAGTTTGTGGTAGCATTGGACTACTAGAAATAGATATTAAACTGTTTCTGTAAATGTATTAGAATCTTCACAAAAACAGCAAACTCAACCTTTTAAATAAGTTCAAAAATGTGTATATTACATAAAGGAATAACATCCCTTCTGTAATAAATTGCAAATATTTTTATTATAAAGAGCCTTTTTTTAGGACCTGTAACCACTATACCAAATATATGATGTAATGTATAGTTATGTCCTGCTTTATTAAAAGATAAAAAAGTGATACAAACACACTCACAGTTGGTGAATGGAACCCTTGGTAAGAGGAGAGGCAGTCCTATTGTAAATTTTGTCCCGTAACCTTATCACTCTCACATAGATGTTAGCAAACTGAGGTGACTGACATAGTAAGGTCGGCTGCATAACTGGACTCTGGACCTACCTAGAAGGCTGTGGATGACTCTCATTCTGTTCGTGAGGAATTCATGTTTGCAAGGCTCTCTAAAGAAGATGACGTTGAGACAGCCTTACATTTCATAACAAGGATACCAGCGTCGTAAGAAACTTGTGAGTACATTGTTCTGTGTTTTTTCTGAAGTTACAAATTGTAGTAATATCTCTAGATTTATACTGATATATTTTTTCATAACAGATTGATGTAGATATGGATTGATTACCCTATGACTTATGTATAAAATACTTCATTTTCAAGAGGCAAAAATAGGTCACACGTGGTTGGTTATTTGTCGAGGCTGCGTGAAAGCTTAACTACCATTAACTG
The DNA here is from genome assembly GCA_026901105.3 of Galaxias olidus. NCBI lineage: Eukaryota > Metazoa > Chordata > Actinopteri > Galaxiiformes > Galaxiidae > Galaxias > Galaxias olidus. The sequence continues at coordinate 287,196 of JAPMUY010006907.1, read as the reverse complement.
GTCAAGGTGTGAGAATCTGTTGAATGTGACTAAAATAGATTACATATTGTTGTTACATTAACACTATGGTCTTTGTTTACTAATTGTCCATTTTAAACTATCTTTAACAGTAAAAGTAAAAAAAAAAAAGAAAAAAAAAAACATGCCCCTGTCTCACTTGTGTAAAGTGATTATAAGGTCACATATTTGTAACTAATTAACAAAGGCAGGCGGCCTAAGTTAGGAAACCGTGGATATGTTCTGTATTGCGTGACTCAACATGTAAAATGTAGGGCAATAGAAAAAAAGAGAACTGAAATAGTTCCTAATTGCTCTGCTCTGCTTGTTACAGAAATGCTCTAAACAAAGTAAAAAGTTCTTAAAAATGTGTGTATGTTTATATTGAAAGTTAATCGAAAGCATATGATTAAATATGCTTTGTTTCCAACATTGTTTCAAATTTAATTAACTTAAAACAACTATGTCTACATTTCCATTGCTAAAGATTATACATTTTTTCTTGAATTACAAACAGACATCGTAAAGCGATACGATTGAAACTTCACAAGAGGCATTCACCTTCCTTAAGCCTAGCAACAGAACCTCCTTTGGCCGGCAGGGATCATCATCACCACAACAGAATGTCTCTGCTCGTCCACCTGCTAGCCTGTTCTTTCGGCTTGGGCTCCTGGGTGGCCGTCAATGGCCTCTGGGTGGAGCTTCCTCTCATAGTCAACGTCCTCCCAGAGGGCTGGGAACTACCCTCCTACCTGACCGTCATCATCCAGCTCGCCAACCTGGGGCCTCTACTGGTGACCTTGATGCACAAGCTGTGCCCAGGCCGTCTGAATGAGAGAGCCGTCATCTACGCCATACTGTCCGTCGGCGTCCTTGCCTGCTTCCTGCTGGCCTTCTTCTGGGACCGGACCACGGTGGTGGCGGGGACGCCGCGCAGCACCGCCTTCTTTATCATCACCTTCTGCCTGGCTCTAGTGGACTGCACGTCCTCCGTCACCTTCATGCCCTTCATGATGCAGCTGCCTGCCAACTACATCACCACCTACTTCATAGGGGAAGGCCTGAGCGGGTTCATCCCAGGCCTGGTGGCTCTGGCTCAAGGCGTGGGCATGGCCAAGTGTGTCAACGCCACCTTGTCCTCGGGCAACCTCACCGCAGAGGGGCGGAATGTGATTGATGCAGTGCAGACTGAGTACCTCCCTCCTCACTTTTCTGCTCAGGTGTTTTTCTTCTTCCTGGCGGCCATGATGTGTACTAGCTTGGCTGCCTTCTGTGCACTTAACAGGCTGCCACTGACTTTTAAGCTCTCGACGGAGAACCTTGTACCCGATACCGTGCCGTCCGTCTGCTCTGGTCTAGACAACCCTGCATCGGAGACTGGAAGCCAAGGTCCAAGTGGTTACAGTGACGAGTCAGGTCGTGTCCAACCTCTACTGGCGAAACCGAGACGCTCTTTCAACCAGTTGGCCTTCATTTACTCTTTGGTTGTCTGGGTTAATGGCTCTACCAATGGTCTGTTGCCCTCGGTGCAGACCTATTCTTGTATGCCCTACGGTAACCTGGCCTATCACCTATCTGCCGCCCTGGCCTCCATGGCAAATCCAGTGGCCTGTATCATTGCCATGTTCTATCCTAAAAGGTAAAGACCCTAGACGTTAAAAAAAAATATTATAATGCAAATGATTAAAGATATAGGGCTTATCCCACTGGCAGATTATATATATATATATATATATATATATATATATATATATATATATATATATATATATATATATATATATATATATACTGTGTAACATATATAATATGTATACTGTAGTTTAGTATTGTAGCATAGTAATGTAGTAATGCAACATAATGGATTCCTGAGTCCCTTCCATGTCATTATCTCCATATAAGAGGAGTAGCTTTTTCTTTGTTGTAGACATTAGGTTGTACCTAATAGTTTGTTTCCTGTTGTTTCTCAGGTCACTGGTGTTACTGGGCCTGTTATGTCTTCTGGGGACTGGCTTTGGAAGCTACAATATGGCCATGGCGGCCTTGAGTCCGTGTCCTTTACTTATGCACTCTGCTCTAGGAGAAGCTCTCATTGTGAGTGATGCCCAAATGTTGTGATACACCGTGTGTTGATATAAATCAGTTCTACAATCAAGAAATAGTGTTCAGATAGAATTAAAACCAGTAATCCATTGAAATTGTTAAAACAATTGCACTCTATTAAGAATATGTTCACCAACATACTTCATAAAAGCTTTATGTGTAATTTATTGACTCTTATCGGCAGCCTGAAGCAAATTCCAGATATGATTTGCATAACAATTTATGGAATTTGTTTCTACTACTAGAGATTGATAACAAAATTGATAACAAAAACTGTGCTCTGGTTCTATAAGATTAATTATCTTCATTTTATTATTTTTTAAGTTATGTGAGGTTTGATTCCGAAGGAGCACTTTTTTTAATGAATAATCAGCAAGTCAAGTAATGGAAGGTTTTGCATGCTACAAAAAGCAAAACATTGTGATTGACAGCATGACGAGTTTTCAGCAAGCTGTGTAGATGGAAACCACAAAATGTTTCTATTTCCTGTCATAACCTACAAAATTATCATTCGAATACTCCTGCATACCTAAAAATGCCTCCTCCAGTTTAAACTGGTTTCTAGATGGTATCTGGCATGACCTTGTTGTGTGGCTCGCTGCACTGCCAACAAATGTTCCAAGCAGCTAGTAGCTACAGTATAACAGTGACGTGATCAGTGCCAAAGTTTGACAGATTATTAACAGAGCCACTTGCTGTATTATCAGCTTCCACACCTTGTGCTGAGTTTAGGTTAATTTTGGCCTATTTGTTAGTAACAACAATGTTGTTTGTTAGAAACAACAATGGGAGAAGTTGTTTTGTGTGTGTTCATCTCAACTTTGAATGTCACGTCACTGATTATGTCTGACACTTTTTCCCCATGTAACCCTACAGGTGCTATCATGGGTATTCTTCACTGGAACTCTGTCCTACGTAAAGGTGATGGTGGGCGTCATTCTGAGAGATGAGAGCCACAGCGCCCTCGTGTGGTGCGGAGCAGCAGGGCAGATTGGCTCCCTAGTTGGTTCGGTTACCATGTTTCCTCTTATCAACGTGTATAACCTCTTTAAGGCCGGTGACTTCTGCAGCACCAAGTGTCCTCTATGATGAGTTTAGTCCACCTGAAAACAAACAAACAAACAAAACATGACACGACCTTGTACGTGGCGTCACAGAAACGTTTGATGGTTTGGACAATTCCCCTCGAAGAGAGCACTGATATGCACTTGTTGGGAAACGTTTATGGAAGAAGACTGACTCAATGTTGAGCAGAGCAGATGTGCTGTGTCTTGATGTACCCAGAGAACAGATGTTTGGTGGGGGTTTGTGAGAGTTAACCGTGCATATTTTGGACATTAAGATGTAGTGACTCCCTTTTTGGCTTCTTATGTTATGAGCTCATTCTCTGAACGCACACTGTAGGCTCTTCAATCTGTTGCTGAATTAATGATTTTTGTTGATATTGAGTGTTCTGTATTTATAAATAAGTAAAATAGATATTGAGTATTGTTTGTTAAGAAATGTGCACACAAGTATGACACCATGTATTGGTTTGTTGCAACTTTGCCTGCAGTTAGGTACAAACCCTTGATTCGTCTAACACTATTACTTTTATTAAATAGGTAACAATTTAACAATTATACAGGACAGATATTTATTATTATTCAAAATAATTTAAAAAAGCTTTTATAATATAATTCATTGCTCTCTTCCGATTAGCACTTTAACACTTGAGTGCTTTGCTCTATAGAGATGTTTTTATATAGCAACACTAGATGGCATGTGTATACTACCACCACGACCATTTTTTCTCAGGCCACACCAGTTTATCACTAAAATACGGTTATGCAGGAACGTCTTCAGTACTTTTACTGTATATCATCACTGAAAAACAGTTATGCAGATTATGCTTATGTTAATGTTTTGTCAGTTCCAGCTTAAAAAAAATATTTCTACAGAATATAATAATGAAAAAAAATATATAATTGTCTTAAAAAATTTAAACTATTGGATTTCAACAGAAAATAAAGTTATTGTGTCTTAAATCATTGAGGCATCCAACAGAAACAGATAAATGTATTTATACTATTTATATATAATTCAAACTATGGTTTTGACAGTGTTTTGTACGGAATTCAGATGGTGCAAATAAATCAAGGTGTGCCATCACATTGTATATTTAATGCAAAATACTGATGTTCAAAGCATATGAGGGGGTTAGAAGGTTGGAACAGGTCTCAGGAAATATTATTATTAATCATCAGTGGGATGTCCTGTGTGTGCAAAGTCAGGGGTTCTGTCTTGTGGGCTGCATGCCCATGATGTATATTTTGTTGTTTATGTTTATATGTCCTTGAATGAAAAAACAAAATCAATAAAAAATGGCAGATTTATGCATTCTGTTTGCCACTGAGCGTTTCACTTCCTGTCATCCAACATGAATAAATCGACTTTGATGCCACTTGAAAACAGAACCAGCATGCCCCTCCTCTCACCCTCCCCCATGGGCACGTTCATGGATTAGAGACAGACCAAACGTCTTGCAGTTTGCTAATAGTGTCCTTCTGCACTTTTCCCATATAGATGAGGAGGATGCTGGACTTCCATGGGAACCAAAGAGGTCCGTCTCGTCAGCAGCTGTTGCCCTTCCCTCTACCCTCCTTCCCCCCTTGGACCAGGAGACCCAGGCCTGGAGGCCTGCAGGGAAGAGCATGGAGGGTGATGGGGGGGGGGGGTCTAATCACTGGCCCACAGAGGGGGGCAATGGCTGTTGCCCCCCACTCACTGGCCACTTGGGAGTCTCACTGACCCTGACACTGAGTAAAAACAAAAAGACAGAAAGAGGACACAGTTATCCCCCTCGTACCCTCCAGGGCTGGGGATCAGCTGAGGACAAGCACAGATGCCACTTTCTCACTTGGGGTTTTTCCTTTTTAATCATCATCTTTAGTAAATTCCTTTATTTCTATTTTGTTTGTGTGTGTGTATCATCTTATTTCCTTGAGTGTGACCTTGAATTAAATGTGTAATTGGAATGTTTTGTTTGTCAATTTCATGTTTTCCATAAATCAAAATGTTTTGTCAGGGCAGATTTTTTAATTGTCTAGTATAAGCTGTGCTATACTAACAGTGTGTGTATTAGACAGTTCATCTGCACCTTGCATGCAAATGTTGCACGCCATCATTCCTCTTTTGTTTTCACGACCTTGACTATTTTGTAGCCACCCAAAAAAAGACTTCCACTAGAGCTTCATTAACTAAATTCCCTGATTGGCTCTGGCTTTTGTTTGTCTCTGTGCTGGTGAAACAAAAGAAAAACGACAGAAAAAAAAGTGTATCATTTTTCCTCTGCGCGTGTCAGATGGTCCCATCGCTGCTCCAGCTGGTCAGGAGGGGCTACAGCCACCTGGATGCCGAGGCCCGCACTCTTTGGTTCTGTGAGATCCTGCAGTCTCCCTTGCCATGTGAAGAGCACTTACTACGCCACCGAGAGGTCCATCTGCTCAGGACCACACCGCCCAGTGAGGCGCCCCCCTCTCTCCCCCCTTCCCTCCCCTCTTCCCCCCTTCTCTCCCTCCCTCCCTCCTTATCTCCCTGTCCCTCAGCTAGCCTGCCTATGCTCCTGCTGCCGCTCAGCTAAATGAGCAGCATGTCCAATGGATGGAGGATTTACCCTCCCTTCAAAAAAGGATGAAAGAATGAACTCAGGGAGCCGTAATGCAATGAATGAACTCATCTTCCTTCACTACCACCATCACAACCCAGGCGAGAGAGGAGAAACTGTTGATGGTGCTGAGTCGATAAATATGTCACTTGTGTCTGCCTGAAACCACAGGATACCTTCTCAGTGGGGTTTCAAAGGAAAACAGCACGTCATCCAAGTTTCAGTGACTTTGCATGCTGGTGCTCAGTGCATCAGTAGGAACAAACTTGAAAAGGACGAGGAACCTGTAGAAAAATGTGTCATAAAAAAACAACACATCAACTAACAGTCCGAATGGGATGCGGAAATCGCGTCTGCAAAACCCAGAGGAAGACAGATTTTGGCAGCTGATTTTCAGGTGAACAGCTTGCAGGGGAAACCATTTGCTGATGCGTGCCGACAATTTGGTGACACACAGACACAGACGTGAGGCAATGTTCAGACAGAATGTGCCAGACACACAAACCCCTCTTTTTTTCTATCAATTTCTCTACCGAACCCCATTTAATGAACGGCCTCCATTAATTTAGATTGAATGTGACAGGCCTCTGTCATTTCGGCCCTAGTGCCTGTCAGCCGACCGTGACGCACTGGGCCCCGTCCACTTTTTCTATCAGCAGGTATTGATGTTGCTTTAATGAAGTGCCTGGCTCTCCACCCTAGGAAGGAGACAAGCCTGTCAGCATATGTAAATGCTTCCTGGCTGTCATTGTTGCGGAGAGTTCAGCAAGGGTCAGCCTGGACTCCCCCCCCCCCCCCCCCCCCCCACCCCACCCCAACCACCCACCCCCGGGACCCTTTGTTCTCTGGGCCCGACTGTGCCACATGAGGAGGACCAATTACAGCGCTGCACCGCAGGGATGGGGGGTTGCAGAACTTGTTACGGTGCTGTAGTGAGCTAATTATTACCCCCAACACGGCGGGTGGAGTAACACTCGACGTGGGAGGGTAAGAGAAGAGAGATGCTCTGAGAGAGATGCTCGTCTGGATGCCAGTTGTTAGCACTCGATGTTTTTTGCAATTAATTTGGATATCACAGAAGTGGAGAAAACAAAAAATTTTTTTTTTATATATGTACAAACCATGAAGAGTTTACTGTTATAGTGAAATCCCATTGGTGCTCCTTTGTATTGTCAGCCCAGAGGCAATTTACAAGGCAACTGACTGCCAGCCTTGTAACCTTGATGCTGTGTCAAAAAATGATTTATGAAAATGCAAAGCTCCCATCCGAGAGGTGAATGAGTTTTGACTTGGCCGACGATGGGGTGTTGACACAAAGCCCATACACTTCTACATATGATAATCAATGTCATGTTATTTCTCTTGTGGTTTTGTTACCCCCAATGATGATGATGTTTTGGCAACCTGTGCTTTTATATGTACGTTTATGAGTTTGGCAGCATTTCAGAGGTACAGATATAAAAAAATGTTGGGCAGCTGTCGGCATTTAAGGTTATTATTTTCTCAATTGGAATATCACAGGTGGGTTCAAAAAGCACCAAAGTGGCGTGGTTTGGATAGTTGGACAAAAAAATAAGTATGAGCTAAAACAGGTGAATGAACTCATCTCACATAATTTTGCTGTGTTGTGCATTAAGGTTATTGTCGGACAAAAGTCGCTTACCACCCCCCCCCCCCCCCCCCCCCCCCACCCCCACCCCACCCCAATCACCGCCTGATCAGACAATTAACTCCAAACCCAGCCCCCTTTTCCTTACTGCAACCAATCCCCTCCTTGACCAGTTTACGGGCCCAGCTGCTGGGAGGGGGCGGGGACGTGGGTCTTCTTGGCCCTCTTTGTGTGTGGGGCCAGTCAAGTGGAAAATGGCTGCTCCGGAGAGAGCCCTCTTCAGAGGGCCGTCGTCCTTTGAAGGGCCCTGATGGCCTTTGACAGCCATAGTGTTAACACGGAGCCCACATGAACACAGCACTGCTATTATCGTGTTTACTAGAGCAGGGGGAGTGAAAGAGAGGATCAAGCAGAGACCCCCACGGTCAATGTTTGAAACCAACAGTGACTGTGTGTGGCTTGTGTGTGTGTGTGTGTGTGTGTGTGTGGCTTTTGACTTGAGAGACTGGCATCATAGAAGCAACATGACACGACATTATTTACAGCCAGGTAGATATTGAATTTGAATATGTCCACTGTGTGATTAGTGTTGTAAACAACTCCCGCAGGGGACGTCTACGTGATGTTACACACCGTGTCCTTGATATGCCATCGATGTAGTCCCACTTCATCAACACCATTCGTCTGCAGGTAAGAACGTAGCTAATAACTGTTCTGATTTCGCCTAATGAACTAGCCAAGGCGGTCAATAGGGTGACACACGGGCATGCGGTTACTAGCCTTGTTATCAGATGAAGCGTGCAACTCATTTGCAAGTGACCTTGGCGATAAAAAGTCAGCGATTTGATTAGATTAGCCATCAGAGAGAGTTTTCATTCTGCCTTGAGTTTAGTGGCGCGACTCTGACGTTGAAACACCCCTTTTGTAGACATACCCTTTTAGTTTTTTTACAGTGACTCCCACACCCACCATCCACTGGCTATAGACATCCATAGAGCACCGACACATGCTGCTAGAGGCAACACGTTGGAGCACTCTCTGAAAGTGCAACAGTGATCCTGACCGCAACAAATGGTCGAGGTGGGCTGTGTCACCCAGCCTGTCATTAACCAGATTTTGGGAGAGGAAGGGCCCATTACCTGCCACAGATGCCACTGTTGTTCTGCATCTCTATTTGTCCAGAGGGCTAATAGCGGTAGTGGTTGAAAACAGAGCAGGAGGTGCCATTGTGTTTCCAGCACACCTGATCTCCGACATCATATGGTGGCTCCAACCCCTTTTTCAACAGGTCTTTTTTTCCTCAAAGCTCTGCCTAAGGGCTGATCCATCTGCTGAGATGAACGGGAGTGTGTGTATGTATGATCAGGTTTGTGCGGTTTTGTGTGTGACAGAAAGAAAAAAACGAAGTGTTGTGGTTTGTGGTTTTAGTGGCTTGTGTTTGATAGTCTTTAGCCCTAGAGGTGTGCTCCATGGGGTTTAAAAAAACAAACACGGATGCCCTAAAGTGGGGATAGGTGACAGGTAAAGGTGGGTGGTGGGTAACATGTTGAGAGTCCAATTATCACACAGCAAAGGTGATAGTAGAGAGAGCCTACGGAGGCACTGAAAATGTGACAACATGCATTTCAATGAAGCCAGCATCTGTTTTATCACCAACTGGAAAGCAGAGCCTGAGGGGGAGAGGAGAAAAAAACACATCAGATCTAGGGAGTACCACAACGCAAGGCCTCGCTAACATACTGTGACCCATTTGTTTTCCGCTGACGTTGCACTATGCCATTGTCCTTGAGCACCTTATCTTTTCCAGTAGCTTTAGAAGAGGCTTTTTGATGGTGCACTGTTGAGTGCTTTTTAGTGTGCCCTGGGTGTTAATGCTGTTTGGATCTGTGTGTGTGTGTGTGTGCGTGCGTGCGTGCGTGCGTGCGCGTGCGTGTGTGGGTGGGTGGGTGGGTGTGTGTGTGAGTGTCGCTGTGTCTGTGTGGGGAAGAAAGAGAATTAGGAGAGAGAGTATGTGTATGTGTTCTGAATTTTTTTTTTACTTTTACGTAGAGATCAAAAGTGAGAGTGCACACAAGGCATATAAGAAGGGCTGCAATGAAGTGTTTCATTGACATTCATGTTATGAGCAAAATCCATCAAATCTGATGGCTACACGTTAGAGCAAGGTAACTCGGTTGATAATGACACTGAGATGAAATGCCCTTGTATTGAGGATATAATTGAGGGGGATTCTTCTTTTTCCTCTTTTATCCACAGTCCAATCACTCAGTTCCAGCAGGGCAGGGTGACACAGGCTGAAAGACAAAGAGAAAGAGTGAGAGAGTTGGTGAGAGAGTGTGCGGCACTTCCACAGGTTATGATTTATATAGTCTCACGCTGCACAGGATAAGGATGTTAGGGGGTACGCGTTATAATGGCCAGAACAACATCTAAGAGATTGTCTACTTGGACTCAGTTCAAGAAAATATGGCATTTCACTTCATTGACCTTGTGGGATGTTGTCCCACTGTTGAAACATTGAACTTTGGAGTGGACGAGTCAGGTTGTTCAGTAGATGCGTGCAAGGCAACCAATTTTTTCTTGTTGATTCTAAAGGGATCCTTGTAATATTTTATAAAGGCCTCCTTGTATGTAGTGCATGGATAAATAATTCAATGCTGAAGAAAGGTTGGTCCTCGTATGGTCGTTAAATACATATTCATTTATGTGACCTTTACAAATGTTTACTTTCTTTTACCATGGCATGTTGTAAAATAATATCTTTTTTCCTCATTGTTCATTGAAAATCCAGTATTATATTTCACTTTTCGTTTACTCACGTATCAATCTTTTTACAAACCTGCTACATTATCTTTCAAGCAGAAACGCAATGCGATATAATCCAATAATGTTTTACAATCATGCTCCACTTTACTCATTTTCTCTTAGCATGATTTACTTCTACCATGGGTGTAGAAGAGCGAGAGCGAACGTCGTATGTTACTAAGACCGACCTTTGCATGGTTGGGTGGCTCTTAGCCAGCTATGGAAGGATATGAACACAAGCACACTCTCTTTGATGATGACAATTGGCAGAGTCCTCCTTACCCTTAAAGTGACTCTACCGAGCTCCTTTTATATGGATCCAATGGAGAGAGAGTGCTACATAAATCTAAGGGGGGCTTCGGATGTAGACCGTCCGACAGATCAGTCTCCCGAATGTCCTTGAAAGAGCCTGTTTAGTAGCTGATAATGCTCTATATGTTCGGACCAACGATACCTCAATATAACGTCAATTTCATTAAGATTATATGCATGTGAAGTTTGCATTTCTTAAAAAAAAGACATTGAGAGAAAATTCTTCACAGAATCTCTATCTCTGTGCAGGCATTTTCATTGGTCAGGCTACTGTGAGGACAGCCAACAATCCCATTGAGAAATTAGCTGTGGCCCCCATGTGCTTTCTATCTACCTTTATGAATAATTCAGTTGTTCCAAGGTGAGGCGAAATCAGAACTGGGACTTTGAGACCTTGTGGCTGGCACCTGACTCAGCATCACACGGTGGCCAGAAGGGGAAAACGCTCTAAACCTGACAGGGTTGTGTCCTATGACTCCTGTCCCTTATCCCCCCCCCCCCCCCCCCGTTTAGACTCTACTGCTTCTAGAGCTGGTGGTCTGTGCAGCAACAAGTGCAAAATAAGCAGAATTACCCTAACACAAGCTGGATGAATGTCTCCAGAAGCACAGACATATAATTGTCACTAATTGTCACAAAACGGCACAAAAGTTATTAATATGTAATTATATGTATGAGAAACTGTAATATTAACTACACTGATCGGGATCGATAATGGCAGATGGTGTCCAGTATTATCAAATGTTTTGATTACATGCCAAATCTTCCATCCTCCTCCCACTACTTCACAATAAAGTATCCTTCTATTCTACGCACGGCCATTCTCAATTTACGCAAGTATCCTTTCCTTTCCTTCCTCTTCTTCTTTTTTTTATACATAGACGTACATCGGGTTCATTGTGCCCCTAGCAAACTCCCGCTCTGCTAGCCTATGGAGAAGGAAAGCATTTCAGGATACTTACAATAAGCCGGCTCTACATCCAGGCCACTCTGTCCCCCCTGGGCTCAACGCAGAAGCCTCCCGTAGCCTGCAGAACTCTATAACCAAACATCTGTTAGGGCTCTGGAAAGAGGCCTTTCAAGTAGGAGCTGAAGACTCTCTTTCAAGTTTATCTCAAAAAAGAAAGAAGCCCTCTCAGTAAGAGATCCGGAGAACATGTCGAGAGCGACAAATACAAATAAAAGCTGTGATTTCGGATATATTTGTTTGGTGTTGAGTGGGTCTTTAAAAAATTATTAAAAGTAATTTGCCGAGGATACAATCCACAAGCTGGTGTGAATTATTCAGATTTTAAATAAATACTTCATGAATCTTTCTCAACCCCTTACATGCTAATGAGAAGAGATGGATGTTCCTGTGGGTGCGCCTCAGCATCAATCAAGACATGCCGTAGATAAAGAGACAGACAGATAAGAGACGTGATGCGTCCACTTCCCTCAGTCCACAGATAAACAAAGCTTCTAATTGAGAATTCAAACAGGTGTCAGACTGGCTTCTGGGAGCCAGCATAAATGACAGACTACTGGGCTGTAAATAGCGGAGCAGACGATGGGAGATTGGCCATATGTTCGCTGTGTGTGTCTCAGTTCCAGCTCCGCTGCATGACATGGTTTTCTGACGGATTTTTCTGGAATTTATCCCAATGAGAGGTCTTCTGCAACTCCAAGATTGCTTTCTCTACCTTCATCCATTTGGTGATTTTTTTCTGTCATATAAAATGCGTAACGACGGATAGCTGAGACGGGAGCAAGGAAAACGATAGGAATCTTGTTTAATCGACAGACATATTGTAGATTGCTTCTGTGTTGATAGAACTCCTTAAAGCAATACGTTACAAAGTAATTACGATATTTATGAGGTGATACAAACCATATTTTAACCAAAGGATCATCCAATAAGGTACAATGAAATGGCACAGTATTCCATAAAAGGTACTATGCAGGCATGTCATCCTACTAGAAATTCACTTTATTGCACTTCATTAGCTCTCCTCATAGCCCCTGATTCCCCTCTGTACCTCTGCCCTATCAAGATAATTTTACAGGAGAGTGTGTGTGCAAGTGCAAGTGCATGCATGTGCAGTGTGTGTGAGAGCATGAGTATGTGTGTGTTTGTGTGTGTGTGTGTGTGTGTGTGTGTGTGTTTTACACTAGGATAGGGCCACTCTCTGAGGAGCACACAGCTCCATCTGGGCCAAAGTAATTGGTCTGCTATTCATATTCAGCAATGTAATAGCCTTGGGCTATTCATACAGTCACACATGAACTAGTTACACCGAGGACAATCAAAAGATGGCTTGACCCTAATGTCACAATGTTTCAGGAGGTACTGTGTGCACCAGGCTGTATGAAGACGTAACCTGGTTTGATGGGCTAAGTAAGGAGAACATAGAATTTTTGTATATCATATGTACATTCACTTATAAAAATCCCAAACATATAAAATACACAGATCTATGCAATGTGTTAGTACAGGGTTGAACACTTAGTTAAGTACAAGGCTGAACAACTATGCAGTTGAATTATGTTCTTGTAAATGTGACATAAAACTGTTGAATAACAGGCCAGTGAATCATGAAATAGGATGAGTTGCCATTAATAGAACCTGTTTATACTTTGAACAAGACTGCACTCTTTCTCCAGAAAAGCTCTCAGGCAATGTATGGAGTGAATCATCAATTAGAGAAGCAGCTTAGGGTGGGCTATTATCTTCTTAGACATAACAGTTCCCAATGGAGGTGAGAGTAATGATAACAAGCACAATAAATTCTCAAGTGTGAACAAACACACACACACACACACACACACACACACACACACACACACACACACACACAAGAGGCTTATTTGGCAGTCAAAGAGCATGGCAAAAATAAAAATAAAAAATTCCCACTAATAAACCCACTTGGCGATGTCAAAATAAAACATCTTTGCCAGCGGCAACACGATGGAGCAACTATAGACTCTCATAAGCAGCTGTTTAAAACAATACTTTATTCTGTCTATTTAGAAATTCCTTGTATTCGACCTTACGGAAGAAATCCCCCCAACCCCCTCCCCCTTATCATTTGATCATTCCTCAACAAGATAAATACAGCGTTCAAGGCATTTAGAGACAAAACAGCCATCCCCTCGGTCTGGCTTAGACAGTGTGGAGTGGTTTATTTATCAAGGGGTCTGAAGTGGTGGCTGATAGGACGTCTGGCTCAACAATAGCACATCAATTCTGCACTGCAGACAGCGTCGCTCAGCCCCATCCTTACCACTCTCTCTCTACTACTCTCTCTCTCTCTCTCTCTCTCTCTCTCTCTCTCTCTCTCTCTCTCTCTCTCTCTCTCTCTCTCTCTCTCTCTCTCTCTCTCTCTCTCTCTCTCTCTCTCTCTCTCTCTCTCTCTCTCTCGTGCCTTCTTCCATCGCCTTCCATCAGGTCCCCCCTGCCATGCAGCGGGCTGCCCCTCTTTTTTTCTCTCCCACTTCACCAGGATCCCCCCGTACCCCACTCCCCCACTCCCCCCACCACACACCGCACCCTCTTCGATCCCGACGAGGCATTGTGAGATCCAAGCAGATGGATGGGGAACAAAGGGGGTGAGAGAGAGAGAAGAAGAAGAAGAAGAGGTGGGGGCCCCCTCTGCCTGTCCCACTAGTATCACTGCCAGCCAGGCTCTGGGTAATCTTCTCAAGCTTTCACGGAGCAGAGCAATGAATAACCTCAGCAGCCATTCTCCCAGAGACCCAGGCTCCTCCGCCGATGCTGCGTCCCCCTTTCTTATCTCACCAACTGCAGCCTCGCCAGGGCCGGCTGCTGCTCCCCGGATAGCATCTCTCTCTCACCCTCTCTCTCTCTCTCTCCCTCTCTCTCACCCTCTCTTCTTTCCACTCACCGTCTCTGTCCTCCAATCAGGGTGGGAGATTTTTTGTGTGTGTGTGTGTGTGTTTTTTGTGTGTTCTGCTTCTTTAGGGCGTGTTACAAGGCCCGGAGATTAATTGGGGCTGTGGCTGGGTGACATCTGGTCCTTGCTTCATAAAAGTGTGGGTCCTTGAGGTCTACCGGTTTATAATGAAGTGTACATAAGTTAATTTTCTCATCAACAGAGGGGTTCATTAACGCCGTCAATAGCGATTCTCCACACCCCAACTGGGATGCCTCGAAAAAAAAAACACAACACTCTGGTGAATTCGATTACTGGTATTTAAATGTAACTGTCCTATTTAGTCTATAATCCTGTGTCTAGTCCACAGTAAAAATGCCAAACGGACAAACGTTTCCCTTGACAATTAAAATATATCGTAATCATTAGCATTTCAAGTGTATAGTTTATAATTGCTGTAACAAAGTAATGTTAATGTGGGCTTCAATGCAGAGTACCCTAGATAATCTATAGTCCTAGTCCATCAACTAGGTTCAAAAGGTCAGTCTGGAGGTTGCAGAACCAACCAACAAAGGGTTCCTCTAACAACCACACAGTAACATAGTAATCACGCTGAGGCATAATCCACCTGTATTTACAGAGAGACCCAGCCATTCCATAGCCTCCTTTTTCAATGCCCCTTGTTAAAATATTGAACAGGTACTTAAGTGCTATTTGGCCAAGTGTCATTTAGGCTGAAGGGCCTCTCCATCCACAAAAGATGCCTTGAAGTGACTCGATCACAACCTCACAGGGATACAATGGGTATTGAATTATTTACTCTTGCATCAAACATTCATGCTTTTGTCCCACAAACTTACCAACTAAAATTTGAGTAAGTAAAAAAAAAATGTATCCAAAAAATATTATACTAGGACACCTTGAGTGTTTTTATTTTTATTTTTATGTAGGCTTCTAGTCGAAGAGTGAACACCATAAACAGAGACATCTCCTGTGTAATTAATATGACATAATTTACCATACTCGGGCAATCTGTTGTTTTGATTAGTCATTAAGCTGTTGATTGAGCAAATTTTTATTTGTTGGAAGTTAATCGGTAGTCCTTTGTGAAACAGTTATTACTGAGGTTTTCATAGAATTTAATCACAGCTTAAGACCACGATAATGTGTAACTGCTTACATCTGATACCATTGGTACCATTGTGATATCATTAATTGTGCAGCCTATGTGGCTTGCCAATGTAAGCAAACATTACCTTTTAGCATATAGCTGTTTTAAAAGGTTTATTGATTTGGTAAAGGCCAGTGTAATTAGTATCAGACGTACTTTTGTTCAAAAAAGGGTTTATGGCAAAAAAGCCTTTCACTGCACGTAGTTTACATTATGGGAGTATTCAGTGGATGAATATTTATGTAATTCCTTGGCTTTTTTATTTGTATTTTCCATGTGCCATTATGTGTCTTGCTATTCATTTTTAAGAAGCTACTGCTGACCTGTTGTATTGAGATGCAAAAAATGTACTCTATTCATTAGTTACACACACACACACACACACACACACACACACACACACACACACACACACACACACACACACACACACACACACACACACACACACACACACACACACACACACACACACACACACCAACTAATATACCACACTTTACAGACACACGTTCATTACGCAGTAGCCTGTGGCTACTGTCATGCGCTCTAGACAATTGTAGATGACGAAAACAGTTGGCGATACCAAATATGTAGCGCATCTTCACCTCTAGCCACGGAAGCTTTAAAAAAAGGACCAATCGCACTGCATCGCTCTAACCTCATATTCACAGTTCATCCCATTATTCATTTCATAGTAAGGGCAATCATTGGAATCCTTGATAAGCCTACTCATAGCCTCTTCCATATAACTGCAAATGAGCAGCGTCTGAGAAATGAAACACCTTGCACAGACTCTTGCATTTTAATTTCTGTAGCATCTGTGACCAGTCCACCATGTCCCTAGCACCCCTCAGGGGACCCCCAAACCTATCTGCTGCAGACCCACAAAACCCAAGGGGGTGGGGGGAGCGAAAGGGACACATTTGATTGATGATGGTGCAAATTAAACAGAAAGAGATGGAGAGAATCCTTTTATCAGGGCTGAAACACGAGTGGATTAAAATGTAGTTGTACAGCCCCTTTCCGTATAAATTAGCAGCCGAGGCGGTGTATCACCGGGCACCAGAAGCCGAGAGGGGAGACGCCCCTCATTACCACCCCACTCGCTATTAAACTTTGCTGAACCAGGGAAAACAAGACTATTATAAGCACTTTGTTGAATACAATACAATTACAGATATTTATTGTATAACTCAATGTTATAAATGCTAATGTTTAAAATGTTTTGCCATTATTAAAGTCTTTATTTACAGTACCCAAAACGGTGTTTTGGTGCACAAGCGCATGTTGCATGTAGAACTTTTAACAAATAACAAACACACGCTTGCTGCAGTACAATGCTATGTGACGTTTCAAAAGGAAAGCACGAGCATTTTAATGCGCACAAAAAAATGTGTTCTCTTACATCAGCATGAACGAGTTAAGAATATACACCATACACTTTGCTGTTTCAATGCACTCACTCTACAGCCCTGTTGCTTTATATAGTGTCTCTAGACCAAAGCACCCCTAAGTCCATCTAAAGATTTAATGGTGCTGCAGCAGCAGCAGAAAAGGCAGCATGTATCTCCCTGCCAGTGTACGGTGCCCTGCACGCCGTCAGCTGATTCCATTGGTCCACATTCGCTGATGTTTTCTGCCACTGTATAATTTATTGGCATATTTTGCAGCCTCCCTACCTCCCTCTACCTCGTTCTCTCTTTCTCACTCTCTCTATGCCACATCGTGCCCCCCCCCCCTCCCCCCCTAACTCGTAGGGGCAGGTGAGGGTTCACCTCTTGAGTTTAACACATCAGTGAGAAAAGGTCCCCAGACCTGGCCACTGCAGCGGCAGACCCCACATGTGACAACTGCAATTAGAGGGAAATATGCAATTACTGCAGTCCCCCCGTTCTCTCATGCGGCCAGACAAGGACAATTTGTCACCGTTGGCCCCCAGTGGTATCTTCTGAGCCTGGGCTGGAGCACTGCTGCTGGTACCATTGTTCTGTCCTCGTCCTCTCTCTCTCTCTCTCTCTCTCTCTCTCTCTCTCTGACTCCCCCAGAGCTGCCCTGTGGAGTAAGCAGGAGGGTCCATAGGCCCTAGGGAGAGCTGGCAAAGATAGATGTATAGCCAGGAATGGATGTAGGGTCCAATAATCCAAAACAACCCCTGCTGCCCCCCCACCCACCCACCTTTCCCCGTGTATCTATCTATTACACGGCCGTTCTCCACTGTAAAGCACACTGATGGGTGACGTGTATTTACAGCTATCCACTGAGGGGGTTCGGTTCAGAGTGCAATAGGGCAAAGGTCACATATGGGGCAATATAAAAGGGGGGCAATAGTAAAACTGTGCTGTGATGATTTAAAACCAAATTCCTGCAACGAGATACGTGGTTAAGGATATAGGAGTGTGTGTGTGTGTGTGTGTGTGTGTGTGTGTGTGTGTGTGTGATCCTCGTCTGTTTTAGACACAGCGATAGTCGTGTCAGGTGTTTCGACCACTTCTCGTGCTGAGCTGTGAAGGACAGTACCTGCTGCAGGCTTCTGTATGGAGTTCGGCTTTGAATGGAGATGATAGGTAATAGCAGGGGGGCAAAGACCATGAAGAATCTGAGTACTGACCTGGTTTTGTTCTTCTCTGTAGTAATCATAAAACACAGGAGGCCAGCAGGCTCCCGAGGACCTGTAATAACATCAGGCCCTTTGGTGTAATTCAGAATCACGGAGTGCGACAATACAGCCAGAACCCCATTACAATTTACCTCATAATTCGCTCCCCTTTCTGCTACCCCCTTACCCCCCGCCCTCTCCCTGTTAGACCTCAGGATTCAGGTGACTGCGGTTGCTGTTAATGGAGTTCCAGTGATAAGGACAGGTCCTGTTTATTAGGTTCGTGCGGTCAAGCGTGGCTGAAGCAGCTGAGCGCGGGCAGGTGTTGGGGCTGGCGAGCGCTCAGGCACCGCTGGCAGGCCATGGCGTTCATTTCACGGATGTTACCATCACACAAGCCGGGGGTTGGAAAAGGATGTCGCTCGGTGCACGGCAACGTAACTGCTGAGTGATGGGAGGTCTCTTCCATGTCAGAGTGGCGTCAGCCATTACGGGCTCTGTGGAAATCAATGAGTCAACGACATTGGGGGTTCTATTTTTTAAGGCATGCTAATAAGAGACATTTTATCAAAATTAGTAAAGAACCCTTTTTTTTTTTTTAGGACCACATACCTCCATCTGAGCATGTCGGTTTTAATGGACAGTGCTCTCTATGAAACATACTTTATGTTGAATATATCTACAAAAACATAGCGTGGATTTATTTTTTTTACAAAAAGCGGCAAAAAATAAAGTAACTTGACTCCATAACCAAAAATCAGAAATGAAGATCACCAACCCTATCATGTGCAGTAACAAGAAAAATCAAGACACTGAGTAAAAGGATCTCACGCCACAAAATGTTGTGAGAGAAAAGGTTATCTGTTCTGTGTGTGCTATTGAAGACATTTACAGACCCTTGAGGAGAAAATGAACTTTCAAATTAAAATGTCTGTTTGATGCATTAACTTAATAGGGACGGATGGGAGGGGGGGGGGGGACGATTGTGCCGCTCTCCAGTCCCACAGCCTGAGGGGACAGACTTGGGGAGTTGTCATTACCAACTCAGTCTATCAAAGATACAGGACTATTGGGAGGTTGATCCTCAGAGATTGTCTGCTGTTGTGACAGGTGTCTTTGCTGGATAATTTATCAGTCAATTACGAATTTGCACTTATGTCCAATCTTATGTGGGCGAAACATTGGTGGTGATTGGGTGATAAAAGTAAAATAGTGAACAGTATGTAAAAATGGAAATCTAACAGTGAACAGGAGGAGGGTGGTAAAGGAGGGGGGAAAAAAGAACTCAGTCTAGTGCAAAGGTTCACTTCATTGGAGCTCTGACACTAATAGGATAATTGCCTAGTCATCAAACCTCATTGTACAAAGAGGTCATTGATTTTACTGTGCTACATTCTGCCTGTTTAACATGCTCTGACAAAAGGAGAAACTTGCATTAAAAATATATTTAAAATATACCAAAATATAATATATTATCAAAAAGCAGTTCCACCTCTTTTCTTTCAAACAGAAGTCACATGCTGTTGTTACGTAGTTGTGTAATAGCAACAGGACATTTGATGTCAGCCGACATAAATTTTACAAAGACTTGAGAGAAAGGATTGAAGCACTCCATATTGTATCTGGACTTTTCAATCTGTTCAGTACAGCCGTTATCGATTGACTAGACAGCAGACAGGGCAGGCAGCTTTTATGTCCCCCTATATAAAATATGACCCGGGGAGCCAAGGCTTCTCTGAAAGTGTGCCAAGTTGGACACGCTTCCAGCAACAGTCATGCCTCAGTCAGCCAGCTGCATCTACTGTGTGCGGCTTGAGCACAGAAAGTGTGCCCTTTTGAAAAGAGCTCAGCACACACCGAAACGCAACGATGCATGAGAGGCTCATGCATCAATGTGCAAAGAAGACGTTTGCAGCTTGCCCTTACATTTCTTGTATTCTTTTCAAGTTAAAACAAATGTTGCCTTGAATTTAAAGGGCAGATTTTTTTGATCCCATGGACTATTTTGTATTTGAATCCAGAAGTGCTCTAGGGGTGTACTTCATGATTCATTGTCACTGTTTAATTTTTGTACATCCCCTCACAACATGGTACACACACAAAAAACGAGTTGCTCCACCAGAATATGAGATTTGAAAAGGAGCCTAAGAAGGTGAAGAAGAAACACGATCATAACCTGTAGAAACCTGTGTGCAGTGAAAAGAAACAAAGCTTGTCCGTGACCAATAGACCCACACATTGTGTCCTAGAAGCATGCATACGCACCAGCTACTCAATTACTATTCAAATCTCCATAACAGGGCAATAAAGCCTTTGTCATGTGACCATTCTGCAGTGCACCTCCTTTTGTTCTGCGTGATGTTAGTCATCCCCTTCATTTGGTCACCGAGAACAACGGGAAGCATAGGTATGGGAAAAATATATATATAATATATATATATACATATACTGTATTTAGACCGAACTGTTTCTATGAAAGTGAGACAGATTATAAATAATTATTCTGTATTGATGTCAAATAAAAATAATAAACCCTTGCTTTTTTGTCAACTTGTATGAAAAACAAAAGCTTGCTGCCTCTATATGCATAGGGCCACTTGTATAGTAGACTTGTGAACCGTCTTTGTCTTTGTTTTGTCAGGGGTTATGAGCTCAGAAAAAAAAGCAGTGTGCACAAATAAAAAGAGCAATGCCACCAGTAGCTGGGATCTTTAGTCTCAACACCATAATTATCTCCTGCCCGAGTCTCTTTGGGATGTTCGTGGACAAGTGCCTTATAACAGGTGACAGAATGCCTGCCAGCCACCCCCCCACCCCCCCCCCCCCCCCCCCCCTCCCTCATCACCAACACCCAACACCACCACCACCCTCCCACCCCAAACACCAGAAAGGCGACTATTATAAACCAAAAACGTATTCGCTCAATATATATGCAAATGATGCCTGGTCCCAAGGTGAAGTTCGCTAAGGCAGCTATGCTGCTCGCCTCTGTTTTGCTCATTTGCAAAAATGTTGAGAGTAACAAAGACCACAGGAAATTGAAAAATTGTTGCTAAGTATTAGAAAAAGCAATCATTTTCCCCAGGCCGCCTAATCCTGGGGAAATTGATCCTCCTCACCTCTCTGTCTCTGACATGGGATTGGTAGGAAAAACACATAGGAGTAAAGCGTCTGTCTCAATGTTGCCTGATGGAAAATTAGTTTGGTTGCAAATTTCCTGGTTTTCAACATAAAGGACCTCTAAAAAGCTAACCGGTTTGTTTGTCCCTTTGGCAAAAAAACAAAACAAAAAAAAAAACAGGTGTTCTGGATCCTAAAATAGCAAATAAGTAGAGTTTTTCTGGGTTTTTGCTTCACAGTATCCTCAATAATCAATTGTGTCTCTGTGCAGCTACAGCTTTAGGCCACTGCACACACCATCACAGTCACTGCACACATATATGCAAATATTCCAGTGTGTTGTCTAATTTTAAACATACTGATAGCATCTCACTAATGCATTTGCTCTTCTTTTTACGTGTGCTAGCAAATTGCCAGCGACGTTTCTATCACCCAATGGTATGACCTTGTTCATTGAACATGGTATGAAATAACCCACACCGTCTTCATTGGAGCCAGCAACTGGTTGATTAATTAACCCAATTAATTTAGAATAAGATTACCCGAACAATTATTTGGAGATAAATCAGAGCAAGGTGTGATGATGATTGTTATAATTGATATTTAATTATCACACTCAAAAGCCAATATTCTTCTTTCAAATACATTGCAGATCTTTTGGAGATTGACTGACATTAAATCAATATTTTGATTTTAGTTTTTGAAATGAAAATATGTTTGTTCTTTTAAGGAAAATAATCATTTGCATATCAAGTACACACAGACCAATGCATAGCATGCATTTAAATCATGCTTTCTATTCTGTTTAGCCGGTTCTCTTTAAGGGACCAAAGCAAATGGCCTTACCCTTGAAAGTTAACACATTTGTCTTGATATGCGACAACAGAACTCTTTACCGAGCATGATAGTGGGCAGCTAGCTCCCACATAGTGCAGGTTTCACATGGTTTATTGCTCCAACTTTCACCAGTGTTATTTATTGAACTGCCTTCACAGACCCTTGCTTCTATAAAGCCAGATAATCCCTCCCTAGCCACAGCATAATACAGGAATTTATGCCACATGAACAGCATACTGAGCTATAGTTTAAGTGTTATTACGAAGCATCATTCATGCATGCTATTTACAGTCATATATTAACACATTCTGTGATTTCCTGATGGAAGCTGTTGAGGGGGGAAAATGTGAGAGACTGTGTGTGGTGTGACAGAGCAAGAAGACAGAGGGAGAAAGTGAGAATAAGAGAGATGGAAGAAACGACAGCGAGAGAGAGAGAGAGAGAGAGAGAGAGAGAGAGAGAGAGAGAGAGAGAGAGAGATGGAGTGACTACTTTTCAAAAATTCATCAGGCTAAATGGAGAACAAATGCTCACCACGTCCAGTACAAGACATAAAGAGAAAGATTATTATGACGTGACAGAGAAAGTTAAAGAAGAAGAAACGCATGGAAAGCGATGGGTGAGAGAGAAGGAAAGGGATGGAAGAAGATGGAGAGAGACAGAGGTGGGGGATATGTTCATTCACTGCCACGCAGCTGTCTTTTTGCAAGGTGTTGAGAAACAGCTTTTTTTCAAGAGGATGAAAAGATTTATCAGAAGGCAAAAGGGTCTGCTATCATTTTTGGGCAGCTTGAGCGCTAGAGATGTTATTAGCATAAATTATCTCATCCGCCGAATTTACAGAAACATGTTAGCTTCTTTTTGGCTTTCACACTTAATTGCCCCATTTACTGTACAGTTGCCCCATAGACAACAAAAGCACACACGCTCGACATGCACATTGGACAACAGGCAGACGCAAGCCAAATAGGGCATAAATGATACACTGAACTATAGGCCAGCAAGCATTGGATCCTGTATGGAAGTGGTAGCAGTTAGAGCCTTCTCTCTATCTATCTGTCTCTCACTCTCTCTCTCTTTCTCTCTCTCTCTCTCTCTCCAAAATAAATTAGAAATAATGTATTCACCTCCTTGCGTTATACAGTACATGATCAGTGTATGCGCAGAAGAAAAGGAAACAGGATATGTTTTGGAGGAAGAAAAAAACATTTAGAGGAGAGCACAAATTCCTGTAAATAGAAAATGTTTGTGTATTTTAAATTCCAATTATATTCAAATAGCTGCAACGCTATTTAATCAATGTTAACATTCATACATTTATTTTCTCAGGTTGATCTTCAATGTGTATTTACTATTTATATTAGTATTTTACTGTCCTAGATGTTTGCCAAAGCAACAATTGACTGACCCAGTGAGAACATTTTTTATAAATTATAGATAACTTTGCATTAATGCCTTCCTGGCATTCTCTCCCTGTATGCTCACTGTGACGATACAAGCAGTGCTCTGAGACACATAGTTTGGATCATGATCATCTCTAAACTGCACCAGTGGTACAAGTTTATAATTTGCTAGATGGGCTAAATAATTTCGTTTAACAGGCAATTATTTATTTTTAAGCTGCTAAATTTGATTTAAGATATTTAAAGCCACTAAACGGCATCTTCACAGATCTGCAAAGCGAGATAGTACGTGCTCCAGTAAAGGCATGGCTACAGTAATTATCTGTAGTGTCTCTCGTGAAAATTGTCTGAAGAAGGAACGAATCAAGGAGACCTACTCCATCAGTCTCCTAAGACTACCTTCCACAATCATTTAAGGGTCCTAGAGGATCTTAATGAGGTTGAGATGGTATCGCCACACCTCCCCCCCCATCTGACTAGACTGTAGGCACAACCCGAACCCCTGACTACAACATGCAAGGCTTAAAGAACCATCCGCCTCTAGCCCAAGGGGGGGTCAGTCACCATGGAAACGTCCCGAGGCAGTGACCACATGTCGGAGTTAGCATGTGTGTGTGTGTGTGTGTGTGTAAGAGTGAGGGGGGGTTTCTAGTGGACTGTAACTGTCAGGCAGGGGGTTGCGTGGCTTGCATGGCTAGGGCTGCAGGGAAAGGGTATGAGAGACAACAGACTACCTGTAACTTGTCCCATCATTGCAATTACAGCCTGTAACTTTTAACCTGTAGCTAAAATATCACTTGTTGCTTTTGATATAAAATGAATAGCAATGCTGGATGAAAAATAAATCTCTTGCAGTGTGTTCGGGCAAAAAAAAGAAACCCTTTAGTCTTGCATAATCAACCAATTACATTTATACTTATTTACAAACATTATTATTGATTATAATATTATTATTATAAATTTCATATTACTAGTTTATTTGCATACATGCTATTGAACTGCCGTAAGAAACAGTGCAGAGGATGTTTGCTCTAGATGTGGTTCTGTGCTCCATCCATTAGGTTGAGTTGCTATAAGCTCCTCAATGTTTTTTGCCTCATACGGCTGTCTTAACTTTGAAATATTGATGTCTATGTGCCGTGTCTGTACCTCAGAGGACTTCACTGACTGTGCTCCACTGCACTGTTTCTGCACAAGGCAGAATTTAATGAGAAGCGCTTCCTCTTCTGTTGTACCAGAGGTGAACTCCAGTTGAGACTGAGTCAAACTAGAAGGCAGTTTGACTGCTAAAAGAGGTCCATAGCCGTTCAAGATGGGACTCCTTGTTTCATTTAACCTCCTTGCTGACTTGCCTGGGAAATTGCTCAAGCTTAGCTGTTCACCTCAATGAACCAATTATAATGTGTTTTAAGGAGCAAGGCGGCATGTAAAGCTTCAATAATTTACTCTCAACACAAGAGAACATCATGCCACATGTAGAGTGCTGTGGTCAGCTACAAGTACCAGCAAAATAATTGATCCAAAATGCAAAGCCATTGCCTAAATATTACATTATTAGTATAGTTTATAATTGTGTTTCTGACAATATTTATTATTTTTCTATAAAACAAAGTGTACTAAATAGAGCCACAGTATGAGCTGACATATTTTCTTAAATGTACACGTTAGGCAGCTGGATCTGCATCAAATTCATGGGAACCAATTTCCCATCATCCACTATTTTAACCACGGATATAATTTGCAACTCTAACATATTTTTTCTCTTCTTTTATAATTATTATTATTATTTTTTTTTTTTTTTACTTCTGAGCTTGTTCAAAGAATACCACATCGTTGTAAACTGAGGGATGTGAGCCCCCTTCAGTTCAAACTCTGCCGTGCAAACAAAGTTTAAAATGTTGTGGAAATAAGTACATTTTGGCACACTCAAAAGGTCAAAAGGCTATGAAAAAATCAGGTTTTCCTTAAATTAGAATAAAAAATTTATAAAAAGAACCTTTTACCTAAAGTGTTTTGCTATTTTGTAAAGTATTTCTGAGGGAGTGTGATGTTTTAATCTGTGGTAATCTGCAGTAAACCAGACACAATTGGGATATCACGTTGGATTCATACAGGTATACCATTTGTTACACTCTGTTAGTTTTAAACGCCACAGAATGGTTAAGCAATAATATTTTCTTGCTGTTTCTTGTGTAGATAACATGTCTCATGTAGTGCTCGAAATCCTTATAACAAGCTTTAGTGTTGCTGAGATAAATTGCCTGAGCAAATCAAAGCATTGAGGGCTGAGTATCACTGCGAGCCAACCAAGAAAAAAGGGGGCTAATTAAGAGACGCGAGTCTAATTCCACATTTCACTCTAATCAAAAAAGATGTAATTAATTAATCAGATAATTCATTGTCATGCATGGCAGGGCGCACATCTGTGCTGTGGCACTGACAATATGAGAAGTAAACAATCTGGATAACACGCCATCGCTCTCCCCTCCAATAGTTCACGTTAGCAGGAAGACGACGAATTCCTTAAGAAAAAGGCAACTGGAACCGGGTTCTTTTGAAACGCATTACAGTTCATCCTGGGGATGGAACTGAGCGGCGCAAGGGTGTTTTGAGGTGACGGCGAGAGGACAAGAGGGAAGTAGTGGCCTGCCCTGTACAAGGCAAACATAAACTGTGCCACTTCATCTGAAAACAATGTGGGTGGGACACCGAATGTGCTCTCATCCACATGTCTCCATTGTCTGGCCTGCCCTCTCACTCCTCTGAGCATGGAGCATAAACGCGCGGGGGGGGGGGGGGGGGGGGGGGTTATAAAGTGGGGGGGGTTTAAGGTGGAGGAAGGGGAGATGGGGGGGGGGGGGGGCTAGTAGTTGGGGGGGGGGGGGGGTGTCTGCCTGTGTTCTTTCCCTCCCCTCTCTGTCTGTGTGCGAATGCACAGACGGTTCAGTAGTAATTTGATGTGTGTCTCCGGGGACATTTGATGGATTAAAGCTAAGCAGCTCCATTTCGCTGCACCACCTGATCTTCCACTGCATGTGCCCCATATAAAGGCTGGCGTGATTGCTGATCTCAGCTAGTCTGACAGTCTCTCTTTCTCTCTCTCGCTCTCTCTCTCTCTCTCGCTCTCTCTCTCTTTGCTCCTCTCTCTCTCGCGCTCTCTCTCTCCGTGTGTGTCTGTGTATCTCTTTTCGCTGGTCCCTTAAGCCTGCTGCATCACAGGAGCTATCCAGTGCTGAACAGGATCTTTTTTTTTCTTTTTTTTTCAAAAGCTGGGGGAGCAGTAGAGAGTGTAACACACACAGCATCATCATCACCGTCAGCTTGCTTTTCTCTACTCTCTGGTTTCCATTTTCTTATGTTTTCGGAGGTTGCGCTTACCACGAGGATTACCATCGAAACAGCTTCTTTCCGTGTCTGCTTTCTTTAAAAGGGGGGGGGGTTCTTTTCTTTTTTTGCTCATGCGTTTTTCTCGGCTCAGTGTTCCCATCCATTGAAACATGCCCCGTTCGTTTTTGGTGAAGAAGATCAAGCTTGATGATTTCTCTTCGTCCAATGTCTCCAACCATCACCACCACCTGGACGACTCGTACACTTTCGAACGCTCCATAGCAGACTCTGTGACCAGCTTGGGGGTGCGTCTCAGCGAGAATGGTGAGTGTGTGTTTGCATGCCTCTAGATAGACGGCTATGGTCCTGGCTGGCGTAGGGGTGGTGCTGCTAGCCTAGCACTGCTGCCCCATGGCCAGCGCTGTTGTTTATAAATCACCAAGATGCCTGTGCATGGGTTTATATAGTAGGCTATAGTTTGTTCTTGGTCTTTTGTTTTTGTGCTTGAGTTTAGGTGAAATATTTGCAATACAAAAAAAAGAAGATTTACCCTGTGGAATGCCTGTTGAGTGTGAATTTACAGCAGATGTTACATAAAGCCGGCAGTTTTTTTTTTTTTTTTTGCATCAGTATCCCAAATAATCCTTTCCGGAGCCACCCCACCCCCACCATGCTCCTAGACTTTTGTTTTTTGACTCTGATGAAGGGCAGACACAATCCGGGTCACAGCAGCGGATTATTTTATGCAAATAGTAGGAGAAAAAAACCTGTTTCTCATCAGTAGACATTTAATTGCTAGGTAATTTGCAGGATTGCACCAAAAGCGGCGTTGTCCATTTATGTAGGCTAAAGTGATCTGCATTGAGTCTTTGTGCGAGCTAAAAAAAAAATCATGAACATTAAGAGATGAGTACCGGATGATGCATTTGTCCTTAGCTGTTATTGTCCTTGAGTTCCCATCAGTCATCCCACCAAACTGGAGCATGCACAGTCTCTCCCCCAACCCCCAATTGCCATCCCTCCACTACCATCTCTTTCTTCCTTCCGGGCGTTTTTAAAACTAGCAGGCATAGAGTTTCAGGCCCACCATCGCCACAGGAGACATCAGTGCACTGTACAGTACAGCCAGTAGGGAGCTGGTGAAAGGGGGAGTGAGAGAGAAAGGATAAAAAGGAGAGAAAAATGCTTGGGGCAGCATTGGCGGTGGTCATGTGACAGAACAGGGGGGGGGGGGGCACAGTGAACATGAAGAAAGGGCACATAGCTTCACAGTGGTCAACACAGGGAGACCAGACTATGTTGAGCTCCAGTTAGTCAATGAAGAAAGAGTTGTCTTTCAGTTTCACAGCCAGGTTTAGAGCTCAAGATTGTTGCTTCCATTTTGAGGTCATATTTAGAATGCCAGAATGCCAGATGTCTGTCCCTTTGTTGTTATTATGTGTATGCCCTCTACAATGAGCAGACACAGATACAGCTTTTCGACTTGGATCAACACACATTGCGATGGCCACCTGTTATTCTCTTTCATGCAATTGTTCAGGCATTTTTAGATTAACAGTGAGCAGTAAACCAGAGCACATGTTTGAATACAGAGTATGATTGTGATAAATATTCTTCTTATTTACTATTTCAACAAAACTAAAATACAGGACAATATAGAAATATATATTTAATTAATGACGATGGTCATTATTCATATAACTAGTTTTATTTAATTGCTAAGACTGAAGGTGTTAAATTGTAAATACGTTGTATCATTATTCGATAAGCAATGCTACTTAACGTTAACAGGCAGTATAAGAAAGGATGCAATTAATACATGTTATGAATAACTACATTAAATTAACAAAAACCAGGCCAATGCCGACAATAAAGTACTTCCTTTGTTCTGTGCAAAATGCAAAATTAAAGGATTCTCAACTAGGCGGAACATTCTGAAATAGCTGGCGTCAGCACTTCTGGCGTGCCAACAGAATGTTTTCTCCCCCATTGTGGAGACATTTGACTGGAGTGTCTGTCGAACAACAAAGAAACCTGGCTGAGAGGGTTCATTAATTACATGCTTGCTTTGCTTTAGAGAAGTGAGTCAGCAGTGAACATCGCTAGACCCTGAATGATGAACTCCTTGTCCCACCTTGGCTAATTGATATATATATATATATATATATATATATATATATATATATATATATATATATATATATATATATATATATATATATTATTTTTATTTTATTTTATTTTTTTTCACAAAATCCCATCTACGTTTTATTACACTCTCATGAGAAAAATACGAAAGCTTAGGTAGACAACAGCTTATGCACATATGCCTTAACGTTATGACCCAAAAAAACAAACAAAACAAAAATTAATCTGAGCCTTCGCGTTTTATTGCTACTTTATGCCACCAATTTACAAAGATTTATAATGACAAAGCAACATTAAACGCAACATTAATTGTATACAATTGTTACAAACATGCTTATGAACAAAACAAGACAATGCTATGCATAATATGTGCACACAATAACTTTTTTATATAAGAAAATGTAATGTATTATAACAATTAAGGACAGCGTGCGTGGGATTTGTTGCTGCAGTTCCTTTGGTGTCACAGCTATGTCTTTTACTAGGTGGGCTGGAAGCATTTACTCCAGGGAATGTAGACCTCGCGCACTAAAGAGCGTAGGCCTACTTCAATTGATTTCCTAATGACCAGATTCTTAAAGGCATTTCAACTCGCTCTACTTTTGCCGACAGGTGACCCTTTTCGCAAACAATGTAGTGATTTCGCTCGACTGTAATCCGTATCAGGTATCAGGTAAAAGTAAAAGTATCAGGTTTCAGCTTAACCCTCTCCTCAAGTACATCGAGTTTGCTCAATAACCAATTATTGTGTGGTCCAGATACTTAATCTGTTTCTCACATTATTTCTTTCTCCTTTCTTAGAAGAGCACAAGGCTGATATAGCAGCTGTACTATTTTACAGACGATGGCCTATTGATCAGCGCAAAAACTTTGAATTTCATTAAAAGGCAATCAATACTTAATTTCCAACGCTTGCTGCACACAGTGCTTAAGAATGGCTTTTTCCTGCTGTTATGCACTATTTCCTGAGAGGGCAGAAATTGCACCACATGCTGTACTCGCATTAATATTTTCCTCTCTTATCAACCTCCTATGTGGTTATGCTATTGTAGGACACTTAAATACATGTGGCTTCTCAGAATCAGCAGGAAATCATACTTTCAGTTCTCTCACTCAAGGACATGGAAGCCTTGTAGATCTATACTTGCTTGTTGCTTGAAACTAAGTAGTATAAAGTCAACCAATAATCCAAAATTGAATATACTGTAACATGTTGTGGGTGTATCTTCAGGTGTATTCAGTTCTAAATCTGGGCATAAAGATTTGCGTTGAGTTGTTAGATTTTAGATCATAGTCAATATAATTATACGTCCTTCCGACGGACATTGAGCGAAAAAAAATACATATTATAGAGTGCTCCCTGGAATGTTTTTAATAAAAGTCTTCACTTTCAAGTCGTTCACCATTTTCTATAAGCCCCCATTAACGCTGCTTTATGTCGGTGTCTCCCTACACTGTGTGCCGTCTGAAGCACTTATAATGCCGACGCTTACAAGGGCTTAATTGAGAAAACATAGATAGGCCACAGTCACAGAGGATTGGCATACCTTAAGATGGAGGAAATCATATCACGGGAAGGCGGTCTAATCAATGCGACCACTTTCTGTAAGAGAGGATTTACTGTAATGTGAGTCTGCCTTTTTCTCGGCAGGGTTTCTTTTATGAGCAATTCTTTGTATCTCTCACAGCCAGAGGCTCTTCTGAACTGTAATAGCGCAGGACCTTTATCAACGCAGCTGTGAGCATTTAGCTTGCATCTGTGATAAATTCAACCCAAAAATAGAGATTTGTTGTTTCACAAAAAGGCTATCAGTGATCATGATTGTTCCTCCACCATCTTCATGTCACCTGATGACCTTCTCCATCAACACCAAACCGCTGGCCGACTTCTATTCACACGTTTGTTTTCCCTGTATAGGCTACATCCAGGATTACATCACACCATCTGTATACCAGGGGGAGAAGAAGATGGAGCGCAAGTTGGCGTCCCCCGTGTCTGACCCCCTGTACACTCCGGAGAGCAGCGGAGGGGAGGAGTACTGCGACCCGGACCTGGAGCACCCTGACAGCCCCCAGTCTGGCATGACGGTCAGCGGCTTCTACAACCACCCAGAGTCCGAGGCCCTGACCGAGGGTTACACCATGGATGCCTTTTTCATCTCGGATGGGCGCTCCAGGCGGAAGGGCGACGCGGACGGCCGCGGGGGGAGCTCCAAAAGCAGCGGCGGTGAGGCCACTGCAGCCGCCCAGCAGGACAACGAGGAGGGTGTCGGCTTGGCTCGCCACTCGTGCAACGAATGCGGCAAGACATACGCCACCTCGTCCAACCTCAGCAGGCACAAGCAGACGCACCGCAGCCTGGATAGCAAAATGGCCCGCAAGTGTCCCACCTGTGACAAGGTGTACGTGTCCATGCCAGCGTTGGCCATGCACATCCTTACCCACGACCTCAAGCACAAGTGTGACGTGTGCAGCAAGGCCTTCAGTCGGCCCTGGCTCCTGCAAGGCCACATGCGCTCGCACACAGGGGAGAAGCCCTTTGCCTGCGCCCATTGTGGCAAAGCCTTTGCAGACCGCTCAAACCTCCGCGCTCACATGCAAACCCACTCTGCCTTCAAGCACTACCGATGCAAGCGCTGCAATAAGACCTTCGCTCTCAAGTCCTACCTGAACAAGCATTACGAGTCGGCTTGCTTCAAGGGCTCCGCAGACGAAGATGACTCCGGCTCTGAGGACTAAATACAGGAAGAAGGCAGAGATGTTGAACCCCCCCCCCCCCCCCCATTGTAGATCCGTAACCAATAACCCCACTTCTCCTCTGCCCTCCATGCCTTTTTTCTTCCCTTTTTTTAGAAAGCAATATTTTCACTGAGATTGAATGGGGAAAACTGTTAAGGTTATGGCAAAAGACCATTTCAAAAGATGCTGGATTTTTTTTCTTTTTCTGCACAGTAGCTAATCGTCCACAGAAACATACAATCAACACCCTTTCTCCTAATAAAACTGTAGATGTTAGTTGAACATAAATAACTAACACGAATACACACAACCACATTCACACCTACACACAAACACAGACACATTTCACTTATATATGAGGCCTGGCATGTGAATTTTTATCAATGACTATAATGATATTGATATCAATAGTAATAATAGATTCCTGATATTTTATAGCAAATAGTATGGGAAAACGAAAAAAAAAAAAACATAAAAAGGACTGTTTTTTGTTTTTTAGAGACAAAAATGACCTCTTGTATTTTTATGCTGCTTTTTATTTGCTAAGAATTGAATTCTTTTGCAACTGCCAACATGAACTTTTTATGAAAATGTGAACTATGACAGTATTTGCAAAAAAAAAAAAAAAAAAAAGGGAAATCATTTAAACGTTCAAACACAACCCTTTTAGTCACACCGATGTTTTAATTCAGCGGATGTTATTTTTCTATTGCGAGTTTGACTTTTTTATTCTTTTTTTCTGTGCCAATACCCTTGATGATCAAAAGTATCTTTGTAACTGCGGGTATAAAGTGGACGTCTTCAAGCTAAACTTAAAACAGGCAAAAAAAATTACACAGGCTCAGAAAAAAATATAGGATAACTGGCCATGGGTTATTTAGTTCTGTAGGAGCAGGCATTCCAATGTATTGTTATGAAGACCTGTTGACCAGGTTGAAGCATCACTCAGAACATAACTGTAAGTCTGATCAGAGTTATGCGAACCATACCGACAAAAAAACATGTATGGCAATACCAGTGGGAGTCAAAACCAAATGATTTATTGTTCTAAGTGCCAATGTGCAGTGTGACCTGTCTCTATAGCAATGAGAACCCTGTCCGTTCTTCCTCTCCACCACCGTGGCTCGCATGAACTCTCTTTCTCTCTCTCTTGACATCAACATGGTGCATCCCCCAGTCTTAAATAAGCAATCTACATCCACTTGAGGTGCTCCACCACCTCCACTATTACCTCAGATAATAGAAGGTATGGACTCACACACCCTCAGTTACAAAGTAACTGTCCAGCCATTTTGTTTTGTATGTTTGTATGACGCTGAAAGCTCAGTCCAATGTTCAGATGTATAGCATCTATTTATCTTGTAAATAATCAACTGTATTTATTTCTGTATTCATCTATTTATTTATCTATTTATTTACTGCCTGTATTTATTTATTTATGTATTTATTTATTTAATAATATACCAATGTGTCTGTCTATTTATTGATACACTTTTTTGTTAACACATTTCATATTTTCTTTTTGGGTTTCTATTGCTTTGTTAAAATATAAACATCCACATTGACCTTGTAAGATGCTGCTGATCTTCAAAGAAAATGTTTATATGCATGAAACTGTAGAGAGTCCATTGGACTTAGTTTTTTAAAGAGGAACAATGTATAGAATCAGCGGTACAGTACTCCAAACAAATGAATGCAGATTATATTTGTTTCACGGCAATAACTACTGGTACAGCAATTGACATGTATAACAATCATAGCTGTCGTGTCTGCAGTCAATTTAGGGCAATAAAATGATACAATGAACAAGAAATGTTAAGATCCTCCATCTTGTTGTTTTCCAAAAGTCTGCTACCTTCACAAGTCCACATGATGGATAAGTGTTGGCACCCCTGTCCTCATAAGTCATGCAATAATGGGCAAGACGGCCCTGAAAATATCCCCACCCCCCCTCGCCCCGCAAGAAATCATATATATATATTGCAGATCCCACATTAGTGTAAATGTTTTGCATTGTATCTATTTGCAAGTTGCGCTAAGCCACTGCTCACATGGTGGTGAACGAACAGTACAGATTTATGAGATAAGACCCATGAAATAATGCAAACAAGAAATGTAATTTTCCTACATAGAACAGCAATAATCAAAGTAAAGCAGTTCGAGGCCTTGATATTCTAAGTAGATTCAACAGCTTTGTTTTACTTTGAGAGAAATGTCATATTACTATTCCAAATGTGTTTATAATCAAACTACAGAGTAAAAATCAACTAAACAATCTCCCTAATGTCTGACAGTATAAATAGAAATTAAACAAAAACTCTTCGAGAATAAAGAAAAGTGAAGCTTGGCTAATTTGATTTCTGAGAGAAGCAGTCTTACACAACAGAATGACACAGTATATGTACTGTGTAGGAATAATTTTTTACGACAAGTTGTTTTTTTCAAAGTTGTGACTGCTTCCAAATGTATGCTGTCTGGCTACTTAAAGTGTTGCGACTTGTATAAGTATATGTTTTCAAAAGAGGGTGATAGGGTCAATGTAACACTGCATGTTATTTAAGTTCAGCTCACTGAGTATAGGAGTGTTATTATGATTGCTGTAATAAGACAATGATACACAGCTACTCCCCCCCCCACTCCCACCGCCCCTCCCCCACGCCCTCTCCTCTACCGTCTCACCCCGATCCCAACTGTTCCAATCAGACGTGTGGAGTATGAGATTTGCTAAAGTGCTGATTGGTGGAGGGTGGCGGCGTGTGGGTGGATAACAGGTGTTTGCAGACAGACTGCAGATAGGGAGAGTAATTGAGTTGGTGAGCGACCTCCAAAGGGAGAAGGTCAAGCACCAGCAGGCAAACGCACTGTCAGCAAATTTGCATATTCTAAATGGATGAGACACAATCAAAGTAATGGCAAGCTCTCCTGTACGGTATAAAACACTACTAAGTTTCCTTTTTCTGTTGGTTCCTGTCCTTTCTAATTCAGCTCCGCCCTTTCTGTCCCTGACAGTTAAACTGCCTTGTGTAACCAACCTGTACTTCCATCGCTGGCTATAGTATGGTGGTCCATTACAAGTAGAAGAATGCTATTAAAAAAATGTATAACAATAATCTGCTCAGTATTATTCTGCAT
This sequence comes from Galaxias olidus, assembly GCA_026901105.3. Taxonomy (NCBI): domain Eukaryota; kingdom Metazoa; phylum Chordata; class Actinopteri; order Galaxiiformes; family Galaxiidae; genus Galaxias; species Galaxias olidus. The sequence continues at coordinate 252,376 of JAPMUY010006907.1, read as the reverse complement.
ATTTTTCTAACTTGTTTATGTAGAACTCTTTTGTGTAATACCCAGGAATGAAGTATCAAATATGTATGCTTCAGACATTTATTATAATGATTTTGCAGGTATTTTAGAAATGTTGCAGACTTTGCAAGCGTGACCCACAGTACTCTTGAAATACATTATCTACAAACATTTACCACAATGTGCTGTACTATAAACACACAAGCCCCAAAATGGAAATAAAAAAGGGCATAATTAGCTCCAACAATGGGTTTAAAATTGTTCTAAAAACATTGTTCCTCTTTGATTATTTTGTAAATATGTTTGTAAATATATCACAGCAATAATATAATAATGCATGTGGACATTTAACTGCTTTTTTTATAATCATGTCTTTTGTAATGAAGACAAAAACAGGTATCAATTGCAGTCGCGGTGGCAATGTGCATCAGGGAGTATCTTTGACTCTGTTGTAGGTTACCAACAAAACTCCAAACTCTGTGTATTCTGAAAGATTTGATCATATTCTTTATCATTCTCTTCACTTGTTTTTGCTTTATTTATGTGCCCAGCTTGGCTGTGCAATGATGAAAAGTGCCAAAAAGTATGATTTCCATGACAAAAGCCTTCAACATATGGTTGGCTTGAAAACGCCCATATGGTCCTCAATGATTCAGATTTTACACTTTCTCTCTCCCTCCCTCTTCTTCATCTCTCTTTTTTCTCTCTAAATATTTATTTTTGTTTCTACTAAGTATGAAGAAACTAAAGCCATGATTGCTGAGGGGTGTTCTGGTTTATCTTGTTCAGCTACAATTAATAATGATGACAACCATAATTATGAAAAAGTTAATAAAAACAATAGCACAAGTAATCTGCAGGTCCGCATTTTCTTCCCCAAGTATCCTGTTGATAAATTAAAGTGCCAACTTTAGGATTTTATCATATTGGTTTTATTATTGTAGGTGTTGTAATGTTGCATAATGCTCAGGAAGTAAATAGATGAGAACAAACAAACACCACCTTTGAGTAACAAGAGGATAATGAGACCAACCTATAATTTCTGATATTGCTTCTCATATTGTTCCAAACAATGCATTAAACAAATTACAGACTATGACTGAAGACAAAATACATAACCAGACTCAAACTATCAGCTCTGTCTAAAAGCACAGCAAAGACCGTTATTATCTTTGTCAGAATAATACTGCCACCATTAGCTGCAGATTTCACCAGCTCTTCAGATAAATCGGACGAGATAATCAGATAATTACCCATGTCATCATCACAGCCTGATCAATGACATTTAAAAGATCAGCTTTCGGAATAACGTTTTTCAATTGTCCACAGTTACGATATATCATCTGCAGTGACCATCTACAGGATATTGCAATGCCAAATTATATTTATCGACACTGTCCATATTAGTTGACTCAGACAAGGTACGGAGCAAAACCAGGGCAATCGTGATCTGTGAATAAGGGTTACTGAAACGTACTGTAGAGTATTTTTAAAAGCAGAGGAAAAGCATCTGTTCCAGCACTATTAAGTCATTCTCTAATCATTACATTTTAATGGAACATTGATTTTTATGCTGGTGAAACACTTTCAGAGTGACAAAAAATATATATATTTCGAGAACAAAATAAAAATGGATCATGACAGCTGAAGACGAGGGGATTATAATTCTGAAGGCTTTTCTTGATTGGTTTCCAGGGAATATACAACGGGACTTGAATTCAATTGCCGGTGTCCTTCAGTGTCCTTAAGCAGCAGTTGGAACAGTATAATGAGACAGCAGCCAGGGCTGAGCACAGCAGAGCAGGGAATTCAAAACGACCAGGCAAAGACACTTTTCCTGTTGCACGCGTTCACTCACCGGGAATCCTCCCTGAATCCACCTCCACCAGCACCGAAGGCAGCGTTCTGTTGAATTCAATAAACGTTTAGCCTGGAGCTGCACAAGCCCATACCATTCCACTAGTCCCCTCTCGCACAGTCACACAAAAAGCCTGACACAATTCGGCCCTCTTTACTGTAAAATGATTCCCCGTAAACCAAGCGACCACACAATTCCCAAAAGTATTTGGTTCTTTCTGTGTAGTGTGAGGCAAACTGTTGCAGATGGTTGGGCTAGGCTGCCTTCAGATCTTCTATAAGTATTTCCTGCCAGCTTACTGAGGACAGATGTCGGCTATTATACAGATTTTACGATGAAAATAAACAACTGATTTCATTACATGGTCACATCCTGCAAAATGGAAACCCATGGAATTCAATTACATCACTCCCCTTGGGTGAACCACGAGTAATAAGATGTAGGCTTTCGATAAACAGACAGTGAGGCAGAGACCCATGGTCCCCTGCAGGCCTACACACACACATCCCCATCCCTGTTGTGCAGTACAACACACTGCCGTCGCTCCCTCTCTCTCCTCCTCCACCTCCTAAAACACCATCGCGCAGCCATTAGGAGCACATAAACTGAATTATTGAATACTAACCTGCAATATTGAGCATGATTCACTTACACTTTCAAAGAGTTTGACCTCGGATCAACTCCGTATTTCAAGTGTCTGTCAGAGAGAGAGAGAGAGAGAGAGAGAGAGAGAGAGAGAGAGAGAGAGAGAGAGAGAGAGAGAGAGAGAGAGAGAGAGAGAGAGAGAGAGAGAGAGAGAGAGAGAAATAGAAATCTAACTGTCCTCTAATGCATTAAGGCAGGGTGGCAGAGGAACGCAGGCATAAATCTGCATTCAGCACCTTGGACAGGGCTATCCGACCGGAGAGGTGCACATTACATTTTCAATTATTTTCTCGTGATTGTGTGATCTACTGGTAACAACCACCTAATAAGCAGTCTGAACTATTGCCTACCCAATGAGAAAGTGAAAATCTGTCCACCTTATTATGATCAATAGCCAATACCGACAGGAAAGCTGAGTGTGGTGAAGCAATCAAATAATGTCCACCTTGCCACTAACCAAATCCAATCTGAATTGCACTGAATGTTTTGCTCTGTCGCTCACAGATTGTTGAAATATGCAAATATCCTTTAAGTGTTCTTTTTTTTTGAGAATACAAATCGGTTAAGTTCAGCTCAGTGAACCTTTATTGTCCCTGAGGAGTATTATGAATGCAGACTCCACAGTTTAACCTGGTCTGGTCCATACCACCGATCCAGAATTGTCCATCTGGCGCCATCTGTTGGGGCTTGCAACCCATCATTTGACCGCCGTCCATATTCAATAGTAATGCTTACAGAGTCGTTCTGCAAAAATAATCTGCATGCCTACAGCAAAGTCAATAGGGTTGTATAGTTGTCAACTCATGAACAGCTTTGTAATCTATAGTAATTGAAGGGTTGCTGTTTCGCAGAGCAGCACACGTATAGTCTTAATTAGCTCAAGTCATGCAGTTTCAACAAGATGCTGAAAAACACCAGTTGGTCCATATTTTCTCAAGGCCAACCAACTGTAACTGCCCCTTTAAGAGCTAACAGTTTGTCTTTTCACATTCTGCATCACAGGAGAGAAAAGCTCATTAAAGCACCTCCATTCCTCACTGTTTCATCAAGTGAGACTGCCAAGCTCTTTAACTCACTCTTCTTGATGATTGCGCTGTTGTGTAAAAACCCATCTGTTTCCTCATCTCTCTGTTGGCAGAGGGTCCACCTTATCCGTATGCTTTCCTTTTTGAAGTCATGTCAAAATCTTGTTTTTTTGAGCATCTGAGACATCCAAGTTTCACTTTTCATTAGAGCTCAGGCAAAATAAGAAAAACCTGACACTGCTTAGATAAGGCAGATGCCTAAATCCTTGACAGGTTTTTTTTATTTATTCAAACACTTGTAAAATAAATAAATAACGCTTTAGAATTACCTACAACTGGGTACGGAAGTCTTCTTAGTGGTCTTCCTTAATTTCCATTAGAAAGTGGGGTTTTTATTAAATTTTAAAAGCAACTATGCTTTACTTGCTTTAACTGTGTTGACCCTAATGTTTGAGACCATGTTTCAAACACAGGGGTCTACCTTTTTTAATATTTACTGTCTGATATATTGACAAATTAATTGTTATAACTCATAAGACAATCCATGTCATTCAGTGAAAAGGCTGGTTGACCGACTACATTAATCTAACTCAAGCCATTTAGCCAACACCATTTTAAGGAGCTGTAGCCTATTTTAAGGAAAAAGAGAACATATTGGCTGTGGCTCTGACAAAGGCAAACGGAAAATAATCAACATCACTAAGTAAACCAGTCACACAGACTCGGTTGTAGAAACAGCTCCACCCGCCATCATGAAACCGTGTCACGATTAAAGACACCTTCATCTATCAAAAAGTTAGCTTGAAAATACTTAAAAATCACTGTCAGAATAATTAACACTTTAAGAGCATGTCAATGTGTATAAAAAAAAACGTTCTAGCCTATAAATAAATATAGCTCCCTGTCAGAGAGTTGGCAGGTAATTCTCTAGTAGCACAGAGTGTGACAATCCCATAGGGAAATGAAATCTAATATTAACAGCAAATCATTCTGTGGGAACTATTCTTCCGTGACCTGCTTCTGTACCTGCGTGACAAACTCAATCCAAGTAATTGAGATATGTTGGTGACTAGAATACAGCAGTGCTGTCACAGCCATGGGTCACATAAAGTGCAGTGGCGCTCAGGATCCATCCTAAGCAGGAAGAAAGGTAATTTGCATTTTAGTTTTCGAGTGACTGTTCTGTTCTCTGTGATGCTCTTTTAGAGTCGATGATGTGGCTGGAGCTTGATTGGCAGCTGAGCGTTGGAATGTGACATTGTATATAAAGTAAAAGGGGTGTTTACATAAAACACAGGGATATGTCACAGTGTGATTAGTATTTGCAAGCAAGTATTTGCAAGCATGCAGCCATAGTTATGCAGCTTTTGACATTATTTACAGTGGATACAGTTGGTATTTGACAATTGCTTACCAACTATGTCGATATTGTGAGGTCACAGATTCCATGCTTTTAGACATGCAAGCTCTTGAGAAATAATAGAGTGCAGAATAATACCTAATTGTTGTTTTGTGGATGCTATTTGTTGAGCAACAACATCATTAAAGCTAAAGCTATCAAAGTAATTATGATCCCAGCAGCAATCTGAATTATCTGAAGGAATATTGCTGTGTTCATTGTTTACCCACAAACCCACAACAGTACAATGCTTTCTATGCTATAAATGGGCCTTACAGCTGTTTTCCCTAACAACTAATTACCCACAGCATTCATACAGCACTGCCAGAATTTCAAAGAATTTGTAATAACTTTATATGCAATGGTCTGCCTCTTCTGTCCACAAAATCATTTTTAATTGTCTCATTAAGGATAGCTGACTTGGAGAAAACAACTGTGGTTCTATCTCTCCACTCCACTGCAACAAATCTTTGAAGCTTTCTACTTACCTGGGCAAAGCACTGAGTGCAGGCATCCTTTTTATAACCACAGCAACCTGGCTGGGTCTTTGAAATTCCTACAAAAATAGAGTATTTATATTCAGTCATTCAAGTCTTCTTTGAAAGATGAAAAGTAACATGTTTTAACACTCAAAAAACACACTATATGCACCTCATTAAAATGATTGCCACTGTGTTGATGTGCTTTCTGTAAGTCTTTTAAACAAGGTAGCTAATTGCTAGGATGAATTACAATGAGACCATTTTGCAAAAAAAAATATGAAAAGGCAGTATTTATGTGTAGGAAGTGCCACAGCTTGGGCAGTGTGTTGATTAGTGTCTAGATGATTATCTTTGTTGAATGTTTGCTTGAAATTGGTATTGTAAAATTATCCCAAAATGTATGGTAACCGTAAGATTTATAATTAGCAGCAAGCAGAGACATGTAGATGTCTCTGGTAGGCAAGTCGTTACGTTTGACTGTTTATTAATTAGGATTACTTGAAATAGTGCGTTCACTATCCGCACACCCTACAATGCAATTATAGCCATAACAAGGTAAGAACAAAATTATAACAATAAGTAACTTTTTTTTATTTTTTTTATTTCCAATACGGCAATAACCTACTTACATTGGCGACTACTTACAATTAGCGTTGCTTTCACACAGTAGGCGATTTTGTCATGTGCTGATGGACGTGAGAAAGGGCAAATAATAAGGTTCATGCTCATAAACTCAAGATAACAATTTGTTTCCGCATTCGTCACAACAATCTGTTTGCGTTATGAAGGTTGTAAAGAAGCGTACAACTTTAAAAATTTTCAAATATTAAAAATACGTGTTTTAAGTACAACTGCTTTAGTTTCACCTAACAGACCATTGCGCATACTACAAAGAATCATGTCAGTATTCATTTGTTTGTTGAGAACATTTTCCTATATTTCAGGAGTCGGCAGACACCAACACCGTGCCTCCAATTGACATTCTCTGGATCAAAGGTAGAAAAGAGGGAAATTACTATTACTCGTTTGGTGGCTGTCACAGGTTTGCGACGTACCAGCAGTTGAAAACGAGTTACATTCCAGCAAAAATATTCAAATCAAACATCTCAGACCTAAGGACTTATCTTGGTGGCTCATCAACTGACCTGCAGTGAGAGCACTGGGCTGACTAGAACTGATTGTAAAAACTGTTAATATTCCTAAAGCTTGTGGCATACCAAATGATCCCCCCAGAGATTTTCTTGTCTTTTGATAATTATCAATCTATAAAATACTACGATGTGAATCATGGTCGATATGTGCTTTTTACACTGTAATTAAAAAGATAAGAATTTGCTCTAGTCTCTTCAAACAATAGCTTATATTTTCTCCATGTTATGACAAGAATTCGGTCAATAAATACTTTTGCATTCGTCCAATTCTATTTGGTCCTTGTATTGTTCAATGTTCAGAGGTTCTATGTCTGCCTATTGCATATTATCTCACTTGACTTGACAGAAAATAAAATTACTTACCAGCAGGGGGGAATAGAACACTGCAGCTACCCACTTCTTTTCAGATAGCCGTTTGCAATATCTTACAACATGTATATGTACAGAATCAGATAGTCTACAACTTCCTTCAATTCCCATGCGGAGATCATTAAATGTACTCCTCTTTGTTTTATACTTCAAACAAAACTTTCTCCATTAAAATAATAATAGCCAAACTATTTTATGGACCAACTGAATGCTTGAGCACCACTTTACACTCATGCTATGAACGTAAAATAAAGAAAAAACTATGAAAAAGGGAGAAGAAGCTGGTTTCTATCAACGTCTCAAAGATAATACTGGAGACTTTCTTTGTGCTTTTTTTCACAGTAATTTTTATGTTTCAGTGGAGCAGAAACGTGATTAGTTGACCTGAAAATCTTGTGCCTGTCATTTCAGCTGTTAAGGAGACGGTAGTCCTGTTTTTAAATAATTTAGACTTCCCCATGGCACATATATTATCCTTTCACTGTCAGATGCTTCACAAAATGATACAACACACTCTTTGTTGATTACTTACAGATGTGTTTCTGCTAAAATGCAGTTAAGTTATACAGCGATAGACATTGCAAGCTGTTATACAACCTGCTTCTGATTTTTTTTACATTATGTTTTGTTCTCTCAGATATTAGCACTTTTCCACAACTGCACGGAACAACTAAATTGTCAACAGAGAGGCAGTGGCATGGACACACATTAAATAGACAATGCCACAATATTTCCTGCAATCCGAATTGTTTTTATGTTGTGAAGGAGGAAAAAGGAAATGAGAGAGTGGCAAAAGCTGATGGTCCGTGCCACAGCATACCGCATGATACAGTCGGGGATCAGGGGGCAAGGATGGAAGAGAGGTCCAGAGGTCATACTTCAAAACAAAAAAAATTACGTCAACTCTACTATAGGTTATTTTTGCTCAGTTTTTTATTTGAAGGAATTGCCCCTTTCCTAACAGGGTGACATTGGCATCACTTGCAACAGAAATACAAATAGGATGCTTCTTGTTAACCCCTCCAACCTCTTCTCAAATGTATTTGTAGCAGCAATGCTAAAAAAAGCAGGGGGAGGAAGGTGCATGGATAAGGAAAGCGGTATTTATCTTGACTAAAGGGAAAGATGGCGTGGGACCGTGAAATGACAGACATTTTATGATATTTACATGAAGGTGGGATTATGTAAGGGTATGGATGTCAGTTTACAGAGGTTTATCAGTTGCAATGTCTCAGGACATTGCACCTCGTGATTTTTCTGTTTAAGTACAAACCATTTTACACACCTGAGATTAGTTATGGTTACGTTGTTTTTAAAAGTATTTTATTTATTTATTTATTGAAGAATTTCATTATTAACTGCAAAATAATTTTTTTTTATTTATGTACAAGTCTGTCTAGATATATTTTGTTGAATGTTTATTTTTGTTTTGTGCAAAGCAAATGTACCATCTAAATCGTTCTGTCTAATAATTTATTTCAATTTTGAAAAGAATTTGATGCAATTCCTGTTTTTACATAATTGAAGTATATTAATTAATATATTTAAATGTAGGCTAAAACTCAAAAGTATACATCTTGTTTCTGATTAATCTACAAGTGAAAAGAGGGCCACTGCAATTAAAGTTTTTTTTTGTGCAGCCACTGAACCTGGTAACATCATATTATATAAAGGTTATTGCCATGGTGAACCTCACAAAATTAAGTTAGATGGTCAGGAATATTGTTTTGTATTTTTATGACATGCCCATAAATGTAGCACACCGTTTTATTATGTAATGCAATACATCAGCCTTGTTCTATGAGTTTTTCATTCAGGGTCAAAAACAAAGGCCAGTCTGATTACATGGCCCCTGTCTTACAAGTTCACATGCGTTCGTCTTTGATCACAGAGGAAGGCCAGTGAAAAGAATGGGGGTGATTGCTAATGTGCATACACTATAGAGATCACTGCATCATGATAAGGCTCTTTTTCTGAAGCGATACCGAAGCCTCCCTATATGCTCGCCGGCCTCCCTATGGGGCCATTGAGGAAGTGGATGGAGACCTTTACCGACCGGCCCTGAAGGACTGTAAATTTATTTTAAAGACTCGTCGCGTGTGAGACGATTTCCTGTTGCTCTTTTGCTGTCTGGAAGTAACCATATCCTCAAAGGAGACTTGACACGCAAAGCCCATGTGGAAACAAAATGCATTGCACCTGTTACTTTAGGGATTCGGATCCTTGGGTGGTGGCAAGACGGTTTCATATTTGAAGATTAACTAGGATGACGGGGATTAAAAGAGGAAGTCTTTTGAATTGTAGAATAATTCTTTCTTGGATTTTTCTATGTTTCCAATTATTTATTTTTTACATGAAAGAGAGCATAAGCATGAAGTGGAAGCAGTTACAGTATTTTGGTACCAATCCTATGTTAAGTCGTAGACTAAATATCATGAATAGTACAAAGGAGGGTTCACACAATAGAGCTTTAGCAAGCCAGTATTAAACTGAGGATCATTCAGTAGAAGCCTTCCTCTCCTGATATGTCTCTGGAGGGTCTGCAACATGAGCCGATGCAGTGTTGAATAAGACAACCCCAACACCTCTTATGAACCCCAGTCTGCCTCTTGCCCGGCGGGCCAGACCTTCTAAAGCCACCAGGGCTTTAGAACACACCACTTGATCTTCTAGTGCTTCTATAGTGCCGAATAAAAATAAAAAAAATAAAATAAAAATGAAAAGTGAGCTCCGGTTTGCCAGCTCACCCATTTGTTCCACTGTGGGAGGGATTACAGAGCTTTGGAAGGAGGGGGTTTGGGGAGGGGAGGGGCGTTTGATGAGATGATACCTCTCCAGAGCTCGCTGTCTGGAGTTCCATTAGATCTGTGTTCACGACAACCATGTAATCTGCACCAGAACAGATTCTTAGCGATGCCCTTTTCATGGCTTGACACCTCTGTTCCACTAAGATGTGGTCTGCCATGTTTGGTTCACTTTCATCTATGTAAGATCTTGTACTGCATTGTTTGTGTGCATGTGTGTGTGCGTGTGTGCGTGTGTGTGTGTGTGTGTGTGTGTGTGTGTGTGTGTGTGTGTGTGTGTGTGTGTGTGTGTGTGTGTGTGTGTGTGTGTGTGTGTGTGTGTGTGGGTGGGTGCTTTTTTTACAAGCCATTTCAATAGTGTCTTTCATATATGATGTGCATAGTATAGTATACATAGTAGATCGAAATACATTATAGTAATAGCTTTCAAAGAGCCTTGCATAGACATAATAGACATCATGGTCATGCATTACATTGTTCCATACTTTGTTTTTGCTCTAATTTGTACATTATTAGTACTGTTTGATGAATGTTTGATTATTTCAAATCAAGCTAGATGTTTGTTTGGAAAACAGACTAAAATAATACATTTATAAAAGGGACTTCTGCATCTTCTTAAGAATAAACTACATATGCCTCAACCTCATCTAACCTCTGACCCCTTTTCATCAGCATTCACTAGGAATTCTGCACTGAGGGCTCAACCACTTGGAAACATATTAGATTGGCGTGGTGGTTGTCAACAGCTGTATGAATGTGTGTTCTTTTCTGCACAGAGCTGCTGTTCTCAGAGCTCTCTATGATGCCGAACAACACAAGCTTCTGCTGGTAGCCGATCCAATAGACTGTTGCCTCGTCACCACCGTGGATAAAGTGCAACATTTCTTCCGGATGTAGCAAGGGCTTCTGTGGAAATTCCATGAAAAATGAGTGTTCAGTTGAACTATGCCCCCCCCCCCCCCCCCTTTTTTTTTTTTTTTTTTTTTTTTATTTATTTTTTACTCTTAACACATGGGCAACACACACACACATATGTGTGTAAACTTGGTCCTATTTCTCTAAATACCTCTGTGCTACGCTTTGTACATTGGTTTGATAGATTGTCTGGAGGATCAGCATTGTTGATGCAACTGAGCCTTGTTGAGTTGGATTGATTTGTTGGTGACAGAGTATATAATATGGGTAGAGGAAGAGGAAGAGGAGGAGAGGGGGGTATTACTGGGGACACGTTTGTCAGACCTGTCCTCTGAAAACGTGACTTTAAAAGTATGCCATTTTTTTAACAGCCATTTGCCCTCTACTTTGTTTACTCAATCCCAGACCAACAAACCTGCGCTGTTGTCCTCAAATCACCCCAGGACATCTGCCCAATGTTTATTTACTTAACACTTACTTAACTTTCTGCTACCCAAGTAGCCTAATGGGTTCTCCGCATGGGGTAAAAACAGCAATGGATTGATTTGAAACCTGTGGATCATTTAGAAATAACCTAATGTTTTTTGTTTATTTTTGGTTGAAAATTAGGTTTAAAAAATGCTTTTTGTCAATGCTGTGCTGTATTTAAAAGAACTATCAAAACCAACAAGGGGATATATGCAGTATAGAAATTATATAAAGGCTGCCCAATATTTTTGCATGGTATTTGTAAAATTACAAGCGGAATGTAATTTAATTAAAACACGATAAAGGGTAGTCCTGGGATTGATCGGAATGGATTCAGCGGTTACTTGCTACCAACCAGTGCGTTCTTTGCAAATAATGGATTCGGCGCCAATAATGATATCAGTGGGAGGCAGCATCGTGTTGCTGATGTGTTATAGTTTATGTAAATGTTTTATAGAACCATGAAGCATAAGTCTAAATTTACCTAAAAACTGTACATTTTATTTAAATGAACTTATGTATGGCAACTCCTCCCATCAAGCTATAAGATCATCCGACAAGCCCAGGTGTCTAGTTTGTAGGCCTACAGTGAATTTGAACAGACCAATGATTCGCAGTCTGGTTATTCACAAGCGCGTGGCTTGGCAAGGGGACTGAAGAATAAAGAACACCTCTGAATAATACAAAACGTATGGGACATTTCAGTAACGAGAAACAATAAAACATTTGGGACCGTATGAGTCGATAGAGTACTGACGTTGGAGCTTAATTAATGCGCATGTTTTAGGCCAAATTTTTTCTATGATGACTTTTGCCATGCTGCGGCCAATGGCAACTCATCTCATCTATCCAGACCTAAGCATGATGTCTGAAGATGAAGAGAACCGAAGTGAGAGCGATGGGAGCTCAGATCAGAGCTACGGCTATTGTGCCGCAGATGAAAAACGACGAAGAGCTTCACGCAAATCGGGAACAAAAGGTGTTATTATCGTGAAGCAGCGAAACGCAGCAAATGCAAGGGAGCGCGACCGAACCCAAAGCGTGAACACAGCATTTACTGCGCTTCGGACACTGATACCTACAGAGCCAGTGGACAGAAAACTCTCAAAGATAGAAACACTTCGCCTGGCATCCAGCTACATATCACATCTAGCCAATGTTCTTCTGCTTGGAGAAGGCAACGGGAATGGACAACCCTGCCTAGGCACTGTCTGTGAGCACGGAGAGGGTGGCGCAAAAAAGCCTCGTGCCATCTGCACCTTCTGTTTGAGTAATCAAAGAAAAGGGGTAATCAATTATTTCACGCATTATATATTAAATTAACCATTCATATGTGTGTGTTGTAAAAATAAAGTAGTATTTCTTTGATATTGGAAGTCGCATCACCACAAAAAGGACTACCAAATAAATTCGGTGATGTGAGAGAAAGGCTGAAGATCTTTAGTTAGGAAACGATATGTTGCTGACAAAAAAAATATATGTATATATATATTTGTATATATATACATACAAATATATATATATATTTCTATTCTATATATTAGGATAAATAGCTTGATTTTGATTTTGTTTCGGTCATTTGGGTAAATTTACCTTGTGTTACCTTGTCTTGCATGTGGCCGCATTGTCAGAACAGCCGAAATGGACCATTTAAATCTCCAATTTGCCAATATTATGTTATATTTTGCAGACAACTATTTGCACTAACTAAAGGCTTATTACGTTGACTACAGAAGTGGCTCTGTTATAGTTTGTTATTTCAAGTACTGCTGAAGACCTTGAAGACTATTTCATTGCTTAAAGATCGTGTATTTTATAGTGCTCTATCTTGCTCTTCATAACCTCAAAAGGTCAGTTTGTATTTTGCCATTAGCTTCAGTCTAGGTTATCAATAAAATTCAACCTTTGTTAAAACTAATGTGGATATTATCCTAAGGCTGTAGGCCAATGCATACTTTTTAGAGTGTTTATTCCTTTCAGATCACTAACTTAAACTTGCTTTCCCCAGATGAAGAACCAAAAAGACTGTCTTAAAATGCGAGGACTTGGCCCTCTGCGAATGAGACGCTGATTGGAGGCCGTTAACTGCAGGATTAAGGAACCCCTCGTGAACACTCAGGGACTATTCAAAGCTGGTCAAATAAAAACACTACACATGCTGGACTAAAAGATAGAACTTTAATGTGACTATATTTATATTGAAGAAGGTGAGCGAAAATAGCGAAGAAAAAACTCCTTTCTGGAATGCAGAGCATTGAGAAGTTGTGTATTTGAGTGAATGTCAAACAAATAAAGTATATTTTCTATGGTAATTACTTGGGTTACTTACAAATGTTGCAGTCGAAGTAGAGCCTGTCATTTTACAAATTCCTCAAACTTAAACAGTGTGGATAAATACAAAATAAAGTAAGAAACAATTCAGTAATTTTTGGTTAAACCCCCTGAACAGAGTATAGATCATCATACACATCAGAGTTAAAAGACTGTCTAATCAAGAGTCAATAATCAGATTATATAGTCAACTATTCTCTCTGTCAAATGTGTGCGTGTGTGTGTGTGTGTGTGTGTGTGAGAGAGAGAGAGAGAGAGAGAGAGAGAGAGAGAGAGAGAGAGAGAGAGAGAGAGAGAGAGAGAGAGAGAGATGAACTCTGTTATTTAGGGAAAGATGCTCAAGTAATGTATGTGTTTAATTCTCAAAAGCAATTTAGCTCATAGCAAAATATAGTAGATAGATTCAAAGCTTTACAAATAGTATCTTCTGAACTCTTAAGATCCAACTTAGAGACACTCTCTCTCTCTCTCTTTCTCTTCTTTATCTCTCCCTCTGTCTCTCTCACTCTTTCCCTGTCTATCCATCCAGCCATTTTTAAATCGTTTCCGACAGCTTTGCCAAAAAATTGTTTATAAAGACCACAGACTCAGAGCAAAGGGGTCAGGGTTTCTCATGTCATTGTATGGTGTATTTTTGCTAGTCTCACGGTTGCCGTTTTTTTTTAGTCTGGTATCGATTAGTCACGGCAAATAGTAGCCTTGCTCACTCTGCTGGGAGCCCCCCTCCACACAGCTGTTGGGGGGATAAATCACTGCTTTGGGCTCAGAGGACAGGGAAAAGGCAGAGGTGAGAGGTTGGAGGTCCTCTGAGGCACACAGGACGACGACAAGGCTAACAAAGTGAAAATGAAACTCATTCAATCACAGCTCAGGCCCGCCTGCTTATCAAACATCCAAAGACTTTCTCTTTTTATTAACTGCACTTCTGTCTGAATGGGTGAACTTTTTTATTCTTCTGGTTAGTTGACGTAGCCTGACTTTTTTTATATGAGATTTATCCATTGCTTTCGTGTTGAATAGCAGCTACCACACAGGCAAATGATATTACAAATTTATGAGACTTCATAGAAATTTTTTTTATTGATCCCCAGGCCATAATCTCATCAACCTTGGTTGATGCTGTAAGTAAGTAAGTAAGTAAGTTAAGTTTATTTGTACAGTGCTTTTCACAGAAACAAATCACAAAGTGCTTTACAAGAGCAAAGTTTTTTTAGTTTTAGCAAAACTAAAAACACAATAAATAAAAAAATACTCTGTAAGTAAGAGTGAGAATTTTAAACTTGATCCCATACGCAACAGGGAGCCAGTGAAGAGATATGAATATAGGGGTGATGTGAGATCGTTGCAACTTCTTTATCCTCTCACTAATTTATTTTTTACATTTTATGATTGGTAGAATTTACTTTGAGGTGGCAGGATCTTTGAGCAACAATTTGGAATCAAATGTATCTTTTATTTCATTTGATCTTTGTTTGCAGAATTCTATCTCGTTGAGTTTTCATAGTCATCTACAGTACTATATACTCTCAAAAACGGTCTGTGTGGGTCCAACCAGTCTCAAATGTATCTTTTATTTAATTTTATTTTGATTTGTACAATTTATTTTTGTTTGTCTCTTTCTATCTTCCCCAGTCTCTACACAGACACTATCTTGCGTTGGCTCTAACAGACACATACATCTTGTAAAGGCTTGTAGCACAAGGCCCAGTATTCTCTCTGGCCAGCTCCTGCCTGAAATCACGTTAAATGAGGCACACACAAAAAAACAGAACAAAAAAAAGTAATGTGGGCTACTCTTTCTGCAAAGTTTATTTCCAGCTGGTAGACTGTGCATGCAGGGGGTACGTATGTTCATGCCTGTAGCCTCTTACCCCCTCACATCTCCTCAACCCCACCTGCGCCCTCAGACTGTATAGGCAGGCTATTGAGAATTTGCTGTGCTCAGCCACTCGTGCTCTGAGCCTATAGGCTCCTCCAATGACTCCCCTAAGGCCTTCCCCGGCAGGAAGGTGTCATACAGGCACAGGAAGTCAAAACAGGCACACAGCTGACCTCTCCAAAGGACCCACAGCGCGCCATTCTTTGGGTCAGCGCCAGTCTTGACATCATCCGGTGCTGGGACCCCAGATGAACAGCTCTCTGAGGTATCACCGAGTGGAGTGAGTGAACGAGAAAGTGTGTTTAAAAAATTAATTTTTTTTAAATATCCAGATCCGGGAAGAAGCTTTTTTTCCAAGATGACAAGGGAAGAAATTGATGACAGACCGGGAGTTGAGGAAGTGAAAAAAAGCAAAGCCAGCAAAACAAGGCCACTGTGGATCTGTTTAATTTGTCCGACAGGCAAGGATGAACCCACCTGGGGAACACTACATACGTTTATGCTTCACTTTGAGTGTGTGTGTGTGTGTGTGTGTGTGTGTGTGTGTGTGTGTGTGTGTGTGTGTGTGTGTGTGTGTGTGTGTGTGTGTGTGTGTGTGTGTGTGTGTGTGTGTGTGTGTGTGTGTGTTTTTCTGCCTCGGAAACTCGGCATCTCCCAACTGCCCAAAACGATTTCCTGCAGGAAGGCTTCAGGCAGGGGTAAAATGGAGCTTGACTGCACTTCCATCTCCTCCTAGAAAGGGTCTGAATGTATGTATGTGTTAATTAATTATATAGAGATTAAACTTAACGTTCATTGCATTATGTGAATTTTGTCTACAGTTGTTTGTGGAGTTGTCATAGGTACGGAGGGAAAATATAAATAAATAAATACATTTTTTAATTAATAAATGAATAAATAAAAAGATGGAAAGAGCTTGTGTTTCTGTCATGGATTGCAAACCAGTGTCACTATGTTATTCACCGACATTTTTCTATGTTATTTCACCAGGAAACTGAGTCCTCGCACTGTACGACACAAAGATTCACAGATGAATAAGGTCAAAGTAAATGCAAACTGTGTTTTAGAAAGAAATAACACTGTACGTTCATCCATTTACTTAATAATATATCAGACAAAAATATTTTATGGTAATAACATACCCCAAAACCCTTGGCCCTCAGTTCAGGACAAACATGCAGTACCAGTCAAATGTTTGGACACACTTTCCCACTAACATGAATGGGAAAGTGTGTCCAAACTTTTGACTGGTACTGTGTACGTAACCATATTTTAAACGCCATTGACGAGTACATGGCCCCTAGTTCAACCTGCATGTCAGAGATATTAATGGCTGTCAGACAGACGCTTCTAGACTTTTTTTTACAACTGCTTTTCCAGAGGCGGAACAGAGGAAGCCACTTTGACCTGCAGATGATGCTTTGCGGGTATAGGTCTATGGATCTATGGAGCAGATCATGTCTGTCTGTAGCACTCTCCCATGCACACTTGCACACAAGAACCATTGTTTTCATCTACCACTGTTTGGCCAAGGTTTGAGACGTGCAGGGAGGGAGGTTGAGTAAATGTATGGTAAATCAGAGAGGTTCAGAGAATTGAACAGTTCCCAGAGATGAAATTAGAGAACAAGCCAACTACCTTTCTGCTGTTGTGGTCTGGCACAAACTTGAGAAACTCACCCCCAAAATTTCGGCGGCACTGTAAAGAGACAGAAGTGAGAGTCCATTAGTGATTCAAAGACAATGCTTTCTTTGTACAAACAATAGAACAATGCAAGTCATGCCTGTGGGTTCGTTATGTTCCATTACAACAAATGTGTATATTGCTGAAATTATTCATGTTTTATTAGACAGAAGAATAAAGAAGCATCTTTAAATTAGTATATTATGCAAATTAAGTTAGTGTGTGTGTTTGTGTGTGTGTGTGTGTGTGTGTGTGTGTGTTTGTGCACAGATTGTGCACCTGCACATGCATGCATATGTGTATGTGTGTGTGTGTGTGTGTGTGTGTGTGTGTGTGTGTGTGTGTGTGTGTGTGTGTGTGTGTGTGTGTGTGTGTGTGTGTGTGTGTGCTTCTACATTGAGCACACACACACACACACACACACACACACACACACACACACACTCATGAATGCTTCATGGGAAAGTCTCCCAGCTGCATGAGGCCAATGGGACAAAGCCCTGGCGGAACCATTGGGGCATTTCAATTCGCCACAAGAGCAAACACTCTGAGGATATCCTCAATCAGGGTCCACGGAGTGTGCAGTGAACAATCTCGTTGACAGAAACATGGAGACCTGCACTTGCAGCTGGCCGTGCTAACAACCTCTGGGATTAGCTGTGCTGTTCAACACTCCGCAGTATGGAGAGTGTCAGACCTTAACACAGTGCATTGTGTACGCCATCGCAACGCATAAGACCTATTAGTACTTTTAGGAAACTTCAAAGCATTGAGGTTTTTTTTTTTATCGCTGCGTCCTGTCTCAAGTCACCAGTCTCTCTCTCCAGTCAACTAATATGCAAACAGTTTTAAAAATCCTTGAACAACATGTTTTAAAAAAATAAATATAAAACAACAATAATCATTAAAAAACGTTGCATTGTTGCACAAGCAAAACATTATTAGCTATTTCTACTATGTACTTTTCAATTCAGATAGGCATCCCACACACAGAACTTGTCAACATCAGCTGCAATTACCAGCATTACATAAAAAGGGGCTGCAGATTTTGGCTTTGGGTTTCCCGCCCCCAGTGTTTTTTTGGTCCTCACAATGCCTACAAGCCCGGTCGCTCATTGTGTCAGATGATTGTGAAGGAGGCATTGTTTAATCCAGATGGTGGAAGCCAAAGACCTCACTCTTTCCCTTTCCATAAACTCAGTGTCCTATTAATATCGATACTATCCACCCTTTAATATCCACCTTTTTTGTTAGCAAGACCAACACATAGAAAATAATATGGATATTAGGAGACAATGGGGAGTTCCTTCAAATGAAAACAACAGGATGAGACACATTTACAAATGTCTGACGTGAACCTTTTGAATACACAGCATCATGACAAGCCAAATCAAAATGCTATCTTGTGTCCAGAATGGACTCTGCAAAAGAACTGATGCAGTACATTGACAAATTTTCTCTTCATGGCCATGTGTAATTGCACACATCTACCACACAGAGGTGTGCTTTATGATGAAATGAAAACACAAGTACTTGTAGTGTACCATGAAATACCAGGAAATCCGTCCCCTTTTCAAAGAAATAGAAATCTAACCTAATTCTGCGGTCCATTTTTTTTACCACTGCTTTAGATGATTGTAAAAAATGCCTCAGGGGAGCACTGACCTTGTGAGTATGATCTATCTGTGTAGTTCTATCAGTTAAATGTTATTTATTGAACATTTTATTATATAATGAAGCAAAACTATACAATCTTATATTATGTACTGCACGGATATACTTTAGTGTTTACCTTTTATAATTATATTTAAAAGTTTGTGTTAGGCTTACACTAAAGCGAGTTCACTGTAATACAATTGCATTTTGCACGTGCAAAGTGTTCAACAAATGGGCCTAGATAATCTTGAAAGCTATTTATTTATAAAACAACAGCTAATCAGTTATCTGTTGTTTTAGGTATGTTCTGTGGTTTACATTTGTCAGCTGTTGTTGGTTATTTGGGCAGACATCTCTCATGGCCTAAACAAAACCCAAGCAGGATGTAATGAGAATGTCTTTTTGATGTGTGAAGGAACTAAAGGCAAGAGTTTTCGTTCAGTAACATGGTATAAGGTAAGTCCCTTTCTGGACATGGCCAATATAAGAGCATAAGATAATTCTAACCTAACCATTGAAATAATAACAAATGGAGACTAATGGAAATGACTAATTAGTAAACATAAAATGAATGTACTGTGCTGTATTTAAGAACATGTGATCAATGTTGCATACATTTTTTTTCTGTCAATTTCAACCATACCGTGTACAATTTTTCAGCATATCAACAAGACTCGGAATGGCATTATTAGGGTGAATAGCGATGGAAAGCAACGGCAGTTGGGCTTCTCTCGGAGTGCTAGCTTTGGTCCAGATAA
This sequence comes from Galaxias olidus, assembly GCA_026901105.3. Taxonomy (NCBI): domain Eukaryota; kingdom Metazoa; phylum Chordata; class Actinopteri; order Galaxiiformes; family Galaxiidae; genus Galaxias; species Galaxias olidus. The sequence continues at coordinate 232,956 of JAPMUY010006907.1, read as the reverse complement.
CAGTCTGTATCTTCTCAATGTCAGACCCGAAGATTCAGGAACCTATGAGTGTTTCATTGGCGCAAATGTTGGACAGACAAATCAAAATTCATCTGTCACGCTCGAAGTTTCAGGTAAAAATGACCTTAATTTACACACAATAATTTGAATTTTTATCCATGAATGTACATTTTAATGGTCAATCTGTCATTGACTTACTATTTGGTTTGATTATTGCAATCAGAACATTGATTTAATGTTTGCTGTTTATCCAATTAAAATACTATATTAAAATAGTATAACATTTCTCACTCTTTTACTGATGATAAAATTTACTTTTGATTAATTTTTTCTGTTAATTTTAGTTAACAATAACAAATAATGCATTCTTGCGTTTTCCATCATAACCATGTGTATCTACAGTTTGTGTAACCCAGGCCTATGCAAATACAGAGGAGCCACAAAGTACTAAAGCCCCAGACATTTCCCGAGAAGAAGAGAAAATATCAGTGATGTGGACTGTCATAGGATATGTAATATTTGCCCTAATCAAAGTAGTTCTCTGTCTCATCACCACTGGGGTAAATTAATACCTTTTCATGTATCCATTCCATATAATGTCTTTATATATGTTTGGTATATAAAAATAATCACAGACTGACTCCTCTAACATTATTGTTCAATGTATAGTAGTATAATGTAGTATCGCGATAGCTGAGAATAATGAAAACATATCTGGATAATATGTCTAAGTTTTTGTACTCAAAAGACATAATTATTAGTTGCATTCATTTTACTGCGTTATATATTGACAAGTGGTTCGATGATTTGCTGCTGTGGTTTTGTCACCCCTTATTACTGTTACACAGCAAGGTGCACGAGGTTACATAGCGTAGGTGTGGCAGTGCATGAGGCATCTCGATTTGTCTTAGCAAACATTTCCTTTAAAGTGACAAAAAACACATACCCCCACATTTCCTGTTTTCCTCTCACTATGTTACACCAAAGGCTGGAGAATTTTTTTGAGAGACCACACACAGTGTACATATACTTACATCCAACATTTCTGCTTTTATCTGTCTAGGTTGCTCGTGCTATCCAAAGCAGAGTGTCAAGACGAAAACAGCAGAGGTGGCTAAGTTAGAAGCTTTTGTTTCCAGTATACACTTCAAGAAATTGTTTTGAAAAGAAGAAAGACATGGTGCTAAATAAGGAATTGCTGACAATTATTATTATTGTTTTTTATATTCAAATTAAACGATTTAAACATTTCCACGTTGTGCGTTTGGATCTATTTAATGATTGACATCTCAATGTTAAATCAAGTTTGGAAGAGAGGAATACAGAGGTAAGATTGGCCACTCCCTCAAGCACAAATCTACAAACATACACATAAACGCACACACACACACACACACACACACACACACACACACACACACACACACACACACACACACACACACACACACACACACACACACACACACACACACACACACACATACACACATTTGCTGTACATGTGTGTGCACAACACCTTGATTTATAAAAAATGATATCTATATTTACATTTAATCAACAAATGTGTATATATATGTATATATATATATACATATATATATACGAATAAACAATGTAGACAGGAGGGTGAATCCGAAAGTTTGTAAAGGAATTGTCAACATCATACAACTATATCAGGTAGATGCACTTATTTATTTACAGGTTTTGTTTCGGCTCCTGCCTTTTTTACGTGTGTTTTTTCTGTGGTTCACTGTCAGAGGTGTTCTATCGGTTAAAGCTGCAGAGAAAATAAAAATGGAACAAAGGGTAACTCCATATGTAGTTAACACGCAATCAACCTTTTTTTGTCCTATTTCACTTGTCAGGAAACTGTGAGAAGGTAAATTTCTTTTAACATTCTTCTCTGACTCACGCATCATTACTTTAGTACCTTTTTTCAAAGGTTAGTGCACTGCGGTAAAGCTTTAAGTTAAGTCTTTGCGCACGCACTCGAGGTTGCATTAGACAGGCTCTGTTGGGGGTGTGAAGGAATCCAGCTGTTTGAGTGCTTTCATGCTGATTGCACAGGCTTGTCATCATCTACTGATCACAGAGGAGTGAACTTAATCTTTTCCACCAACGGGGTTTGCCCTCATCGGTTAGATGCTGCACCAAAATGCATGAAACAGATTATGTGGATCAGCAGCTATGTTTTGATTTGAGACCACATAACAGAGATGGCCATGCACATGGAAGGAATCACAAACAGAAAACATTTGCATATAACTCCACCTATTGACCATTTTGATAACAACACTCAATGATGAATAATCAATTCGTCTACAAATAAAAGCACAGTAGTTTCACACAATATTTAGTAATTTAAACCGTAACTGTAATTCTTCACTGAATTAACTTTGAAGATATGTCCAAAAATGTAAAACAATGTCTAATTCCTTAAACATCTTGACCCTTGCTACAAAATATGGTACTGCATATTGTACAAACCCATACTTGGTTAGACTTAGTTTGCCAAATAGGGTCTTTTATGTTTTTTTTCTTTATCACTGCAGAATCATTCGCCCAAACATGATTGGTTTTGACAGCAGGTCAAATACTGTGAGTCATCACATCACTTCCTTTTCTTGTTATATTTTTCATTCAACTAATTTCAGTTCATACTTTCACTATTACAGAAAACATGCCATTTACCCACATAATTTTAAGGTGTACATTTCTTAGACAGTTTAATTTCAATGAAACGTGTTCTTGTTTTTTTAAATACAATATCACACCTTGTACAAAGATTAAACATGAGATACAATATTTACATCCAACACATATTTATTGATTGAATCATGTCCCTCATCAAGAACCCTGCCATTTTTCAGTTCTATAAATTGTAACTGTGTTAACAGGGCTGTGAGCCGAATGTTAAAGTGAGAACCTAGCATTGGTTCAACAACCAAAACAACTTCCTTTTAACCCCTAATACTATTCAAACAGAACAAACAACTGTGACAATTTCATATAATTCTCAACCTCTACCTATATCATCAACAGATTTCCGTCACACACAGAACATTTTTGGAATAATTTTTAGCTTCTTAAGACATTAGTGTGTCACAAAGCACCTAAGGATATTCCAACAAACTTACATTGCACTGTTAAACATCTTACTAGTATTTAAAGTGGAGGCCACAGCCGGAACTAAAGCAGCACAGGATTTCCTTGAAGGTTTTGCGCATTTCCAGGCTGCGGAAAGCATAGATGATGGGATCAATGACTGAATTACACATGATGAGAACCAGGTAGGTGGTAAAATGTGACATGTAACAGACACAGTAAGGGTTTTTGGGACAGGCGATGAGGAGGATGAGGTGGAGGAAGAAAGGTGCCCAGCAGCAGACGAAAACACCTAGGAGGATAGTGATGGTGACAGCTGCCTTCATACAGGTCCTCTGGCGCACGACTCCCTCAACCGGCAGAGCAGCTATCCGCTTGATGTGCAGTCTGGCCATCAGAAACATGTGGCTGTAGAGTGTGGCCATGAGCACCAGCATGGTGAAGAACATGGTGATCAGACAAACTATGACCGTTTTGCTCTCCGAGTGGAGGATGAAGACTATCCCACAGACAACGCAGGTCATCCAGATGCCTGCGATGGCTAAGAGAGCCCGTCGGACGGTGACGATGCTGTGGTAACGCAGGGCGTAGAAAATGGTAACGTAGCGGTCGATGGCAATGGCCAGCAGGTTGCAGATGGAGGCCACCACGGAGATGCAAATCATGGAGTCAAAGAAGTTGTCCATTAGCTCAGTGAAGCGGTCGCCCACGACTAACAATCGGCTGTTGAGGGCGGCGATGACCATGGTCTCCAAGGAGTTGGACACGCTCACCAACAAGTCAGCGGCGGCCAGGCTGCAGAGGAAGAAGTACATAGGGGAGTGGAGGTTCTTGTTCTTCACCACCGCAGAGATGACCAGAATGTTTTCCAAGAGGCTGACGATGCCCAGTGTCAGGAACACCTCAGCCTGGATCTGGACCTGCTCACACAGGGCCGGTGAAGTACTGTTCCCCGGGGAACCTTCTCTCTCTGCGGGCTCCGTGTCATTGAGCCACAGGTCCCCTGGTAGCAGCTGTCGAAAAGTGTTGTTCATCAGGTGGAAGTGATATTATGGTATGGTAGTAAAATATTTTCTAGGTCTACCGAGGAGGATGCTGTGCTACAGGTAGTCTGACCTCATGCTCTCAGACCAGAGATAAACAGAGGAGTGCTCACGTCTTCTCTCTTCCAGTGCCCACTTCATGGTACCCCAGGGTTTTGGTTGAATGACGATAACAGCATGCTCATCGTGAGAGATGTAGGAATTAAACGAACACATGCTCAGACATATATTTCTGTATGTGTGTGTGTGCGTGTGTGTGTGTGTGTGTGTGTGTGTGTGTGTGTGTGTGTGTGTGTGTGTGTGTGTGTGTGTGTGTGTGTGTGTGTGTGTGTGTGTGTGTGTGTGTGCGTGTGTGTATAACATTTGAACATATTGGGGAGCATCTAAAAGTTGTTAACAAGGTCTGACAGTCCAGTTGTTTTTGTTGTTTTTAAACATTACCTTAGACATTTTCTTAGCTTACAACTTTGGACATGTCCAAGCATTTTTATTTAACCTGCCTTTCTATGCCAGTTAACTTGGGTAAGCTTAAAGGAAACCATATTTTAAGGCATAGGTTTGGATGAATAGTCCATGTTTATATAGTCATGATCAATTGACTTATGTGGAGTTAGTTAAAAAGTGTTAAGAGAGTTTAAGAGTGTAAGAGCGTTTAAATGTTTACCCTTTGTTAGTTATTTCAATAATATATTTTGAATGAATTTGATTAACTTTTAACTACCTAATGCTGAGTGTTTCTTTATTTATAGTGGCTAGTTGTGTCAGCGTGTTAGCAAATTCTCACTTGACCAGGCCAAATCCATCCATCCATCCATTAACTTTACCGCTTATCCCGTACAGGGTCACGGGGGGGGGGGGCTGGAGCCTATCCCAGCGGACACAGGGCGAGAGGCGGGGTACACCCTGGACAGGTCGCCAGTCTATCACAGGGCACCAGGCCAAATCAATGTTTCTAATTCTATTTGACTGCTGTCCTGAAGAAAACATCAGGGTCAATAGAAATGTTTCTGAATTCAAGAACATCAATGGTGCATGGCCAAAATCTCTCGATGCCAGAAGTATCTAGAAAATCTACAATTAAACTTAGTTTATGAATACTCCTCAACACCCACATAAACCAGCATTCGATATACAACTATAGTTTGAACAAAATGTACCTGAAATTTTTTTACCCTCTGTATGCAATTTGTCAGAACACATAGACGTAACTATTGGCCTAACCTTTTGTGCACTGAGCAACAGTCTGTTTGCATTATTCAAGGAACTAAAAAAATTATATACCATGGTTTTAACACTCAGCACTGATGCAAAGTAAAGTCAATCATGTTTTAAAGCATAGGTCATGAACATTTCAAATGACAGAGCACAAGTTCCACTACACTGTATAACATGCACATTCAAATGACAAAGCGCTTGACACAGAGTTGAAATAGCAAGGACTGAATTAGTGGCATAATGCCTAAAAATTTTAAATAAATAAAAACTCAGGGCCCATACAGCTAGCTCCAGGTGTACAAAATCGAACTTTGAACTTTGAACTTATGCCTTTGATACACCACATCATGGTCCGTCTGGTCTTAATTTTGGCCAATATAAAATCAAGTTTAAGGTTTATATTTTTAACCCATCACAACCAATATAATTGCATGTGTTCCAGCTTGATACATTTCAATGCACATGCAGTATTGTACATACATTTTATTTTCACTCACTTTGGATTTTATTGATTGATGAAACAATTAACATTCATGTCAAAGTTTTTTGTTCACACCTGCCTAAAACTTTTGCACTGTACTGTATATGGTAATTAATGTACTTTGTCTGCTTTCCAAGTGAATCATCATTTTCTTAAAATGACTGCAGTATTCAAACAGTTATTGTTAAGGTCCATTGCATTACAGAAAGGCCTATATAGTAGCAGTTGCACTCTCAGCAAAAGGAAACCCGCATGCCCCTGATAGCTTACAACTGCCTGTGGCTATCGCTGACTCTTCTTCTCTAACCCAACCCTTACTAACCTGACCTGTCAAGCTGATTACTGTAAGTTACAGTACAATGCTTTTCTTGAAAGGAATTGCAGATTGAACCACTAGAGAGTCATGTGATCAACCATTTTATAAATCTCCCTAAATCCCAACGTCCAAATGAGCTTTAATGCATGGTTCAGAAGACGTTGAACAGATGGCTGCAAACACATCCAATGTGAAATCTAATTTGTTTCAATAAATTGGGTTATTCACCCATATCCATGACAAACAATATGTATAATTTCATTTTAATACATTCAGAAAGCCTATTTTACTGTTTAACAGTGTATTTGTTGTGTTTTTCATGAATTTAACAGAGATGGGGACCTTGATTTATGTGCTTTATGTACCGCTTTATGTAGTATTTACATGTATAATATAATAGTATTTATATTTATTGTTACAATTGCTTTACTTTATTATTTTTTTCAACACCACATGGTAAAGTCTCATGGTCAATTTTTCTTTCAATTTAACTGAAAGAAAATCTGCATGTGTGAAAAACTAAATTTGCTTTTTTGAGAAGATAACAAATTATAAGCAGCACCAACGTCAGTTTGTCTGACTTTGAGGCTGAGGACTTGATGATATAATAGATAGTTATTATAATCAGCCGGTCTTTGATTCACTTGAAAGAGGTATGGAAACTTGACATGGTGCTACACAGTTCCTTTGGTATCTTGGCTCCAGCAGACCTCCCACTGACCACTTTTCCGTATATTAGGACACTAGAGGGCCTGCTTACATCTTCCACACAGAAACAAATACTTTTGAGATTTATGCAGCAGCAACCTCAATAAAGAAATGTTTCGCAAGTGGATCTGATTACTTGCACTTGAGTATGGAAGCACAATGCAATACAATGAAATGTTTTTGTTCATGTGTTTTCTTGTAATTAATAACTTACACATGTTACTAGAGTTTTTGACTAAATTAAATGGTCATCTTTATTTAGTTGTGTAGGGACTGTGGAAGGAAACATTTACATTTACGTAACTTAGCATGCGATTTTATCTAAAGCGACTTACAATTAGAGAGACAGTCCTCCAGGAGCAATTTAGGGTTAAGTGCCTAAAAGGACACACTGGTGGTGGTGTTCCCAGGTGAGATTTCAACTCATGACCTTTTGGTTACAAGGTAGCAGTCCTACCCTCTAGCCCAGCACTATCCACCTCAACATTTTGGGAATTCACACAAAAATGACAAAACCTTGCCTCAAGTACAAATGGTTAAAGCAGAATTGTTTATTAAACTGATTCCAGTAACTAATCCAAACAAACTATGGACCAACAGGTGAAAAATGTATTGTTATGTTCTGCAGGCGGAGTCAACTGTATGACTCTATATACAAATAAAGGAAACGAAAATATTTTAAGAGGAAGAGGTTGGAAACGCTTCTTCTTTCAGACTTGTTAACTTACGCACATAACTTACACACATAACTGTAAAAAAAATAGCAGTCCTTACGTGGAAGAAAAAACTAATTCAAGATGGACGTGAAAAAGTACCTAGAATTCTGTATGTATTTCAGGAACAACTCTACAACCCCATCTAGTGGGGAAAATATTGCTGCTCTAGTTTTGTGGTCATATTGATAAATGTTAGTGTTTTATATACCAGGATGACACTGAAAGGAAGTGTTGGAGAATGCGTAATGCTATCCTATGGGCAGACTATTTATCTTAGAAAGCGATACGTATTCAGGTGGAAATGTGTTAGTACTAGTAATGTACTACAATGCATGAAAATATATGTAACAGATGTTTGCAATAAAACAAATTAATTTAGGGGAGACCAGGGACAGTTGTAACACAGGACGGTTGTAACACCTTGAATTCTTCAAGCTGCAGTGATGACACTCACTCTGCACATGCTCAGTTGGATTGTCTTCATGCTTGCCATAAAAACCCAGAAAAAGTTACCAGCAAAAGTGTGTTTTTTAATAAAAAGTAAACTTTTCTACCAGATGTGTTTTTTGAATACTGTCCTGAGATCAAATGTCTAGGAATCCTAACAAGTATTTTTAGAATCAATGTTTTGCAAGCTACTAATAGAACGTGTCAAACTAACAGTTAGGCCAGTTCACATGACGTGAAAACATGGCTGATACTGGGACGGTTGTAACGCCTTGTAACTGTGAGTCGGAATGATTCCATCAATGTGGACTACCGAGTCCCCACCCCTCCTCCTCTCTCTCACTCTCTTGTTGGGAATGCTGTTCTTAAACTCATCCATTTTGATTTCATGTTTAAACTTCTTTGAGGATGTGTATTAATGATTGTATTAATCATGATATCTAGTGTGAAAAAGGCAATCATTATTTAAAAATAAAAATGATTAGTCACAATAACTTGAATGATAAATGACTTTGTTCATTTTGAGTATTTGATTAATTAAATATGTTTATTTTAGACATGTTACAACCGTCCCTGGTATACAACCGTCCCTGTACATTGGGAGGGTTGTAACAGTGGAGCTAGTGACTATACTTAAATAACTTTTAAATACACTTAACATTTAAATATTTTGTTTCACTAGTTGACACATTGTAGTTTATAATACAAAAAAATGGGTATTTGTGTAAAAAAAAGTTTTTAAAAATACATTTTCAAATTATTGTGAAAATTGCTAAAAGTGTTACAACCATAGGCTACATGGTCTCCCCTATACATTTCGATTACTATTCAGAATTTATAAAAACGTAAAAGGAATATAGCCTATGTCCTATCTGATGAACTTAGAAATCGGCTTGTATAATGTGTCTGGCACTGGCCAAGTTGCAAAGATTTACACCCAGCTCTATTGATTTGGGGGTTCTTATCTTGACCTTAGACGAACCTGTTAACCACAACCCACTTTATGGCCTGTCTGCAAAGTGCAGCAACTCGCAAGTTGCGAGATTGCGAGTTGCAATCAATCACAATCCACAGTTCTGTATGCAATAAAGCAAGACATGATATAAAATTATGAATAGCAATGATTACTAGATTTTTCTATATAGAGAATTTAAGAATTATTTAGCAAAATTTAGTTAGAAAATTGTTGTTACATAGCCCACAGCAGTGCTTCCAGAGAACGCGGCTCCTATACATTTTTATAAATTATTGCATAAGCAAAATACATAGATATTACTAAAACAACTGTGGGCCTTTAGACCTTGTGTGTAGGTAGGCCTACTTAAGCGACTCGAGTAGGTCCAAATCATATAACCAGGCCTCTACGATGTTTTCCAATAAATCCGGAGCGCGTGCACTTTTATGATCTCCACAGGTAGTCCAATGACTTCAGCTGCTCATACGTGCATCTAGTTCTGTATTAATCATAGCTTACAAAGCGAGCTTTTGCAACACATGTTTTAGCAGTGGCATACCCCCTCACGTGTATCTTACTTTGCCTAGTCTAGTGATGTCGTCTCTTAGGTTAGCAAGTAGTCGAGTATTTCTGGAACATGTTGATCTACATATGTTAGGAGTTAACCTGTAAGCGTATAGTTAATCTTCTCCAAGAGCTCAAAACTACAAAGTCAAAGTGATAAAAGATAGTTTCTTCGAAGTTCTGCCAAGTGGACCTCGAAGGAAGATTTGAAAAAAAAAATTTAATGAAAGGAGTAAGCCTATTTGAAAATGAAAATATCAGCGTTCTCGAAGAAGTTGTGGTGCGTCAGAAAACAGCTTGTTCTGTTCCTTACGCCAATTATTCTTCTACCACTGCTTTTCTGTCTTCCGGAAAAGGTGGGTCATAATAACTTAGCACTCTGCTATGAAATAGTTTTTTGTTTTTTTTTATAAGGTTAATTACCAACATTTTGAAAATAATACTTATTTTTCTTCTTCTAGACATCAAAATGATATTCCTATATATACACATACATACATTTTTATAATAGCATACATATATTAACAATAAGACTTATAAGTAATTCCACACATTGTTAGAGCCATATTCGCTAACGTTACAAAAATAAAATCATCAATTGAAATGAATTCCCTTTGGTGTTATTCCCTTTGGTGTCAGAAGGAACATAAAGTGAAACAATAAATCTTTATGACATGTTGACAACCTTCATAGTAATGCAGATCATTCACAAACTTATTTTTTTCAGGAGGGAAAATGTCTCTATGTTGTGCTGTTGATGGCTTCATTTTGGTGCACAGAGGCTCTTCCTTTGGCTGTAACAGCAATGCTACCAGTTTGCCTCTTTACAACAATGGGTATTCTTCCATCCAAAATAGTCTGTCCTCAGTATTTCCTGGATACCAACTTTCTTTTCCTCAGCGGTCTTGTGATGGCTTCAGCTATTGAGGAATGGGGTCTGCACCGCAGAATAGCTCTGAAGGTCCTAATGATTGTTGGAGTAAAGCCAGCCTGGTGAGGAATCTATAATTTTAGGATATTTATGATACTTTATGTCATTTTTTAACAGTGTAAAATATATCCCCTCTCCTCGTCATTAACTATTATTGACAATGTACCTCATCCCTTCTCAAGGCTTATTTTGGGGATGATGATAACCTCATCGTTCCTTTCTATGTGGCTTAGCAACACGGCCACTACAGCCATGATGTTGCCTATCGCTACGGCAATCCTTGAAAGTCTCTTTGGGGATTTAGACACCCTGAAGAAAAACTGCAAGGGTCTGGAGGAGCCAGAGAGTAAGTCGTTTGCTCTGCTGCTGCTGCTTCCATTTGACTGTAATGCAAATTATTGCAATTATAGGAAGGTAGAATGAAGACCATACTTTCATTAACCTCTAATAGAGATTTGCCACAAATCATAAATTGAAAGTGCAACCAGATAGTCCAACCAGAATCATCTATTAATTAAAAAAATTATTTAAACAGCAAAGAATAGCATTGGATATTTAGTGCGTTGCTTGCAAAAATAAAATAACGGAGGTGTCATATTTATTTTACACATAACTTGAATATGTAACCTGGTATGTGAACTTTGTACAGCCACTATTTCCATGACATCAAAATCAGTGGTTGTCTAGTTATGCACTATTGAAGTAGTAATTGATTGATGTGTTTAGACTTTTCTAGAAGTTATACATTAAATTACAATAGTGTACTGAAAACCAACTTAGTGACAAAGGTAATAATATACAATTATTCAAATACCTTTGTTAAACAAAGCCAACTTAATGTTTTTTTATTTGAACTACCATCAGATCAAACCAATATAAAGCTGCATGCTCTACCCTCAGAAAAACAAATTCTATCTATAGACAGGTAAGAAACCATACATACTGATAAATCCTGATGGGAATTTAGCAGAACATTCAGCCAATGTTTAGATGCATATACACCTGACGTTAATTCCAATGCAAAGGTTAGTTTGAGAGTCTTGGGTCTTTCTATCAAAATAACTAAGTACTTTTAATGCCTAAAGGGTGGAAAACACAGAGAAGTCTGAAGAGAGGACAGCTGAGGAGATCCGAACGGAGTCTGAATATCAGATAAAAGTGTGGAAAGGCTTCTTGATCTGTATTCCCTACGCTGCCAGCATTGGAGGGACTGCAACTCTGACAGGGACGGCGCCAAATCTTATCCTCATTGGGCAGCTTAAAAGGTACTAAATAAATGTCTTGGCTGGTACATTTTGTTCCTAGCAGGCCATTGAAAACAGTATCAGCAAACCAAATGTTAAGAACCAAATGTGAAGAAACGACAGTTTATACTCAGACCTCCAATGTCTCTAGGTTTGAGACAATCTTATAAGAAAGTATTTACGTAACTTGTAAAGCACAGCTTTCAGGATAAATCATTATGTGTGCTACATTTTAATCATTGCTGCATCTACTTTGGAGGTCAAAGACATTACTATTTCTTTTCCTAGTTATTTTCCAGATTGTGACCTCATCAATTTTGGTTCATGGTTTGCATTTGCCTTCCCGTTGATGTGTTTTTTCCTGATCTTGGGATGGATTTGGATTGCTTTCCTCCATGGGGGATTGAACACACGGTATGGCGTGTTTGCATTTCGATCATTGACTCAATTGAGTGTAAAAGTGTAAATATTGTATATTTATGTACCTCCATCCGCAAAATTATGTATTTAGTTGGTAGAATTGTAAAGTTGGTATTAAAGACATGTTATACTTTACCACAGTACAGTACATCTTTTTAACCTTATGTGTTATCCTGCATGTATTGATTGTTGTGTAGATTGTGCGTGAAGAAGATGGATGAAAGAGCTCAAGCAGAGACCAAAGCAATGGCTGTTATTCATGAAGACTACAAAAGCATAGGCCCTATGAAGTAAGTACTTCCATCTTGGTTTCCAAAAGCAACATATGATACTTTGCATTTTGATTTGTTTTGTAGTGACTAACATGCATTTATTTTTGTATAATTTTTTTAGCTTTGCAGAGGTTTCCATATCTTTCTTTTTTATTTTGTACGCCATCCTCTTGTTCACGAGAGATCCCAAATTTGTAACTGGCTGGTCTGTGTTTTTCCCCAAAGGGTAAGATGGGGGGAAAAAACGAAGTTAGTGCATGTTATTTCAAAGATTTAAATTGTTATATCCGGTTAAAATGTACTATTTAAATGTATTAATCAATTCTATTTCATTTTACCCCTTTCTATGATTCTTCCACAGGTATGTATCCGATGCGGTTATCGGTGTGGTCATTGTGTCCATACTCTTCTTCTTTCCTTCCCAGAAACCTTCACTCAGCTGGTGGTTTGACCCACATGGTCAGTACTACAGAAGAAGACACGTTACAAAACAAGTGCAGTGTTTAAACTGGCAAAAAAACTCAAACATTCTTGCTTTTTTCTTAACCGTTTAATACTTTTCAAATATTTCATTACACACTTTTTTTTCTGGTAAAGCAGTGAAGGAAATAAAATAAAAACATAAATATAATCTTAAAGTTCAATCCTAGCATAGTGTCTTTTTAAAAGTTTGTAAATTAGTCAAAGAATGTTAAATACGTAGATTAAGGAGTCTGAGTTGTATCCCGTTGAGTGGTAACTATGGCCCCTCTGTTCCCATGATTACATTAATCGCTCAAAAATGTGTTACCACAGAGTGAATGTGTGGGTAGGTGCATGTGTGTTTGTACACTGTGTTCAGCTGGTCAAACAAGCCACTCCACTTCAAAGAAATCATCAAAAAATAAATAAAACCAAGGGTCCCCTATCCCTTTGTCAAATTTTTTTCAGAGACACTGAACAATATTTCGCGATAGCAAACAACTAGACTAAAACGGTCCTTCAACTGATTTAAAAAAAAAAATCTTGTGAAAATGAAAGAAAGCAGCCTTCAATGCTATGTATTATATCCAACAGCGTCAAATACACCGTATGTTCCACTTCTGTCATGGAAGAAAGCCCAGGACAGTGTGCCCTGGAATATTATCCTGTTGCTTGGTGGAGGGTTTGCCATGGCTAAAGGATGTGAGGTAATACTCTATATACTAGTTGTCTTTAGACTTAGAATGGAAAAGCCTGTTCTAGTGAGTCCCACTTCCAATACAGAAAATCTATAGAATCCTTATGCTAGCTGCATTTTTTAAATTCATTTCGTTCTGTGCCGTATACTGTTTTGTTCTGTGTTTGGATGTATTTTGGGTTGTGTTGTTATTGTGCATGTGCTGCCTTGTCTTGTGCTGTGACTGTGCGTCTTGTGGTGTGTTCTTGTGGTGTTCCATTAGGAGTCAGGACTGGCCTTTTGGATAGGAGGCCACCTTGAGCCTCTGGCTACAGTACCCCCTGCCGTAGCTGTCATTTTGATCACTGCCTTTTTGGCCTGTTTCACAGAGTTTGCAAGCAACACCGCCACCATCATCATATTCTTGCCTGTCATAGCAGAGCTGGTGAGGGGCCAGTTGTTTATTTAAAAAAAAAATTAACAACCAAAGACAATAGACACTTCTCTTTCATTCTAATTTCATTCATCTGCGTTCTATCATCTGCAAATTATTTATTCTATTAATGATTTAAAGAATACACAGTATATTATTTTAGCTTCAGGTTGATACATATAGAGACGTTTGACTTTTTGGTTTGTCAAAGGGTTGGTGGATCCTAAAGATTCTCACGATGGCTGTTGTGCATCCGTAGGCCTGTTGGACATTAACTTTGGTTATCAGTTACCAGTTATCTTACGCTGTAAGACTGCAGTGCTTTTAAATGTGCTGCATACATTGTTAAAACTAAGTATCTATCAGACTCCCCTGGAGGCTAATCTCACTCTTCAGTACATGTGACTAGTTTAATTCCTGTTCCAACAAAAGCTTCAACTGGGATAGCCTTGGCTAAACAAGAGATTGGTACACAAGCAGTGTAGGATAAAAAATTAAATAAAAAGTAACAGTTTGGCTCAAATTTATCATAGCAAAGTAACATGTTGGGCCAAAAGGGTAACTTCACCAATTTAAAAGCAAAAATGTGGACAAATTATACATTTCTCTGTGCAATAAGATTGCAACATCACATTCTCCCTCTAAAGTAAATGTGTAGAAATAACTGTTTCCTCTGTTTCAAATAAATCATATTTTGAGAGAAACTATATCTGTAAAATAAAAAGCAAGTATACGTAAGTAATAGTAGTAAGGTAGAGGTTAAACTTTAAAACAAATACTCCATATAAAATGAGTCAAATACCAAACAAGGTAGAACTATGAATACATTGAACGTGAACTTTCTTTTACCCATTTCTCCTCTCTCTGGCAACTTTTGTCCAAATTTTTTTTTAGCAACTTTAAAAATGGCTTTTGATCTAGTAATCACAAAATCGATTTTATGTTTTGATTTTAAGTTTATGTGTTTTTATCTCAACAGGCCATTCGTATTAAAGTAAACCCTCTTTACTTCATGATACCAGCGACGGTAGGATGCTCCTTTGCCTTCATGCTACCAGTATCTACACCTCCTAACTCTATAGCATTTGCTTCAGGGCACCTGATGGTGACAGACATGGTAAAACTGCTAACTTAATTTTGTCTTCAGAATTTACAGCAGTTTGACAATGACAGAGTAAATTGTAATTTTGTATTTATTTTGTATCTCTCTCGCTGCAGGTTAAAACAGGGATTGTTATGAACATTCTGGGCGTTCTGTCTGTTTCTTTGGCCATGAACACTTGGGGAATGGCCATGTTTGGTTTAGGCACTTATCCAGAGTGGGCTCTTCCTGTCAATATATCCAGTACTGTCATCGGTGTGCACATTCCCTCTACTTCGATAGTCAATGGTACTCTTTGATTCACTCCATAGACACTCAAAATTAAAGATCCACGCCTTGTCTGCCTTCTCATCCTAGGCTATTCAAAGTGAACAGAAATGAAAAGAAGCAGCTTGATGAACTGATGAGAAAGTAATGATGGACTGACACGTCATACATTTTAACTTTATGTGTCAAACAACCAAAATGATTTGCCCTCTTTTGTGACTTTTTGACTAGCAGACCAAATATTGTAGAGTATTTGCGAGATGCCTTCTTATTTTAAACGACACTCCACACATCTGTTATGTTACATAATTGGGAGGTCAAATATATGCCAGGTTGCAAATAAACATCAATTTGACTAATCAAGAGTTTACAATGTTATACAGTATATCTGCCTCAGTTTCCCTTTTAGGACGCTTTAGTGAAGGTGAACCCTAATCTGAAGTATTATTACATGGTATATAAGACAATAACAAAATATAATTAACTAAATAGGTACAAGAGATTCCTAGTAGAGATCAACAACAGCACTTTGTACGTTTGCTCTAAGGAGTGTTGAGGTTTTTTGGAAACTGTTAAATATGCCGTAATAGTCATATTGGGCAATTAACTTGAAGTAACAAACACTTACGGATTTATTTTATGATAATTTGAGCATGTATTGTATTCTATCCTATTCCTTAGCCGCGCTGTATCTCAAAGTCTTACATTTTTGTTACAAAAAAAGATTTTCTTGCAGACCATCTGCTTTCAGTTACATGCTGTGAAACACAAATTAGTTTTGGCTGAGGGTAGATCACCTCTAACACCCTAAGAATGCCAGATTCCAAAACGTGATGGGGCTACATATTGTGCAGTTCCCCCCTTCATGAAATTAAGGAATCAGTGCAGCATCCTAACCACATTACTTAATGTGAAATATTTCACTCTGGACCAGGTGCCAAGCAAATGTTTTTCTCCAAGATTATTAACCTATTGGAAGTGATAACTGTTGAGAATATTAACCCTTTTTAAGGGCTAACTGTTCCAGTTTAAATAGTGCAAATAATTAAGTTCACTTTGCATATTTTGACTTTTAACCCTAAGTGATCCTTTAATGAGAACTCAAATATTTTCGTAATCTTTTATGAAAGATTGTCTTAATTAACCGTGTGGTTTATTTAACACGTTCCAAAATGCTTGTGTTGATTATAATAATTTTGATGCTAGTGCTGTAGAGCGACTGACACCTACTGGCAACAAATAAAAGGCTAAGACTTGATTAGGTCCCTGAAAGACATGTGCATCATTTGAAGTCTGTATACAGTACTGTGCTGTTTTGTTAAGTTTGTTATCAATACTTAACAGGATGTGAAAGCAACACTTCTTTTAGGGTCAATTATTTCTAACATGTTTTGTTTCAAAAAGCTGAATTGTATGTTATTTGAAACAATTGTTCAATAAAAGGAATAGATTGTGAAAATTACATTAAATGTTGTCACTGCTCAAATTTCATGTTACAACTTTAATTGGACATGTAATATTATATATATGTATGTATATATATATATATATATATATATACGTATTTAAATATAATATTTATTATAATATTGCTAATGCAAAAATGTTACAAATTGGCACCTCACTTTTAAATAAGTTGTGTCTGTTATTGAAAGCAGGTGTTTCTAATGCTAACGCTAGAAGCTTGTGTTTTGAGTGTTCAATCGTTTTCTTATCAAGCATTTATTTCAGCAGTTATGAAAGGTGGTTGCAAAATTATGACAATTATCTGATGTCCTTGTATGGTGGGCTTCCCGATTGGTAATTTGTTACGTTTGTGTCATTTATTTGTGTAATGTGTCATTTATCCAGTGTCGCCTAGTGGTTGGCGTTCGTGAACATCACAAAGATTATTTATTTTTATTTCTGTCCTTTTGGGAAAGTGAGCCCTGGCCAAAGAAGGCAGCATAGACAAAATTCTCACAACATGAAACAAATCATAAAAAAAGCAACTAGATGTAGTAACTATAAGTAAGATAATCAAGTAAAATAAAAAGTTAATTTAGAGCAAAATGCCTCACTCAGGGACAGCCCATTTTGCAAGATCAAATAATAGCAAACCTTTGACAGAATTCTCCCAATTTAGGATTTAAAAAATACAATGGTTAAAATATCAAGCTCCTAACCCTTTCATTAAATATTCCAGGAAGATGTAACCAGAACATAGTTGAAAGCAAATTTGTCTAACTCAATTCTCATGTTATAACAACATAAAGTGAGTCACAGTTCTGTCATCTCAAATGGTACGAGTGCTAAAAGAAAGTAAGTGCCCGTAAGTTATGAGCAACATGAACTAGAATTGCGCAACATGTGCCAACGTTGCATTTCAGCACTTTACCCTCACATTCAAGTTGTATACAATGGCTGTGGTCGCTGAGGGCCGACAATTCAAAGCCTCATTGACAGAAACAAAAACTGAGGTTGTAAATTCCTTATAGTGTGTGCCCAGTGTGTTGTAAATGCTCTGAAGTATCAAGGTCTCTGCACAATGGTTAACTCAGCACACACCTCTGGCAGTAACTCAGTGATCATGGGTACCCCTAGTAAACTTGCTATATGACAAGAGAACTTGAGTGCAAAACCAGTAGGAGAGAACTGGTTATAGATTTAAATGAAGCTGGAAATAATAGTATGAATTATATCCACTAACTTTAGTATTCATTCTATCTTGTCTAAGTCCATGTACTTTAACTACAGTATTTTTTTGTGTTTTGCAAACTAAAATATATCTATTAATTGAGGATATGCCATTGTTTGACGGAGACGAAATGACAGTTACCAACTGAAATCAACAAACTTGAGCACTTCACACCTTCACACATACACATGAAGTAACAATGACAGTATTTCATACCTGAAACCAAAAAGATGTACAATATGATCAGAGATCTGCAACTTGCTTTTCATTTGGAATTGTTTGACATTGTGATCTAGACAAATGTTTTTTAGATTGCTCATGTTGGTAGCTGTTTTTTGAGTTTCCTAAATCTACAGTGTATATAGAAGTCCATGTCAGTTTTTTAGATGTGTCATTGCTGTGCATATGATTGAGTGTGTCATGGTGTGTCAAGCATTTTGGCAAGCCAAAAGAACTCTTCCCCCCTCGTGAGAACCCAGAGGCCGTCATTGTGTCACAAATATAATTGTGACAGCGACTGAATTAGAAGTTCCTTTTTATTTTCGAGATAGAACAACTGTGGTTTCATCCAACCCTCTACTGATTTTTTGATAGAATGAAGTTAATCACAAGATTTATTCAATTTCCCATCACACCCAGGTAAGTCCTTTTTCTTTATAGGGTGGAATCAATTATGTTATGAATACACGTTGATGACAATTCATGAGTCTTCAAAATTGACACAAGAACAGGGTGTGCTACAAAAGCAGTTTAAATATTTGGCACCTATTTTGAGGCAAATACTTTAAAATTATTATTGGTTTGTCTGAACTGATACATTTATAATCTTAATAAGGTATACCAACATTCTTGCCTCACAGGTTAGGACCTTGTTGCCTCAAAACTCTGAAGTCCAGCCTTCGATATCTTTGGGCAGTGTACTCTGACCCAGCCCCTGCTGGCAAGGATGTCCTAACCCTGGTGGCTCTTTGCTTCCTTATCACCGTGGTGACCGGTGGCCTAATTTTCCACTGGCTCTCCAACATTCTACAATACAACCACGCCGCTTCCAGCACCACTGCTTGCGTCTACAGTGCATCCATGTTTTTGTTCTCGTTCCTCTGTCATCCCCTGCGCTGTGTTCTGACCATGGGCCTGCCTACTCTCTGCACCAAACAGGGACGTAAGCTGATCATCTCAACTGCCGTGATGGTTGTAGTGTTGAATGTCCTCCCCAACATCACGATGAACGTGGGAGCTGTGTTACACATTTTGAAGTGCACGTCTGGGGGGTTTGCACGGAGTCTACTGAACTCCTCAGAACAGTTGGAAAAAGCAGAACAGGAGCTTTTTCAAGCAATCAAAGTGAAAGACTGTTTGTTTGACAGTTTCAGGAACTTCAGACATTTCACACATATTAATGTTTCAGAGGTTAAACAGAGATTTGCGGATATGACCAGCCAGCTAGAAAAAGACTTTTCCCACGTTAATCATCTGCTTGATGAGTACAAACTATTGCTTAACAGGATTCTAGCTGCAATATTTGTTGTTTATCTCATCCTAAATTCAGCATTTTACCTAAAATCATATCTGACATCAGTTAGATTTGACAATTCATACGTCTCAAAAGAGCTATTACAGAAAGCGGCTGATAATAGAATCCAAATATTACCTTCTGACATAAAAAACATGGTTCATTACAACAGTTGTAAAATAACAAAGCAAGAACTTAGCAACTGTTTAACTACTATTGTTAATATAAGTTTATATTTCATTGCTGTAGTTTTTGTGCTGGCTTTGGATCACGTTGTCTTCTATCTAGTTGAGGAGAGTAGACCCTGGCTTTTGGATATTCCAAGTGCATCAGCCAACATAAGACTGAAGTATAAAGTAAGTTGTGATTAAATTATTTTCTGAAACATGTGAATTAGTCTCTACATAGAATACATTGATTGTGTGCCAACCTTTACTAAAAGGAGCAAAAAAATTATCACTGGAATATACTGTCTACAAATAAATCTGCACAAATAAAACCAATGATTACTATTATGATCCTAATAAAATAAAATGTACACAACAGCTTTGACATGTGAAAATTAACAAACTTTTTGTGTCCAACCTTCTTCAGGTTGACCATTGTTACATACTTCGTA
This sequence comes from Galaxias olidus, assembly GCA_026901105.3. Lineage (NCBI taxonomy): Eukaryota > Metazoa > Chordata > Actinopteri > Galaxiiformes > Galaxiidae > Galaxias > Galaxias olidus. The sequence continues at coordinate 212,787 of JAPMUY010006907.1, read as the reverse complement.
CCCTATGCACAGAGTTGGTCAACTTTAACCAGAATTATGAGTGGGCCTTCAATCCAGAAGCTCCATCACACTGCGATGTTGCGCTGTCAGCACCAGACCTGAGAGTAAGAGTCCTGTTGGGATTTCTCTTTCTGCTGAGCTACACAATGGTTTTTTTGGAAGTCTATGCCAGGCGGATACGCAGTCAGGTATCAGCTTCCTTTTTCCAAAAGCAGGAGGAGAAAAGAATCGCTTACTTGTTGAAAAAAATCAAAGCAAAGCATTACAAGGAAGAGAACCCTTTTTTCTATGTCAACGTCAAACACAAAGAAAGCTATGTTACAGTAGGAAGAATAAACGCCTAGGTTGTGTACCACAATAACACCAGTGTGGCACAGTATGCCTTGTACGAGTATGTATGTCTTTTATAACACACATTATGCAAATGTAAATATACATTAATAAACATATACGTACAGCCTTAGAAAACAACATCATTATCTGAGTCAGCAAACCTGTGTAAAATATCGATGACTAATAACACGAGTCTTGCATTACAAAGGAAAGTACATTGAGATCAGCTGCACTATTACATAAAGTCTATGTAGTGCCAACCCATTAAAGTCTAGCCGTGTGGTTTATCCTAATGGCCTGGCGAGAACAAAGCTTGCTGTCGGTGAGTCACAATCACAAGACCTTTTTCAGCAAACATCGAGCACCACTCACAAGGCCCACTCGACCTTCTCTCATCAACATACATTCAGGGGTTTGATCCAAAGCACATTTAATGGAGGTAGTCTGCCAAAAATATACAGGGTTTTACATTTTGTAGAAACTACACCTCAAAGATGACCCCTTTTTTTAAGGTAATTTTATTCTTAAAGGTTTGTGTATGCGTGTGTGTGTGTGTGTGTGTGTGTGTGTGTGTGTGTGTGTGTGTGTGTGTGTGTGTGTGTGTGTGTGTGTGTGTGTGTGTTTGTATGTGTGTGGATAATGCAGAATATATTAAAATATCAGGTTGATTTTATTGCGTTTGATGTAGAGCCTACATCCCCACTAGGTGTCACTAAGTGTAGATAATTAACTGATTTGACACGCTAATGACCCTAAAAGTCACATAAGACACTTCCGATATTTAACTTAATAGAGTTACCAATTACCTTGTCAGCACATGGTCTAGATCTCATTACTCAGATTTCCTGCAGTAACTCAGGGTTTCAGGTATATTGTGTTTTTTGTTACAAACTATTAAATTACAAAGAATTAATAAAACGTTATTAAAATCTTAAAAGTAAATCACTTATGTTTGACAATTCTCTTTGATTACTTTGTGAATTTCCTTTTACACTGAAAACTTTGATTATTAACCTAAAAACTTAAACCTAAAAATTGTATTGGAATAAAACCTTTTTAGATGTTTTAAAAGTAGACTACTGCTTAGAATTCCCTTGCGGCACGAGAGCCCTATTTTTGTCCATGTCCCAAAATATTATCAGTTGCTTGTCCCTCATCTATTTTTAATCGCATCACTTTGTCCAAAATGGGTTTTTTTTTTAAACATGCTTTGTTGTCATTGTAAAGTCTTGGAATCATGAATAATTCATAACAATTCCCTTATCATGTGTCACACTTTATTCTCTCTGCAACAAACCATGTTCAGGCTTGTACTACACCCTCTGGTAGGCCTGACAGCTCTGTACTGTAGGTGTAAACCATGATGACCCACTTCCAGCAGCTTGGCTGGCTCTCATCCCAAATCACATACTGTGTATTCTACACTGTTTTTGTTATAAGATAAAGACACAAACTAGTGTTTATATGTGTTTATAACATACTATATGTTTTTCTGCTTGCCTTGTGTAAAGCAAATTGAATTGCCTCTGTGTATGAAATGTGCTACACAAATAAATATGATTTGATTTGATTTTAGTGTATTTGTTTTAATCAACAATGAATAAGAAGTTATATTATCATAAGTTATATAGTTAATAACTGTCTATTTATTTTATACAATTATATAACTCCCTTTAAAATGTCCGTACACACACCAGTCTGCACAATAGATTATGAAGCCCACTGTAAAGTCCACTAGCTCACCAGGTTGAACAGATGATGTGAATTTGACGATACAAAACATAACATAAAGAACTGGTGGCACTTGCAGAAATTTGAGACACAGCAGTCTTCTTTCCGGCATTCAGTTTAAATTCTGCACCAGTGCAATCATCCCTAGATTGACTGATATTCCCAAAATAACTCAGACATATGATTCTTATGCTGCAAGATTCACTTTGATGAGGACAGGAATCTGCATATTAATGTCTGCCACTTCAATAACCTACTATCTCAGAGGCCGGAAAATTCGTTTTGTAAAATATAAAAAATATGAAAAAAAATATAGGAAAAAAAGTAAAGCATTTGTGTGGGGGAAAAAAACCTTCTTGATTTTCTTGATGATGTAACTATTTTTCAATCAACACACACATCTGCTGCCCTACAATGGCTAAATGATAGGCCCATACCCCAATCACTCAGAAGGGTTAAGTGCTTTCTTTGAGGTTGGCAAGTGGTTCATTGTCAGCTACATTAGCTTTAAAGAGAATGGCATATGAGCCCCTCCTGGATGATGGTGAGTTTGGCTATGAGGCTTTCTTGTGGAGCTCAGTACAGACCTCATAACAACAGACAGCCAGCAGCTGGGAAAGGGACTTTAACTCCCCCAAGACCCACCACTTCTCCCTCTCTCTCTCTCTCTCTCTCTCTCTCTCTCTCTCTCTCTCTCTCTCTCTCTCTCTCTCTCTCATATATATATATGAGTGTGTGTGTGTGTGTGTGTGTGTGTGTGTGTGTGTGTGTGTGTGTGTGTGTGTGTGTGTGTGTGTGTGTGTGTGTGTGTGTGTGTGTGTGTGTGTGTGTGTGTGTGTGTGTGTGTGTGTGTGTGTGTGTGTGTGTGTGTGTGTGTGTGTGTGTGTGTGCCTCAAAGCTATGGTAAGGACACAGCACCTTTTAAGGTGTGTGGTAGTTCTAAGAAGACTAAAGAGTGGAACAAAAAATACTCTCAATGAATTCATGTTAATCAGTGCTTTTGAGTGGGGCAAAATCTCAAGGAGCACATTTAAATGTCTTCTTTTGAACAGGTAAGATTATGTTTGAATTTATTACCACAAAAAAATTGAAAGAATTTAATTGATCATTGTAGTTTGTCAAGTACTTTTGTGAGTGATATAAAGCCTATTGCTTAGTCTTGATTGTGCTAATTTATTGGCTATTTTGTGCCCACTTGCAGGGTTCTTTGTTAAAGATAAATTGATTCACACAAGTTGCCTAAGGGGGGGGGGGGGGTTGGAGAGTGAGGGGAAAACCACAGCGGAGAGAGAGAGAGAGAGAGAGAGAAGCAGGAGGAAGAGAGGGAGGAGGAATGAAGAGACAGCGAGCTACTGTTACATCAGAAATGAAATGTGTTGTGTGTAACACCATCACCACCGGCAAACTACCTCCGTTTTTATCTTTTATGTGTTCCATTCCCATACTGGACCTTCCTGAAGCACCAATAAAAATATTGCCAGAGTGAACTCAACCCTTCCCATACGATGGTAAGATATAATCATATTAATGATTTTATTATTTTATATATTTATAATATTAAACATTATTTATTAATTGCATGCTTTAATAACAGTTATATTAGCAGAGATACAAATCCTCATACCTAAATGTGTATAAGATCAACTTTTTCATTCATAATAACCTTTCAATAGGCTAATATCCCGCATACTGTATTTATAGACTCCTCAATTATAACGCAAATTAACTGAATAATTGCTTTCACACAATAATTTCTTTGTCAAATTCTACAGCACAATCCTTTTTATTTTAGAAATGGTATAAATCTGTCACCCCTAGGACTGCATTTTGCACTTTACTAGAAGCTGCATCTACTATAAGTGCCAATAAAGGTGAATGTGAGAACAACAGTCAGACAAGATGGAGAACAACACGACATTCTACTATCAGAGCATCAATTCCTCACAAGCCGTAAATTTAACTGACGTGCCAGTGATCCCTCTTGAAGAGCAGGTTGTTACCATTTTCCTGGCAATTCTCATTTGCGGAGTTGGAATAGCAGGCAACATCATGGTGGTCTTGGTCGTCCTGCGCACCAAACACATGGTGACCCCCACAAACTGCTATCTTGTCAGTCTGGCGATGGCAGATCTCATCGTTCTCTTGGCTGCTGGGCTCCCTAACATTTCTGACGCGGCCGCCTCCTGGATTTATGGCTATGCCGGCTGCCTTTGTATAACATACTTGCAATACTTGGGCATCAACGTTTCCTCTTGCTCCATCACAGCCTTCACCATTGAGAGATACATTGCCATTTGCCACTCCATAAAGGCACAGTTTATATGCACTGTTTCCCGAGCAAAAAGGATAATTGCCTGCGTGTGGATCTTCACCTGCCTATACTGCATTATGTGGTTCTTCTTAGTGGATATAGAAGAGACCGTCTACTCCAACGGGGTGATTGTCAGATGTGGCTATCGTGTCCCGAGGAACCTCTACATGCCCATTTACTTTTTGGACTTCACTTTGTTCTACGTGATCCCATTGATGGTTGCCACGGTGCTGTACAGTCTCATCTCAAGGATTCTGTTCATGAGTCCATTGCCGACGACCCTTGGCGACAGAGAAGGTGGATCAGTGCACCAGGGTCGTTCCAACTGCACTGTCACGGTGTCAAGCAAGTCTAACAAAGGGGCCATCTCTTCAAGGAAACAGGTGGGGTGTTTTTCTGCTGTCTCTCACTCATTTGAGAAATAAAAGGACAGGCATCTAATTTAGTGTAAGCTGTAACCCACGTGATCGAATATTGGATTTCGCAGGATAATCAATCACCGTTTAAGACATTTATTTGTTGCACAGCAATAGAATGCCGATGTTTTCACACTGCATCTTCCTAAATCTATTATTATCTTGTTCTCTATGTTCACCCTGCAGGTCACAAAAATGCTAGCCGTAGTGGTTATCCTCTTTGCATTGCTATGGATGCCTTACCGAACACTGGTGGTAGTCAACTCTTTGATGGACCCGCCATACGAAAACACCTGGGTCCTGCTCTTTTGTCGAATGTGCATTTACATCAACAGCGCCATCAACCCCATCATCTATAACCTCATGTCTCAGAAGTTCAGAGTGGCCTTCAAAAAGCTGTGCAAGTGCAAAGGTCAAGGTCCGGCGAAGGTGACCAAGTACAACCTGCCAGTGTATTACAGCGTCATCAAGGACTCGTCACATGACAGTATCGAACCAGTCACAGAACAGGAGGAAGTGGGGACTTGTGGAAATACTGGTGGAAAGAGGGTTAACTTTGCAGATAAGTTTGACGATACTAGCACGGCTTTCGGCGTTGCCTGACTGTACTGTAGGAAATGTACTGTTCTGTATTGTAAGGAGGCAAACGATTTTTTTCAAGGTACAGGTTTTTGTGGTTGTCTGTTATGTGCATGATGATTCACTTACACTGTGATTAGTATTTGTACCTTATTGATCATTGGCTAAACTTGTACTTTGTAAGAGCAATGAGCTTTTGGTATCAAATGTGAATAATAGCTTAATAAATAGGAGAGAGCCTTGTTACTCTAGCTTGTTAAAAAAAAATAAAAAATTGTTATTTAATTGCAATATATCCTATATGACATAGCTTGGCAACAGCTAGTCTTTGCCCAATAAAATGTACATAATTGTATAAAATCAAATATGATGTTATGCTGAGTCTTCTTTTCTGTAGTTTAGAGGCAACCTTTGCGTTCCTTGCTTATCAGCCAAAATTTTTTACATTTAAATCCTACCTTAAACCACTGTCATAGCTTCTTATTCATTGTTGTTTGACAATTATTAAATTTTAAACTTTGAGATACCTTTTTTCCCATTGATATTAAAACATGTGGAAAAATATTGATTTTATGTATTGGTTACTCCCATTGGTTTGGAATGGCGTTGTTTGCATTGTATTATTATTTTCTGAATGTCTTTTTGTAAGTGAATTGCCATGTGTTCAGTGAAATTGTTTTGTTACTGTATCTATGGACTTATGTGAAGGTCATTTGTCTTTATGCTAATTTATTATATTGCAGCACATCTATGCTTTTTAATCATAAGTTACTTTTTGCTAAGTTGTGAATGACATTCTCCCAATTAAAGCAGGCACCAATCAAAATTATTTTGTCAAGAAGTTTTTTCAGATTTTGACAGAGACATGAGGAATGCATCTGAATGCTCGAACTAACAATTTCAGCACCAGCAAGTGAACAGCACCAATAAAAGTCAGAAAACATAAATTTGATAGTAGCTAAACTGGTAAGGTGAGACTTTAGTGACATGTAATTATATCTCATTACATGAATAACTGTAATTTAGCCTCCTGCAATGTTGTCTTATTTTAAGGACGTGTTCTAGAATAAATCTTCACAGGGTTCCATTTATTCCATAGCTTTCCCTTGAATTTCTCTAGACAGAGTGCTATTATAATCCAAAAACTGATTGCCCCCTCATTCCTTACCTCTCTTATACCGCTTACGTGAGTCAGTACGTTTGTCAGTGTGACAATGGTTGAAAAGTAGCAGTTCTAAACTGGGACTTGTCAGATCATAGTCACAGATTCAAACACAATCCTTCTGCAAATGCTACAGGGGAGCTTGCCAGTCTGTGCTCACACACTACCGTGAAGCCACTGATTATAGACATTAACTAGCAACGGAGTCATCTGTGTGTATAACAAGCATTGATTTACATTGTGTGAACTGCAACCAAAAAAATATTAATAGCCCCTGCTCTCGCACAGTATTTACAAAAACACAATAATGTACTCTGATTGTTTTTCTTTTGGATTCTTGCCATTAGATAAGGGGAGGTCTGTGTTTAAACATTTTAAGGACTGTTTATGCTTTTTTTGGCCAAGTTTAAAGATTGTCTACATTACACATTTACAGTGTGTATAGGTTTCTTTTATGGTGTTTATAGTATTCCCTTATTCACCCACCGCAATGAGAAATCAGAATGTTAACAATGTGCTGAATCATTAAGCACCATAGTGCCTTTCAAGGACTCAACTTGAACACAAAAAAGGGAATCTAGCATACCAACTGTTTTACATTTACTGTGCTTCAAACCTGGGAGACCCAACTGAATGTTAAGTAAGAAATGAAAAAAGGAAGATAGATTTTTTTTCCTTGAAATACAATTGTATGCTTCACACTGAATCTGTATCTTTTAATGCTGGCAGAGTACCGGTGGGAATTCATTGTTGAAGGGGGAAAAGGTAGAAAAAAGGGGCAGATAATATTATGCCTGTGGGAGGTTCCCCTTGCTCTGCAAAACCTACTTTGCAAGATCAGTATTACTCTCTTACTACTTGAACATAAAAGGTTTGCAATATCCAAGACATATATAAAAAGTAAAAAATATAACATAAATAACACAATTTATTATTTGCTTCACACTTATAATGTGTATTTCAATAAAAAAGCATTTAAGAAAAACGTCAAACCCTTTTTCAGTGTAAACCCTCAATTTACTTTTATTTTAAACGGTTATTTTACCATGCAAGTCCAACTGAGAAGCAGTTGCAACATGGCCCATAGGGAGAAATTGACCAACTCCATCTAGTTATATGCCAGTCCATCTGTCAGGGCACTGACGGGAGGACTGGCCCTTACATGTTTTATGGTGGTGGGAGGAAACAGGAGCATCTGGCAGAAACTCACATAAACATGGGGAGTACATGCAACTCCACACAGAAAGGACCTGGATCGGCCGGGATTCGAATCCAGGACCTTCTTGCTGTGAGGCATCAGTGGTAACTAACCACTGAGCCACCGTATTGCCAAAGCACTGTACTAAAGCACAGTACAACAAAAAACATGGATTACTACTCCTGTCAGTGCCCTGACTAAAGCACTGCCAATAGAACTGGAATCTGTCTGTCTGTCTGTCTGTATGTCTGTATGTCTGTATGTGTGTGTCTGGTCTGTGTGTCAGTTGCGATATGTTGGGTGAGCAAGTCTGGCGCGAATTGGCTGCCGTGGTATCACCCAGACTGATTGTTGTGTGTGATAGCTGTCTGTCCGTTCACTGTGTATACCTAACTGGTTTTTCAATTTGTAAAGCGCTTTGAGTCCTGAGAAAAGCGCTAAAAAAACTAAATCCAATGAAGTACTATTATTATTATTATTACAACTCAAACTACAAATCCCAATAAACACTGTATTAACACCATTTCAACACTATTTTTAAAACAAGGCTCAGTGCCTTCCCCACTGTCAGGAGGTTTTTTAGGTAATTTATCTATCTCTCTGTCTAACATGAGCCTCTGCGCTCACATTGTCAGAACAAACATAATGAAAAGACTGTCACAAGTACAGCAATAGATATGCTGAAAGGTGTTGAGAGGTGAATTATTCCCTCTGGATTTCAGTAACCCCATTATTCTGGGCTGAAGAGTTTTATGTATTTTTTGGTTTATTAATCCTCCACACGTTAAAAAAGAAAAAAATAATTATTTATGCTCTTTGATGACCTAATATGAAGACTGACAACAATATTTTTGTACATATGGTTCATCCATTGATAAGCATGAGTGCAAACAAGAAATTTCTATTAGTGACACATTAGTGCTAATAGATTTGATTTCTGAAATTGTATTAACTATGTTTCCTGTATATAGCCCCTCAGGAACATAAACTGGTACAAAGACAGCTGAGCCATTTGCTTTCTATTTTCCGGGGAGGTTTAAATCTAGTATCTTAGAGATTTTGCACACTAATATTCGCTCACTCTCTCCATTGTAAATGTTCGTCAGTCTTCTTCTTTCAAAAGTATAGCATTGAAAAGGTGCTTTCATACTGTGCACAGGGTTATTAAATTGAGAGCAGACGCTTTGTTATTCACCTTATCCTACAGAAATTGGACCTCCTGAATTATTTATCATACAGCTTCCTTTTATTCACATTGAACAAGAAATTGCATTCGATTAACATAATCTGCTGCACATATGATGACCAGGGACCTTAGAAGGATGTGCACTTCAAAAACAATAGCTCTTGTTCTCTCCTGACATTCGATCGCTTTGGTCGCTGCAAACTCCTCCACTGTTACTCATACTGTAGATATTATTTGCTCTCTGGGTTTATTAGGACGACAATGCTCATTTTCTGTGGGAGTAAAGTAGGGGGTTGCTATGAGACAGCCAAAGGTTGACACGGTACCTTGCTTTTGCCTTTTATCACCTGCCACAGTATCAAGTAATGTGTGTGTGTGTGTGTGTGTGTGTGTGTGTGTGTGTGTGGGTGTGTGTGTGTGTGTGTGTGGACACCAATTGCTATGTAATAAGGCCATTAATATTTTAACCCCTATGTTGATGCCAATGACCTACACTGAGTTTGTCTGTGCGCGGTCAGTTACTATTAGCGAAGGTCAGGCCTAGTTGTGCTTTATGGATAAATTAGTTTGTGCTCCAACCTGAACACTCACCCAGTAAAACTTGTCCTCATATCAAACAAAATTTTGTCAATATCAAATGAATTGCAGTATATTTTTATTTAAAGGAACATTACATTTGTTTATTGACTAATGACACTTAGCCTTCAGTTCTGGGATATCCTTGTTTTACCCAGAATCCCTGCCAAAAGGTTATTATTGTATCGACTGTGTAAATATAGACAGACATTTAATGTGTTTCCAAAGATCATAAACTTGCATTAATGAGTTTGATGGGAATATAAAACCGTATAACATGTCATTTTGAAGAATGTCACAGCAGTTGGAACAGCTCCTACAATTATATAAGGCTTTCATCACCGTGTCATAAACCAACTGTCAACATATGAGATCGATTATGAAATTGCACTTTAAACTTCTCTGATTGCGTGTTTGTTTTGTTTTAGTTAGTATTATGTGGGTGGTGTTTCGGTTTTGAAATGTTGTTTTTTTGGACATAATACATAATACATTTGGTTCCAACGGATATTCGACATGTCGATATTTTTTGTTCATTGATGGAAGATTTTGCATGTTGTTTTACATCTATTGAGTCCAGAGCACTTTGACAGTGTGAAGGTTATTCATCATATCTCACAGGCCCACTGGTAAGTATGTAATGCATACAGAAACACCAATTATTGCTGCAATAAGTCAATTAGCAGATTAGTGCCTGCAACCTTGAGTAATATCATCATTTTGGTTCTGTGATTATACACACGTTTTTCTCTCACCTTTGCAAATAGAGAATTGACTGTACCATAGCTATGCCAGGATTAATCATATATCTCTGTGAAATAATGTATTTTTATTTACATATTGTGAATTGCACAGATATTTACCAAAATGTCTCTGCCGCTGCTTTTCTAATGAATATTTAATACAGTTTGTGAGTGGAGTTATTAATATAATCCATTAAAAAGACATTAATGTTTCCTTTGGCAGAAGAGGGGAAAAAAATGGAAGCACAACACGAATGTCGCTCGGGGAGGGGGGGGACGACGACGACGACGACGACGACGACGACGACGACGACGGACGGACGGACATGCACAAAGTACTGATTTAGCCTTTTAATTTTAGTTAAAGTTTGTGTACACCGCATAGAGGTGATGTACTCACAGATCTGCATAACTTTAAATGTCATCATCCAACCACTGACTTCTTGAAAACAAAAGAACATTTCCTAAAAAGGATACATTCCATTCAACCAGAAATATATATATATATATATATATATATATATATATATATATATATATATATATATATATATATATATATATATATATATATATATATATATAGTGAGGCATTTAAGAGTGTCTGGTTTCACACTAAGCTTGGCCTGAAGGCATGGCCCAGCTCCAGCTTAACAGTATATAGCTCATTAATATAGAAATAATTTTTTTTCATAAAACTCCCAAGTAAGATAAATAAATAAATAAAATTATGGTTTAGACAGTACCTGAAGGCCTCACCGTCTAACAATAAAAATCCCCAACTTAAACAATCTACAGAGAACGCAGTCTGTTGGTTTCACCATATTTCAGACAAGTCTTCGCAGAATTGTTTCTAAAATAAAACCGATGGCTATGCAATGAAAGACTTTATTCGGCCTGAGATTTAATTTGAGAATAACAAAAACAACACTGAACTCCATTAAATTCCTATTGGGTTTTCAGGATGCTTGAAGATCGGTATTCAATGAGTGCTTTTTTTTGTAGTTCACGCAATAGACACAGCAGAGGAGTATGCTATTTATAACCTCAGAAGTCTCAATTGTCCAGCTGAATTTATTCTCTGTTGACTTTGACTGAAGGCATTCTTAATTCATTGAGTCGATATCATCTTCCACCCACAGTGTGGCCCCTCAGACCATAAAGACCATGAAAAATTAATTTCAACAGAGGTGAAATGGTCTGTTATGATCAATACTCTCTGCTTTTCTATCAAGACTGTCAAAAAGAGTCCCGCACTGAAAGACCCTCAGGAATTGATTAAAATTAGAGTCTTAATATTTCAAGCAGAAAATGTATCGTACTCCCAGATCATACAGTAGATATATACATGTCTGTTTCTATCAAGAGCAGGGATTACATTGTATTGCATAAGATATACCTTACTTTAAGACTTCCTAGAGAAAAATAAAAAGTATAAATTGTATAGTGCAATTCCTACGTGCAGAACCCCACACTCTATGAGAGGTCATTGCCTTGAGATTTGTGAGATATAGCTCTATATACCCCTGCACTGTCAGAAGGACAGTAATTTTCATTCGCCTGCAGGTATAGGAACTTATCTGGTCTGCAGTGTCAGTATTTCTCCTGCCAGGAGACTTTCTTATTTCTCACAAGTGCTTTTTGAATCAATGCGTAAAACCAAAATGCTGAATGTTGCTTAAGGGGAAATGATTGTAATGTACTTTGTAAATATATTAAAATGTTAGCTGGATAAACAAAAAAAGTTTCCCCACAAAGAAAATAATGTTTCAATTTTTAGACGGTGTTATAGCAACTTGCACTGTTTTTGCTGTTTGCAAACAATTCTCATGTAAACAAAACATTATAGTGTTTCTGTTCAAAATAAGCAGTCTTAACGTTCAGGTAGGCACTCCAAGGGCAATGTTTTGAGATGCACTTTACGATGGCCTCTATTTTTCACCTGCATGCCATTGTATAACTAACTATCAGAGGAACACTGCACAAAGTATGGCCAGAGGGCAAAAGATAATGTTTAAGTGGTAGAGTATAGCTGCTACCACACTCACTTTGTACAGTACAGGAGAGATTCAGTGTACCAAAATTAACAACTAAAACAGAGAGATCAGTAACAGTATAGTTATGTAAGCATTGGTTCCATAGCCTATATTTGTTTAGCCAGCCCTTTACAAGCTGTTAGACTTTAGGCCTGACACAAATAATTAGCATGCGTCATCATCGGATGTAAATGTGACTGACACAGGCTGTTAAATTGATCATTTTAGTAAAAAAAATCGAATCTAATTAATAAAGACAATCAAGCCTTTGCTGCACACAGTAAACGTTGTTCTATTAAATTATATCAATATAAGATGAAAAGTGAGGAGACTTGAGATTAAAATTATGAGATTAAGATTTAACTAAATGAAGTGATAGGTAGGCCAGTAAATTGTACATAATGAATGTTACAGATCTCTGTACCATCACCTATGTAAATAAAGTCCCACTTACTGCTTTCTAAAAATGTTTTTATTTATTTTGTCTCTAAATACATTTTGGTATCATTATTTTATTGTAGCCTGACCTTGACGGTTTGCAATTGATGGCAGAGTCAAGTGCTGCTACTTCCTTTCAGGACAGAGCAGAGACATGGCCATGCATAAGCAGGAAATCATCTTACTAAATCACTGTCAATCAAAATCACACTTGAAAATCGATCATTACAGCTAATTGCTACTTTACTGTCTCTTAAAAAACACGTAGAGAGAGAAGTATATTTGTGATCAACATACTGCTGAGATCAGTTGAGTTAGATTCATGACATTCCTGCTGTGTCTGGCTGCAACTTGACAATCTATGGACTGGAACCTATTGGAAAACCTCCAAGTTTTAAAAATTATCTGTGGCTGTGAAGATGACAGACTTATGTTCATTGCAGGTGCCGGACAGGAAATGGTTTAGCACTTATTCTTCTCACAGGAGCTTCCTCTCCACTCTACAGCTTTCCCAACGCTGAATGAAGAAATCTCAACAAGAGTAACAACCAGCTAACTGATCTTCTTTTGGAAAGTACATTTAACACTGAGAATTTCTTCCATGATCTAAACTGCAAAAGAAAAGAAAATTATTCTGTGACATCCATTCTGTTGCTCCATAATTGGGAGATACTTCCCTCTTTATTATGGATAGCCCAGGACCAAGGCAAAGCTTGGCTGTGGTGGACACATGTGAGCTGCATATTAAAAGGAAATATGAGGTCATTCCATCCGTTGTTTGCACCACATTCGTCTTGATTGGACTTATCTACTGTTTTTTAGGTAATATGTTTTATTATGTTATTTACTTTGCCAACTGCGAAACTAAGCAATAATGCTGACATAGAGTATTCCTGTTTACACCACACAAAGTAATAGTGCATTCTCAGTATATGCTCAAATTAATGTTCAAAAGCTTTGAATATTTACACACATGGTCAGATGGGCACACAATTGAACACGTTTATTTAGAACATTGTAAACAGGAGTAAAATGTGCATGTTTATAATCCTCTGTCATTGTTTGAGCATCATCCTTGACTAATCACAAATCCCCGTTCGTCCACCAGAGTATTTTATGGAGCTTGTTTGAGTCCAACAACAGATTTAAGGCCTAAATGGTCAGGTGTCTGGGAGTTGCCAGGGGTTTAGTGGGAATAAACCCTAGCTGGGCAGGCAGATGGGGTCTTTCTCTCAGTCAGCAGCCTCACAAACCGTTGACATGCTCATCTTTATAATGCCTGATGAAAAATGTATTTAAAATGTATATTTATTTGTTTTAGGCTACCGCTGCTTTAAGATGGTCATGTTTCTGTCCGGTTTCGTGTTTGGCTTAGCAGCAGTCCTACTGTTGTACCACAAGGAGCCTGTGCTGGAAACACATCTAGGGATGGAGACCACGGCCGGCATTGGTCTGGGCGTTGGGGTCCTGTGTGGTCTGGTGACCATGTTGATATACACTATGGGGCTTTTCCTCACTGGTCTGCAGATGGGCTGTCTGCTAGCCCTGACTAGTTTGGTGGTGGTCGGACAGTTCTGCCGTTTCACTCCAGGGTGGCTGCTTTTCAGTGTTCTGTTGGTTACCAGCGTCATCTGTGGCTGTCACACTGCAGTGACAGAAATTCTTCACAGTGCTGTCCACGTCTGTGTTGGGGGCGGCTGTGATGTCACTGTGTGTGGACTACCTGATCGAGACAATCAATAGTCATGTATATGACCTCCTGTGCCAAGTTTCCCTACGGCCGCTGTGCTGGTTTGACTGGGTGATAAGTGGAATGTGGCCCATGCTTAGTCTGAGTTGTGCACTTGTGCAATGGAAGTACACCGCACATGGAGTATCCCACACAAAAGGTGAACGCATATTTGCCTTTTACTACAGCATATTATAAAGAGCAATTCTGCAGATAAGAAAAAACTGAAAAACATACTCTATTATCATTACCACATACAGTACAGTTTAATTTCAATGATTGTGTTTGACATCATCATCCCCTTTACTTTCTAACATTTGTTTCCAACTGCATTTGGATTTGACCTCCCAGACCCACTAAGCAAGCAGCAGAAACAGGTTCAACTGATTCAGTTTGGACAGAGAGGATCCAGAAGACATCCAGAGGGGACGAACCGTAAACGCAGGCCTCCTCTTCTGAAGCGATATGCTGGGGACGTCCTTGCCCCGGTAATTAGCTGATACTATGGGCCTTTCAATTGGCCTACATTAGTAGCTTCTGATAGACTTGATGTGTTTTTCTCTTTTATTAACTTTTTAAGAAAAAGCTGCCACACACTATACTGAGTCTGAAATTTACTAAATTGCATGAGCATGATTAGAAAAAGAATCCAGTGTAAATTATCACCATCAACTTACAAGTACTGGAAAAGAGATAGAAAGAAAGTAAAAAATTTTTTTAACTATTGATGATTCCATTTTGCCTTCAGAGTTACATCCAGAGCATCCGTGATAAACAGATAGGAACAGGCTCCTCCTCCAGCAGCATCAGCACAGTCACACACACCATGATCGACTTAGACTTTGAGACAGGCTCCTCAGCCATTAAGTTAATGATCCTGGTCAGGTAATTGTCTTGGTGGCCTCAAACATTTGGCCACATTAGTGGGCCAAATAATTGCACCTAAAATGCCATGATTCCAAGTTTGTTTAAACTCACAAACTTTATGCTGCTGTACTAATCTGTTATGAAACTTTACTGAAGTCACGTACAACGCCATCTGGCGACGGAATAATTTCTTGTTATGTTTATTGCAAGAGACTGGCTTTCTTTTAAAGTCTTAATACCACCTGTTGAGTGCAATCAATTTCATACAATACTGTGATGGCTGCAACAGTACAAACATTTTTATTCTCATTGTGCTGAATGATTTCTGAGGTTTCTACTTCAATGTTACGGTAACCTCTACTGGCCACTACTGGTAGATGATTTGTAGTAAAAAAAATCCATACTCCATGCAAAGAGTTAATTTCAAACGCTTACATTTATTTTGTCTGAAATACCAAAGAAGTATTCTTTGTATGTCTATTATAATATTGAAGACAAATAACATATTTACCAAAAGAACTTAATAGAATTCCCACCTTCTCAAACCCAGGGTGTAATTGTAAATGCGCAGAGCCAACATCTACTTAGGTCAGACGCCTGTAGAATTGTGCATCCATGTTTATACTTGGAACAGTCATAAAGTTCTACTCGGCATAACGAGAGATGCCAATTGCGCACCTATAATACTCCGTATTTCAAAGATTCCTCTAAACCCCTCTGATGCTGTTTTCATCATTGTTTATGTGGCCTCATCCCGCTTTTGTGAGATGGGTATGCCAGTTAGTCAGTTACATTGTGAAAGATTCTGAAACAGACGATAATAGTACACTGGATATGCTAAATAGTCCGGTCAAATATTGAACCCGTCATCAAATACATGTCTAAGAAAAATAAGATTGGAATAAAAGTACACCAAAACACTGCAGCCATGCACTTACTTAATGTATTATAAATGGAGATAGCCTTAGGGCTGTAATTACGTCAGCTGGGCAATTTCAGTTCCTATTGTCTAGTGGGATGTGTAGGTTTATCCAACACTTTCATAAAAATAGCTTTGGACAGTAAAAAATATAAGTTGAAGTAATCCTGGAGCCTTGGTTTAGCATTCAGAACCTCAGACTGCCTCAAAACCACATAACGACAGTAATGACCAAAACTAACCCATATTACATTTGACAGCATAATTTTATGAGTAAGTCTACATACACTTATAAACCCTTCTACTGCTAGGTCATTAAACTTATTATTGTTATCATTTATGGTGATTTGTAAAGAATGCTCAAACTATCAAAGTGAATTTGGTACTTTTTATGCTTTTAAAAGAAGAAATCTGCACTGTGCATGCAAAATGTGCAATTACATTTGCAATTTCAGTCTTCAAGTTAATCGAATGATAGAAAAAAATGTCACGTGCTATTTAATTGTCACAGTTTTAGTACCAACAGTGATGTTTTAATGAGAACAAGTATGCTTAGTCTAATTTCAATTATCGCATACGTAGAGCACTTGGCCCACGTTCAGGCCATCTAAACATGTCTGTAACACCAAATAACTTTAACACCCCATTGAGACAAAAATATGTGGGGCATCAAAATAATTTGTCTTTAGTTAAATAGAATAGCCCAAATATTGTGAATAGCCCAATATATGTCTTACGTATTGTGTAAATAAATGTTTTGGCCTATGTAGGTCTGTAGAGGATATCCAGCTTGAGTGCATGTTATGGTAAAAAATGACAGGTATTCACTGTAAATATATTTGCTCTAATTACGAATTGGTATTTATTATATGACGAAAATAATTACCAAATTTTTTCTGGGACAAGTTAATTGCATATAATTTACGTTTCCGATTCCAATTCCAAAAGAATTACAGTGAACAAATGTACCAACCACAACAGCAGTCTGGCCAGAACACCATTTCTATGTTCCACCATTACACATCAAAATATAGTCAAATGGGGAGGACAAGGATTGTATTGAAATATGGCTTTAAGTTGCCACACACTGACAAGGGCTAAAAACAACTTAGTCCCCAAATAACAAAGTACGTTTTACTTAGAAAGTAGAAACATGAAAATAAAAGTCGGACTTTCAACAAAACAAACAGAAAGACAGGATACTGTAAGGCTTGGAACAATACTGAGAATGAATAATGTAAAATTGTACAGTGTCAGGAAAAGTTATTTCAGTTGTGTTTAACCAGAACCTGTTAAATAAATCTCATCAGTTAGGCTAACAGGGAACCTCTAGTATTTCATTTATATGCTGGAGTGCTCCATTCACATCACCAGTAGAGGGCTCTATTATTTTGTACGTGGAAAATATCACACACTGTTGTCTGGTACACAACCATCATTTTAACCTTTACATTGTTAAAAAGTTAATAGGAAAATAATGAATACCCACTATTAAATTGCATGTAAATAAATTGGACACATCGTCAATCATGAATCAGCTCCCATGGTTTTAATCGCAAACTCTTGTTGTAGTATTTTGTTTTACTAATACAGTATGAGGATGCCAAATACACCTCCCCACAGACAGATCCAACACAACGTTCTTCTTTCAAACAGATTATTCCTATAGCATTTGTAATTCAGTATAACATATTTGAAAATGTAAAAAAAAATACTCCACAATTAACAAACACACAATGTGTTGGCCAAAGTTTGGTGAAAAAACATGTAAGGTAGGTGTTAACATTGGATATCAAGAAAACAAAAAAGCGTGTCAGTTTTGGAGGATGCTGAGACAGCATCGCAAGTGAACAAAAATGTAATATGGAGCCAATAGGAAGATGTTTGACTGCCCTAGTTGCTGATCATATAGCAACAGCAAGCTTGGTGGCATAAGAGGAGCCCAGATGAAGCATCTAAAAGTATGTCCCTCCAAGAATTTATGTTTTAACAGTTTGTCCAGTAAATCTGTATCCCTTAGTCCCCAAAAACGTCTCAAGAATCTCCTTCTAGCTGCTCCAACTCCTCCTGTAAGGACTTTAGCCTCCCAAGCTTTTCCGACTGCTCCTTTGAGGGCTGTTTGATCTCCCCAGAGTCCACTTTCTGTTGCAACTCCTCCACTTGCCTCAGCTTCTTTTTGAGATTTTTTATCTTCTTGGACTTTTCTGCTGCTGCTACGGTGGGGTCAGCTGTTTCATTCTGTTGGGACTTTCCACCTTCAGAGATTGACATATTCTCAACAGCCTCTTGTACAGATTGCACGTCCACATCACCATTATCCTGGCCCTGTTGCTGCTGTTGGCGCTTCTCTTTGCGTTTCATGCTGCGTTTTGCCGTCTTTGAGAGACCCGCTGTCTCACTATTCCCACTGCCAGGAATCCTATGCTGTTGCTTTGACCGCGATGCATCTTCTGCACTCATGCCAGGTGGTAGGTCTGGCTTGCTTTTGAAGAACTTTACATACTTGTTCTCATAGCTAAAAAAGAAAATACATTTTGGGGTTTGATATAGATTGGAAACATACTAATCTCTTGTGAATTTCTTTGCAGGTTGAAGAAGTATTTACTTACACGGGGACTTCTTCCTGGGGGACATAACCTTCTTTCACCCGTCTTGGCCTCCTCCAGGTTCCATCAGGCCGCTGTGTTGCAGCAATGTACTTCCCTGTAGAACAACAAAAATGGAAGTAAACAACGACAGCCCATATGTGTCTCTTTATTTATTTTACATTTATTTGACCTATTTTATAGAAGTTACTGACAATGTCGGTAGTAATGTGGGACAGAAAAAATCGAGAGCACTGCTATTTAAGTGGTGTTATTTGGGGTAACACAGAATAACAATCATTATTTTATTTTAAGGCTAACTAGCTAGCCTTGATATGGAGTACTTCCTCACACACAAAACAGTGATATATGTATATAAAAATAAAATATCATAGCATACATATTTAAGCGAATATCGACATCATGCACTTAGCGCAAACATACAGATCCACCGCACCAGTTTACGCTGAGCTCGTTAGATCTATCATCGTTACAAGTTTCGCCATTGTGAGCACGGGACAACAGTTGAGAAATATACGCAGGTAATGGTAATGTTAACACCTAACTACGCCTGAAAGGTTGAATCGGTAATGCTTTTACACAGCTATTTTTAATGTAAATAATGATAGCAAATCTCATTTCATGGTAAGTGGCTAATGTGTTAGCTATATCATTCGAAAGCTTACGTTACATTAGGCTACATCCTCTCTTGTTCCAAACTTATCGTAATAATACGCCACAGATGTCAACGTAATTAGTATTACTTACTATGGCTATATACTGGACTATTAGATTATATCATCTTTGTTAATAGTTAGTTCATATGGGGTTGTATTCTGACACATGCACCATCCTACCAGAATCGTCTTCCACATAGGGGGTTGCCATTTTGGATATCGATTGCTCCCAACCGTTAATTCTTTCGAGTGGAATTTGGCACTTCCGTTTTGTCCAATTACTCTTTAAAATAAAAGCAACATTATTCGTCATTGAAAAAGTGTTGTCTTTAAATAAGCAATGTCTGCTTAATGCAACAAAAAAGTAATAGTACAGAAAAATCAATTTTATGTTATGAATACATTTCTACCTGTCCGTCTGTCTGTCTGTCTTTCCGTCCGTCCATCTATCCAGTTGGTTTTTAATTCATGCTATTGTTATAAATTAATATATAATATAGAACTTCAAAGCAATATATTTGGGTATAAGCAGTTCATTTCAAACCATTTAAAAACTGATCAAACAAATATTCTTTTCTCAGAGCATTTAGATCAAGTTGTTTAGTTTTGTGGTAAATATACCCAATTCCACCCCTCAAAACCAACACTGTAGCTACATTGGTTGGTATCCCTTTACTAACACTTTACTATTGCTCTCGATATCTCTAAAACAACCATCACTGACAAATTAAAAATAAAACAGATTGCTTTCTACCTCCGCCCACCACAAATCCAATCGAGTCACTTGGCTTCGGAAATGACGACGTGGAGTAATCTAGGGTTGCCAGGTTGAAGTAATGATTCTTTGACAAAATGTTTCGCCAAAACCAGGTTGAAGATGGAAAAACTCGCATTATTAAACTGGTATAATTTAGCGGGCGCAGTGGCGTTAATAACAGTATCACGTTGCATAAATTACTATATATATTTTTAAGAAATTATCATAAAGCAAGCCCACCACAACATATGAAATGGAAACATCCAGTTGTGTTACAAATACCTACTGACCGAAACAATGCTGAATATATAATAAATAATTGTAATCATAATAATATTACAATAACATATTGTTCACAACAACGAATGAAATGCCTGATGAAATGTACACATTATCTAGTAAATTATAGCATAGAGGTTGGGTCAAGAATACAACCAATACCACAAGGGTCTGGCAACACTGACGACTCAGCGAGACTGTGCTCTGGATGAAAATAGAATCCACACAGTAACTTAGTGACTGACTGAGAGACGTCGTTCTCCTGAAAACTTACACAGGTAAGCAGAGCGGAGTAGATACCACGGTAATAATTAAAAAGTGCATCATCATTGCAATTGTATTGTCAATTTCACTTAACGACAGGTGTAACTCTTAAAGAAATTTACTAAAAGAAGATGGAAAACATGGAGTTGGGTAACATCATCAAGGTAGATAGCTAACATAAAATAACGGCACTCGTTCAGCAGCCTTGTTGTCTAGAAATGTTATGCAGACACACTACCACTAGTACCAGTTAACGTTACTTAGCTAACTAGTTAATCTGTTGAGCCTGGTGTTATGGAGAATGCATGCAGTTTAGCAAGTGAGCGTTAGTTTTTAATCAAATTTGTAATCTAATTAGCCGATTTGTCAGCAGAAGCGTTAGCAAACACAGCAGTGAAGCTAACTAAGCAAGCAAAAATCCAGCTGCGTCGTCTGCTGAATGACGCTGCCTAAGCTATACAATTTTGCTAGCCAACGCGACTAAACGTTAGCTTGTAGATCGAAGTGTCGTTCAATTAACGTTATATGTAGCTAAAGTGTTTGCCAATTCATTAATGCTGACTAAGAGAATACATATTTTAAAACGTGAACTAGAAAGAACACGGTTTGTGAAACAACGGTTTCTTTGCTAAATTGGTCAATTAACATTCGCTGAACGTGTCCGACCTCTGCAGATACAATCAGCATCATTGAAGATTACTGAAAGAAAAATTTGGTATTACGTCACCAAGACATGAGAATGTTTTATAACATATAATAGCTAGCTTGCAACTGTCCCTTGCCTTGCCTAAGATAGCGAGTTACTTACTGTGTTGACGCTGATCCAGGCTAACGCTTTGAATCAACGTTGATGCTAGGCCAAATTAATGAATGTCACGTTCATTCAAGTTACAGGGGTTTCAATATTGTTAAACATGAGGGCCTGCTACCGTTTATTTGGGCCTGCTCAATTTTATTCGTAACTGCAGAATAACCTAACGTTATATTTTATGAAATATCAGGGGGCCACTGCCCCACCCCTCCATCCCATTAGGTTTCTTTCATTTCGAGTATAATTTTTTTAGGGGAAAATCTATTAGTTTAATCATATTTTTTTCTCCAAATATCCACTTGATTGCTTGGCCTTCCTTGTGTTTTGCGTAAATCAACTCCATCAGCACCATCCCTCTTGATAAACATTATGTTACAGTCTTTGCATGGGTGGCCAGCACGTCACTTGTTGGCTTAACTATGTGAGGTTTGACGTGTTCACAGGTGTGGTGGCACTAAGTACAGGACCATGGCATGTAGAAGGCGTTGGTTTAAACAGGTTTAGTTTCCCTTTCTAGAGCTCCTGGTTCAGAAATGGAAACCTAAGGTTGAAACAGCTGGCTCATAAAAAAAATGCAATTTGCTAAAGGTGGTGCTATAGCATTTCATGAACTGGAAAGGGCATAGTAATTGCTAGTGTAAAACACAGCACTGCGTAAGCAAGCATATCTTATGATATGAGAGTTATCAACATTTACTGTAAGTGAAGATGTGTCCAACAGCTGTTTTTATTCCGTAGGCATTGGCAAGTGCATTTCTGCCGGGGGTCAGGGATGTTCAGCTCTGTTATGCAACTTATTTCTTTACCTTACTAAAAAGATTGCCTGCTATACATTCAACTCTTCTTTGGCGTAGAACATAGAGTATTTTCAGCTGCCAAAGACAATATTGAGTGCAGATTTTTAATAGTTGTTTTATACGAGTATTTATTTTTTTATTTTTTTATATTAGTGTATCATAGGGTTTTGAACTAAACATGAACTAAACAAAAGTGGATACATTTGCATCATTGTCATTTTCTAAATTTGGGATTTTTGTTTAAAGTTGTTAATTATCAAAATATGTTATTTGTATTTAAAAGAAAATCAAGACATAGACAAAAGGCATTGCATTTCTTATCGTTTAGACACTATCTTATAGCATCACGTTTGTCTCAACTTTGTGATGGGATGGATTTCAAATTATCAAGCTGTATCAATGCCTGAGTGAAATTCTTACATTCTATTCTTTTGCACAACAGATTTCAACTTTATCAACAACAGGGGAGAAAAGTTTAGTCCAAAACTAAGGAAAGGACTCTTGATCTGACCCTGCCTTTTCCCATCCCTCCCACTGCTGGGAGCATATGTCCGCATCCTGTTCGAGAGACGACTCCAAGGGAAATTTATGGGACTTAAAAACTGGTTGAAATTAAATGTTCAGAGTTAATTGAAAATTACACTTCAAATTGCGGAGCTGTACAAGTGGACAACCCACCTGACTGTTCTTTTTGGAATAGTGACTTGTATCATGGCGAAGAAAAACTGCCAAAAAGGTATTCTTTCTACTGTGATGGATAATTTCAAAAGTAATTAAATAATAGCTAATCAATTTTAAATGTAGATATTTTAAACCATCCTAATCATTTGAAAAACCAGTGTGGAGAGGGACAGGAAAATGGGGCCATTTTCTTAATCTTTTTTTAAAATAAATTGGACAAAGAAATGGTTACTCAAAATTTCCCCTTGTTAAAATTTCTGAAAGATTTAGTTGGAGGTTAGAGTAAGAATTTAGATTTTATTATTATTATTATTATTATGTTGATAAATGAAAAACACCTGTATCCAAGAAACCACCACCGAATGTTTAGGAGTTATTGTGTGTGTGGTTGAAGTTTTGCTTAGCAAATGATGTGCTTTAGGATTTTAATAGTTTTGCACACGGGTCCAAAGGTCCAACAACAATAACAACAAAATGTGTTTTTTCTTTCTTTTTTCCAGATACCTCTGGGGTTGTGTTCGACACACATTCTAAAATGGTTATGTCCCAGGGAGGAACATTTGAGAAAATGAAGGAAAAGGTAGGAAGAAAATAAATGTATTTTTAGGTTTAGAGACATCCTATTTTGTCATTAGTCAAATATTATGGCATCTAAACTCTGCAGTAGAGGTTTTATGGCAGTGGAGACTCGAAGCGACAATAATAACAATGTATCTTGTGAATGCAGTGTCGGATGTTAACTCTAAAATGCATAGTTAAAAGGGTTTGTGGATGTTTTATAATTTGAGATTAACATTAATGCCAGCAGTTTTGTTCAACATGTTGCATTACTATTTTTCAGATCAACGCTGTAAGGGCAGTTGTACCCAACAAAAGCAACAATGAGATTGCCCTTGTGCTGCAGCACTTTGAGAATTGTGTTGACAAGGCCGTCCAAGCTTTCATAGAAGGTATTAGAACATCACAATAACTTAAAATGTACCCTTTTTAAGGCTAGTGTTCTTTCTGTTGTTTTTAGCACAATTAACAAATAAGAGCCAAAGGTGGTTATGCAGCAACAGTATTGTAAAATGTTGAACTGTTACTGCCCTGGAAGTCTGAAACTGATTCCTTATGTAGTAAAATGAAATGGATTTTAGTATGATCTGTATTTCCTGTTTGCCTGCATGTGGGTTCATTTGATGTACGTCCAAGTAATATATTTGCCATTTTCGAGATTGCATTTTAAGTTAGACCTGTTTTTTCTGTTGAGTCACTTTTTACAGTTGCAGTTGTGCTTTTGTTTTTAGACCATGCGTCACTTAAAGAAAAACTAAATGGTATACCAGCCATTGAAAGATCTAATTAAAGCAAAAGGGTGTCCCTTGACATAATTTGGATAGCCGTAAGCTTTTATGAACGCAAACGAGCCATTGAATGTTCGTAGGCTAGGCTGTCAACATTCCTCACGATTGTTTCCTTTCCCTGAAGGCAGTGCTGTCGATATCCTGAAAGAGTGGAATGTCACAGGCAAAAAGAAGGTAACTGCATTGTCAGGAAACATGACTGTCTGTTTTTATTTAATTAACACTGACACAAATAATGGGTGGTTGGGGTTGGGAATTTTTTTTTAAGTAGATAACCAAGAAAGATGGACCAAAGTGTTCAAACGAGTAACATTTCCAATGCAATACCAAATATGGTAGTTTAGGTTGTTGCAGTCTGATTTTCATATGTCAACCTCTGTTTAGCCCAAGAAGAAAAAGAAGCCCAAGCCCCAGCCTGAGCCTGAGCCGGAGGTACTGCCGAAGGTCCCTGCCGCAGTGGAAATCCCACAGACTGAGGAGAGCAAGAAAGAAGAGGAGGAGGAGGAGGAGGAGGAGGAGGAAGAGGTGAACGGCTTCCATGCCAACGGGTCCGTATTGGATGGAGACTCGCTGGACTCTCTTAGTGAGCAGTTGGACTCTGCATCGCTGGATGCAGGAGAGCTAGACTCTGAACCTGCAGGTATTATGTCTGTTCTTACTTTTTTTTTTCTGTTAATATTCACATAGACCACCAAAGTCATGTCTTGGTTCCTGCCAACCTGTCTCACTGCATCCTCTTCTAAAACGCATTTGTTGGACGGTATGGAATTTTTCTTCAATCTGTGTGCATCCTTTTGAATGAGACTGATTATAATGCAAATGATGCATTGTTTCTCCCCATTACAGGTGCAGAGGCAGAAAGTCAAGGTAGTGTCCCAAGCCCAACTCCACAGCAAGGAGGGAGAAATCACCAAGCCCCTCGAGGCAGCAAGTTCCATCACCGGACAATCTCAAACTCCCACACCCCTTCCACTACATCCTTACCACCTTCTCCTAATGACAGCCAGCAAGGGTCATCAGGAACCAAGAAGATAGGTGAGACTGTGTTGCTATTTTTTCTTTTGTTGTTGTTGTTACAAGCTAGAGTATGGTGCAAATGGCACGCAACCAGTGTTCATTATAGCCAATGCTCATTCTCTGCCTCTCAGCTCCCAACATTGACCGCTCTATGAAGGACCTGCAAAGGTGCACTGCCTCCCTCACGCGCTATAGGGTGGTGGTCAAAGAAGAGATGGACTCGTCCATCAAGAGAATGAAGCAGACGTTTGCGGAGCTCCAGAGCTGGTATGGGACCTTTGTAAAACAAGTATACTGAATATGACGTGAGTGACACTGACTCCAATTTTCATGTTGGATGGTGATTTGCTTGGACATGTTCAAGGGTGTATTCTGTGCTGCAGACACTGTCTAGTCGGCAGATCAGTTATGCGAAGCGTGCTGCTTACCTAAGCAGTTCACAAGCTTTCATTTGAAGGTTCCAATGTCCATCCACGAATCAGAGTGCATTGATCTGACCTCTGCTCTACAGTTACAACATTTATGACCAGTGAACCTTAATGTAACAGACTGTCACACAATAGTCCCAAATGGCTTTTGTCACCTCCAAAGTATAAAACTTATTGTGATGTTTAGGATAAACTCAAGTCTATAAGTCAGTTGAGTTGCTCACTTAGTTGTTAGCCACTGTGAGTTTTAGTTATTGATAATCTTTTAAAAATTGTGTTGTGTTCAAAGTGCAAGCTCTATCTTATCAAGGAAATGTAAAGAAACACTATGATTACAATGGTAAAGAACATCTCTCTCTCTACTTCACTCTATCTCATTCACCCGTTCTGTTATTTCCCTCCTCTCTATCATACATTTGTGTTCTCTCTCTCTCTCTCTCTCTCTCTCTCTCTAGCCTAATGGACAGAGAAGTCACTCTGTTGGGAGAAATGGACAAAGTCAAAGCTGAGGCCAGTGAGTACAACACTGCTTCGTACTGTAAATATTTGGACTGAACCAACCTACCATCCTGGAATGAAGACTTAAAATATTGACGGGAAACATTTATTTGAATAAAGAGCAATGGACTTATTCTTAGGTTGTGTGGACTTCTTAGCATACGAAATTATAATATCACCTAAACCATGCCATGTTGTGAGACACAGACTTTTCTATGTGGAAGACTAAGCCATAAGCATTGTTTCAAGTGTATATGGGCTGCCCCTTAGGGTACTTGCAGACCTGAAGCGCACATTCCAGCGTCTTCAGTGTCTGGTGAAACATGACAGAGCAAGACTGCATACTTCCACAAGTAGGCCATTCTCTCTTCCTCTTGTCCTGTCCCAGGGTAGTGTGTTCTCTGCTCGAGGTCTGGAAAAAGTGAATAGTGTCAGGTGTCAAGGGAGAGTCAATGCCCGCTTTGTTTGAGGTGTGTGGGGAATTGGGGGAAAAAGGAAGAAACTCCATAGAAGCAAAACCCCCAAATTCTTCTTAATTTACCAGTCTCTGCCCTAATCTTTTTAAATGGTAGCCCTAGATCTGTGGAGTCTCTCTCTCTCTCTCTCTCTCTCTCTCTCTCTCTCTCTCTCAAACACTTCATTTGGTAACACACATTGTAGTAGAATGTAATTCATTCTAGAGTGAATTGTTTCCCAAGCAGTTTCTGTTTATAATTGCAATATGCACTAGAAGACAGTCTTTTTTTGGCTTATGTATTTATCCTTTTATAGAGCAGTGTGTTAGGCCTCTTAAGATATAAAATTGCAACTTTCTGTGTTTCAGTGTCCATTTTGGACGGCCGTCAGAAAAGAGCAGAGGAACTTCGCCGGCTGACAGAAAAATCAGGCACGATGTCAGAGGACCAGCTGACTGAACTGCGTGCGGACATAAAGGTATATTGATTTGTGCAGCGTAGTATGTAGTCAACATTATTTCAAGGATTTTTCTGTGAGGGACTTACGTTAAGTTTG
The DNA here is from genome assembly GCA_026901105.3 of Galaxias olidus. Taxonomy (NCBI): domain Eukaryota; kingdom Metazoa; phylum Chordata; class Actinopteri; order Galaxiiformes; family Galaxiidae; genus Galaxias; species Galaxias olidus. The sequence goes on along the minus strand of JAPMUY010006907.1, from coordinate 185,412 downwards.
TTGTATTAATTACTTAACGTAGATTTAGTCAATATTAGTTTAGTGCTTTTCTTTGGATTTTAGCCTTTGAACAGACCATGGTGTCCTAGCCTATGTAGACTAAAATGTGAGCCCTATGTTCAGGGTTACATCTTGAACACAAAATGTTCAAATAGTTATAGATAAATCTTTAGGCTCTTAGATAAAAGCATTTTTTTAATAAAAAAAAAATACAAGTGAAACTTTCCAGAGTATATTGTATTTTTAAATCTCTATATTTCAGCACTTTGTGAGTGAACGTAAATACGACGAGGATTTGGGTAAAGCTGTCAAGTTCACGTTTGAGCTTGAGCCTCTAAAGATGAGCGTTCTAGGATTTGGCTCAGGTATTACCAGACACACACGCAGTGGAATAAACTTGTCTCTGCATTGATGCCACACTAAATTACTTGATAAACATTCAGAGGTTTTAAATGACAGTCATTCCTAATAGGACTTGCATCTCTCTTTGAAGATCCAGACCTCTGCACTGTAGTTAGCATCTGGTTTTAATTTTCCCTGACGTGTCCTTCCTCTCCCAGTGTATCACCCCCAGACGGGCTACTCCAATCGGTCTCGCTGTAGCTCCACCTCCTCCTCCATCACTGGCCCAGGGTCCCTTGAAACCCCGCCCACTTCCCAGCCGCCGAGTTCCAGCAATGAAAACCGCCCTCCTCCTAGCAAACAAGTGAGTGTGCGGAAAAACAGCTGGGTATGCCCTAAGCCTTGTCTTTGCCTCCTGTTTTTACACATACTAAATATATTGTTTCCGATTGGAATAATTTTCAGATTTTCCAAGGCAACAGGCGCACATACACGCACGGCTATTCCGGTGGCCAGCGCTATAACGGCGGCCCGAATCATGATAGGAACCCCAACCGCCCTAACTATCGCTACCAGGGTTACCGGGGTCAAGGAGACGGCGCAGGCGCTGGTGCTGCTGGTCCCGTGCCCTCACAGTTCCCCTCTACCGGCTCCAGAGGAGGCTCCTCTTACACCTCCACCTCCACGTCCTCCTATCGTCATGACCGTTCTCACAACGGGCTGCCTCAAAGGCCTCCGCGGACACCCTGCCCCTGACATTGGAATCCCCTCTGCCTTTTCGAAACCCTTCTTACTAACCACCTCACTCTATTCCAGCCCTGCCCCTATATACTCACCCTCCCCACTACTAACCCTTTTAGATGAAGAATAGAATAAAAGTTTACATATTTGTTTTCAATGGAGCTATAGTGCCATCTATAGGTTGACCCATTCATCCTCCAAACTTGAAACATTTCTGTCTTCTCCCATAATTCCCTCTGCTGTTCGAAGTAGCTGTTTTAGGATGCTTTATCTCTCATTCTTGTTGATGTAGCAGCTTCCCAATTTCCCCTTTGGAGAGATGTTTTTGCTGTTGTCATTCTCTGCGTTAGTCATTAGTCTGAAGCTTTGTAGAGTCTGCTTAATCATTCTTGAGTTAGCTTGTGCTCGGACACTTTTTTTTGGGGGGGGGAGGGGGGAATATAGTACTTTTAATTTACAATTCGGTATTCTATTAGATTTTTTGTTAATGCCAAATTAAATTTTGTTTATTGGATATGATTCTTTTTAGTTTCTTGGTTCACATAATATTCGAAGCAGGGACTGTTTCGTTTTTGCATATGCAGAGATTTTGCAATCAACACTACAGGATAAATTTCAAGAGTATGAAGAGGTAGACATATCAAATAACTTGTATTGAGAATTTTTGTGTGACTGCCAGTGCTACAACAAATTGGGAGATATCTCTAAAGACTGAGGAATTATAAATTATCGAATGGCACTGATCCCTCCCCTTTTAGTTAACGGAATTGGTCTTTGCGCTGATGTTTTAGCCTCTTCAGTAATGCTATTCTGTAACCAAAAAAGGTCTAATACCCCTTGTTCAATTATTTTTTTCTTATAACATCACTAAGTCTCAGGTATGAGAAGTTTAAATTACAGTCCCTGTTAATTGCGGTTGAATGTACATTGATTCATATGGGATTTTGATTCTTATTCTTGATTTTATTTGTGTTTGCACACATGGCGCACTCTTGAAATGCTTGCCTTTTGTCCCAGAGCATCTTCACTTTTGCCTTTTTGAAAATCACAGATGTCCGCATCACATCAAACTAATGGTACTAGAACAGACACTTGTGACCGTACATGAATACTAACGTATGTTTCCCGTTAATTCAATCCCCCACTTTGTGTCCCATAAAAAGAGAAATCTGATCATATCAACAAATCCTCTTTCAGGCTCTCTGTACTTGCTTTCCTATGGCCATAGTTTGGATAGCTGTACGATTGACGTGCTGTTGTTGGGATAGTTTCTTTGTGTCGCTGAAAAATAATCTGGTGTACATACCTCATTGTTAGTCCTACATTGCCTGCTTGTTGGTATGTGATTCCTTGCAGAGGATTTACTACCTTGTAAATCAGGCTGCTTATATAGTGATTTGGAAGGCTTGTGTTTCAAACCAGTAGGTGGATACGTAATTGCTTTATCTTTTATGTGTAGTCTGGTCCTGCCTTAATGAGCCATCTTGCCCTCATATTAGGGGGCTGGGCAAAATAAGATTTTTTTTGGCCTGTTGCAATAGCAGTAGTTGGTAAACATTGTCTTATGTGAAGGCTATAAAATAACTTAATTGAGTCATGAGGAATGTGTCCTCATATAATCTTTCCTGCGGTAGAAAAGATGGTTGGTGGTTTAATTGGTTCACTAAATCTTTGGAGAACACAGTGAGTCAGATTAATCTGTTATGCTTTATTGGAGTTTGTTGTATAATTTAAGATCTTCCTTTACCTGGATTGATTTAATTAACTTTAGGCCTGAGTCCCATGAAGGGCGGTTAGCTGCTGGATATGCTTGCACGATAGTTTCAACCATTTCAAAACATTAAGAACAGCTAGTTGTTGCCTTATGGTAAATGACCGGCTGGTTTGCGTCGTTTGAGGGGGTGGATTTATGATTTAGAGCCTTCATCTCCTCAGTCCCCTTTAAATGTTCGTATAAAGTTCTCAGTTTTTGCTTTGTTTTTACATTCTAAAATGAAGGTTTATTTTAAGTTATAGCCAAAGAGATAATGTTTGTCCTATTCAAGTTGCTGCCTTTTTTCCTCGGCCTGTTAAAACAAAAATTTAAAAATTCAATTCAAAATTCGTATCTGTTTTCCAAAGGGGATAATCTAGAGTAATGCTTTCATCTTCATTTTTCTGTTGTTCTTTGTTACTCTTCTGAATCTCTACTGTGTAAATACGTAGCTGTATAATTTTGTTGTGCTCACATTGGGGCATTGTTTTGTATGTGATATTCATGTTAGGCATAAGGTTTACCTCTGGAGGTTAAAACATTTAGTACAGTCAAATTCTTCCTTTGTCTAAGACCTTATGCTCTTGTTATTTTTCAAATAGTCTGAGACAACTGTAAACGTAAGTGCCTTCTCTTGTATCCCTCCTATTCATCCACTCCTTCCAACAAGAAGTATGGACCAAAGACATAATCCCCTGCCCATTATATCCCTCCCTCTTTCTCCCACACACTGAATGGCACACTTTTCATTGAATAAAACAATTTGCAATAACTTCTTGTGGTTTGTCTGTGTATGCAATTTTTCATTTCATGGAGACTCCTGAAGTGCATATATTCCCCTCATTAGTTCCTTGCATTCCACTTCGAGTGATTTGTCACAGATCATCATGCTAGAGCAGACTCTAGGAGGGAGTGCTTTGCAAAACGTAGTTATAGATAATAATTTGGAGCCTCTTTTGTAAGGAAATTTAAAGTTAAGTGATGAGCACATTTGATTCAAGTGTAGTCTTTTACCTAACAAATGGTAACATTTGTGACCTTTTTCAGTTTTTAGGTACTAAACTGACCATGACAGAAATTATTATTTGTTATAAAGTTTTGTTTCAAAGCGCTGACTGTTTCCATGGAGATGAGTGAAGCGCAAAGAACTAGCTGTAACGGTCGTTAGTGTCCCCACCTGGACTTAAGAGAAGCCGTTATGTAGCTACCGCCAACAGGGGGTACTATTTACCAAGGCAAAACACCTCTGGTCACTGGAAGTGGAAGATAACTTGTGGGGGAAAACGTAAGTACAGTAGCTACAGGTGCAATTACAACAATTAGTAGTAGTAGTAACTAACGTTACTGCCATGTGCCAATAATTTTTTGTTCTGTTTTATTGAGAAAAGTGGCCTGCAGAAGGATCTGTGACTGTGTGGAGTAGTAGTAACGTTCCCAAATCATTGTAAATTGTAACGTAGCCCAATTGTCATCTTCATGTTAGTAATAATATATAATTAGTCAAGAAATTTAATTTAATTTACGTCTTGTATTGTTACCTGGAGCTTTAACTAAATATACTAGATCATCACTAGATAAAACAGTAAGGGTTGAGCATTTGCATCTAAAATGGGCAGTATGGCCTCCCCATCATTATTATCTTGAGAGAGAAGTTTTGCAGTGTTTAATGATTGCATTTCATCCACAAGTGAGAGCATGTGTTAATTTAACAAGTTTATTATATTTGATGTATTTCTTTTGTATCGAAAAAATGAGTGCATTTTTCTAATTTCAGGGATTTCTCCAGTCATGAATTGCAATATTGTTTGCTATCTGGAATCACTTCAATTTGAACTCATCTTATTCTGAAAATCGAATTATGCTCCCCTTCCAAAATGTGAGATCAAAGGTCTCCGGCTTTTCAGATGTGAGCGGCTTGTCTTCACATCAAACACAAGTTAATCAGCTTTTGAGGAGCCAAAGACTGTGTGAATCACTGAAGAAAAAGAAGGGATCTCTATGTCTCTCAGACACTGACAAAGAGCTCAATGCAGTTGCACTTCAAATTATTATCGTTATGATCAATGAAATCAAAATGCAATTGCCTGACAGTGACCAGATTAACTCTACAAAAACCAATCCAGATGAAGTGGGAAAAGAAGAATTATCTGTAGTCTCGAATTATCTAGAATCTCTCCCTCAGGTTGTTGACTATAAAGCTGTTGGATCTCCAGAAGACCAGACAGGAGTGTCTCGTTCAAGTGTAAGACGGAACAGTCTTACCCTTTCTGCAAATTTTTCCACAGCCTCAAAAGCGCCTCGTCATGCAAATGAAAATCAACTATCATGTGGAATTTATGGCCTATTGCCAAACGTTTCTGAGTCAGCATATCAAAGTATTTGGCTGTCAAACTCAAAAAAAGATTGCATTGTTGATAGCCTTGTGGAAAATGCATTGGAATTGTACAGTGAGAAAAACAACTGTTTCTTGTCAAAGGTTTCCCCTTCTGAATTGGCAAATCATGCTAATTCGAAGTCTAAATCAAACATAGACGGTCTGGTTGATAATATGATAGAAGGTGTTACAAAGCTGCCTTGTAAAAAATACCCAAATGCTTTACCTCCACTGAGCACAGGCGCCGAATTAACACTTACAGATACTGAGAAGGCAAGCTCAAAGACACATGTTATTGCCAATCTATCTGAGTCTGCAAAGCCACGATTAACAGAAAGGCATGTAGTCCTCTCACCAAGACATGTTATCTCTGACATTGCAAATCCAGTAACTTTGAGTTTAAAATCAAAGTGTGTTGCAAATACATACAAGCTGTCAAGTGGTCATAAACAAGTCTCCTCAAAAAAGGGTTTGAGCTTTCCCACTGCACGTGTTTGGTGTTCAGAAACAATTGCTTGTCTTCCGGCATGCCTTTTCCAATCTGCCTTGGAGAGCCAACCGGGGTCATATGAACGCATTTGGAGTCAACAATATCCAGTAGAAACAACGCCATCTAATAGAGACTCTAAAAAAATTTATTTCTTCTGCAGTAAAATATATGATAACTGAAGGACAAGACAGGCAGCGGGGTAGATCACACAGCAAAGCCTTATTAATGGACCATACTTGCCAGATGGAAGGATTGGGCATTAAACCAACAGCTGCTATAACACAAACAATGAAAAGGAACACTACACATGTAGACAACAAAAGTACTAAAGACACCAACAACATTAGGCTGTCAAGCAATACAAAATCATTGGTACATCAAAGCTCTGAGACCTCAGAGGGAATAAATAAAACAGTTGTAAAGTTCAAACTTTTCAGAGCAGGTCAGCAAGCTATGATGACCAATGCAATGGAACACTTAAGACATGCATCATCCTCCTGTCCAGATGAGAAACTATCTACCAGTAAAGACTTCAATAATCAGCCAAAAAGCTCTCTGCCCGAACAAGGACCTGCCATGATAACTCAGGAAAAGAAAGACACTTTTTCATCCGTACCGGCAGTGCTAAAGCCGGGTCAACTAACAAGAGGTCTTTCAACAACTAAACTGCAAAATAAAGCTGTGAGTAATTCCACCTTAGAATATTTGATTGTTACATACCCAAGAAAAAGCCAACTACTTTGGAATAATATTCCTTGTTCCGTTGCCTCTGGGTCATCTGAGTCACTCTTGCATGAATGTTTGTTTCCAACATTGCCACCATCTAAGTTGAAGAATCAGCAGCTTATGACAAAAGATGAACTTAGGCGTTTGGACGTCAACTGTGATAAAAGCACATTTTGGGATGGTCACCTTAAGGAGAAGTCTCCTCGCAGGCACTCACGCCCACATATTTCTGAGAGATGCCAATGTGCAACAGAGATTTCACACCACAAGCCTAGAAAACCTCCAGAAGTTACTGAAGCTAATTACAGACTATCAGAAATTATACTTCAGCAAGCCATGAATACGAGTCAAAATATCATCTATGAGAAAAATCAACTCCAAAGTTCATCTTCGGGAGTTATGCGATTTCTAACGCCTCTAAAAATAACTGTTTCTCAAGCTTATCTTACTGTGAAGGATAAGAAATTGAATGTGCTGTCTCTAATGCCTTCAAATAATCAAGATGCCATTCAGACCTGCAGAATTTCAGACACTCAAACTGACAAGGGCCCCTTTTTGCCAAAGCTAAACACAGTCGTCAGAGCAGTTGGAAATATTATTGAACAAACAGCATCAAGGCTATCACCAAATACCTATAGAAACCTGAGACGCAAAACTACATACACTGAAAATGTCTCTAGTGAATTGAATTCAACAGCAGAGGAAGTGGTGGAAGCTGTGATGGAGAAACTTAGTGCTGCCAATTATAATTCTGATGCTCCCTTTCCAAAGCACTTCAGGAAAGGCGAACACATCGAGGAGTTCACTGATGATCTGTTAGCCAGTGTCACTGGCAAGCTCAAACAGTTTGTTGACTAACACTTGTTCTTAGAGTCCTATTGGTAACCTCTGCTCTTATAAAATCCTGTTTAATTTCCTTTTCACTTTTAGAAAGCAGGGCATTGCATGGGGTTTACAACTTTTCTGACAAAATAATTACACTCCAAATGCTAAAGTGTACGAATGGTGTGCCACCTTTTTCGATCAAATAGTTGGTAGTTAGTGCTATTTTGATTAGGCTCTCATTTTACATACGCAATGAAAAATCTTTCTTTAGCTAGTGGTATCAACTGCATGCATGTACAGCAGAAGATAAGTGATACAACATTTGTAATGAAAATATGAACTACATAAACTGCTACTTAAAACCCACACTTGGCCTGCATGGCACTGAGGTACTTTATTTACAAACTCAAATGGAAATTGTTATAAAAAAAAAGTATATACACACATTTCAAATACACGTTCAAACGTGTTGATGATCAGTCAACACAATATACAACACACAAGCAATTATATCCCTTCACAAATACAACAAATTCAGTTTCAATCATTCAGTTTGGCTTCCGTTTTGTGAATTTAAAAACTGTTCAGTTTTCATGATCCAGTAATGTCAATAGAGGACCTTGTGAGGTCTTTCACATTCTTTTGCACTTTACAAATGTCAACAGTAGGTCACAGCCTAGTTAACCAGGCTATGTGAAAAGTCATATTACTTAAAAGTAATGTACTCTATGTGTCAAGCAAAGACACCGTTATTTTGCAGTAGATATTTTTTATGTCAACAAATGTGTGTTTTCAAATTGGTAATACTAAATATATAGATTACACAATGATCTGGCCAACTCAACAATAGGAGGACAAAATGAGACCAGTAGGAGTCCATGCAAATAGACTTTTTAAATATGTTTGAACATTAATAGCTAATCAAAGAAATTAGACTGTTAAAATGATTTATGAGGCCTTAAAACTAAAACCTCTCTCTCTCTGCCTCTCTTCCTGTCTTTAATTACAGGAGAAAGAATTCAAAGATAAAAATAGAAAATTGAATTGGCAGAAAATTGTTAGGAACACACGCCTGGTACAATGGTCTCAATATGGCTTCAATTATTGTTTAAATTGATTAAACCAGTTTGGCAGAATCCTTTGTGCTTTCGTGCCTCTAGATAATGCGTAATGATAGAAAGTAAAACCTCTGATCCATATTTCTCCAGCCACCGTTCATAGCCCCATCACAGAGGGAAACACAGCTGTACCTGTAAGAAAAAGTTTTATATTCAACTACAGCATTCCCTAAGAAACATTGAGTATATGTGCTGAAAAAAGTTGTAGAATAGCATGTTGATATGAATAGTTAAAAGATTCAACACATGATATATTCCTAGACCTATAGATATTCACTATAAACGTTAGCCAAGTCCTCTACCATTTGTGCTTAGTTAAACAGTCTAGCCACAGAAGACTAATAAGGATTTGCAGTGAACTTTTTTCTGCTGTCGCCGATTGGTTATTGGACAATGTCCATGTCTAATGACACGCTTCACCAGCAGAATAAATTAACCTTACTTTTATTCATACTGTAAAACATTTATTTACTACAGTACATGTAAGTTCGTTGAACAAATGTATTTTTTAGTTGACAAAAATATCAGATTATTTAACTTTCTTATGTATTTTGCTATGTAACTTTAATGTCGAGTAAGGGAAGAAAAGAGCTACATTGTCAATTTGTAACCAAGTTAAAGACCAATTGAAACCAATTTATTACCATATGGATATACACCCTGGTAATATATACACATCACTGATGCAATGTAAAGTTCTTACTTTTTGGGCTACCTTGACCATCTCCTGTATCACAGTCTGGGACTTTCCAGTCCAACTTGCGGCCTTTTTCATAGAGCCCCTTAAGGACCTTCCGTACTTCATCCGTTCCACCTCCACGACTCAGCTCTAGGTACTTCCTGTAGAGTTGTAAGGCGGTGCGAGCATCCTCAATGCTGTCATGGGTCTCCCCCTGGATGTTAAGGTCTGGAAAACAGATCAGGTGGCATAGAATAAGTGTGAGGATGAATGCAGATTATTCATTGTGATTAACTGCACAGCAAGTTATTCAACGGTTTTTTCTATTTTTTTAAAGATTGACAAAAGAATTCTAAGAAATATATATAAAAAAGGGACCCACCAAGGAAGTACCAAGCGAGGAAACGCAAAGAGATCATCCTTTTGCGTGGCATGTGGAACAGGTAGACAGTGTCCACAACCTGATCTTTTAGCACCTGTGGACAATAAAATACATGATTTGCATGTAGCAACAAAATATTAAAATGATCCCAAGATATTGTTTTGCTAAGTAGCCCAAAGCCAAACAATTTCCCCCGTACCTTCCGGAAATATGGAATGTGTCATACATAGACTTTCCAAGTTTGTGGGAAGTGGGAAATATCTGTCAGATTATTTACTACCAAACATTTTATTTGTAACTACCTGCAACTTGTGGGCCATAAAATTAAATTCCTGAAATAAAAATGACTTACAAACAAGTTGATAACTCTGAAGTCCTTCTGTAAACCATGGCCAACAAAGCGCACTCCAGTGTCAATGAGAAATCGTAGCTTTAAGTAGGTGGATTTTAGAGTAGTCAAGTGCTTAGAGGAAATCTTGGCATCCAGGTCCCCTGGCTTGATACCTGAATACTGTGTCAAATAATCTACCACCTGTAAAAGAATACATTCCACAAGACATTCAGCAATATACAAGAGGCTTTTTAGACGAACAAAATTGTTTTGTCACTTTTGTTTGTATGCTAGCACTCACTTGAGATGAGATTTATCACGGCTCTATTTTTCCTATATTGCTTGTGGTGACCATTCTTTTTTATATAAAGGTTTAGTTTCAGATTAGTTAGCTGCAATTGATGTCAACTACATCACCTGCTCCTGCGTGGAAATGTAGTCGTCAATGAAGGGCACTCCCTCGTTGGGACCTTGGCCACGCACGCACGTGATCCTGGCTACAGACATCTGGCTGGGCTTGATGGTGGACTTGGTGCCGTCACTCCGCAGTTCTGCCTCCTCCTACAGATCCATACAGCAAAAAACATAAGCCATGAAGACACTCTTTTAACATTGCTTTTTTTTAAGAAGAGCAACAATGTCACTTTGTAGTCGTTGTCATGTCATAAATGTCATATACATTTATTATTTTAGTTTTTATTTAATCTAATCATACTTTAACTACAACAACCAGATGACAATGTTAACTTCCAAACACTCCCTGCTGAAAACAAATGAATATCAAACTGACCTGGTTAAGTGTGACAAATTCAGCATCCAGTCCCACCAGTTCTCCCGCCTGTGGCATCTCACTGACCATGAGGGGGATAAAAGTGGCGTGGCTCTTCCTCTGCTTGCGTGCCAGTGAGGCCTCCGTCAGTAGCACACTGGCCTCAATGGGATTTTTAACTACAGGGTACAAAAACAAACCAAAGAAATGCATTATGGGATATGTTGGAAGCTGTTGTAAGGGATGCCACTTGCATGCCTTATCACAGTATTTTCAAATGCAAAATGTTTACTTCTTAACTAAACAAAAGTTTTGATTCTGTAACTTACTTAGAAGATCATACTTGATGTGATAGTTTCTCTTGGCATAATACAAAATGGCGGGGACCTTCCAGTTAACGTCAAACTGTGCAGCTTCAGTCTAGACAATATGTAAAGCATGTAAATACCCCTCTGGTATTCAATCTCATTCTCTATGACTAATCAATTTGATTACAGCGAAACTTCTTTAAAGTACCTTATCAATTGGCTCAATTAAGAAATCGTTAAACAGATACCACTGTTGATGTGTGACTCCCTAGAAAAAGAAAACAGACAACAACAGACTATATCACTGCTCCAAAAACGTTCATGTGGTCACATCATCACTTTACCAGGCTCCTGTACGTACCAGAAGATAATAATGACATTCAAATGCCCTTTTTTGTGAGACTGCAAGCTGTATTCTAAATCTGAATTTGCAAACCTCTTTCCTTTGGTGGTAGGTCTCTCCCACTTTGATGTGTGCTACCAGGTTGCCCCCTGTGCGAGCATCCAGTATGTGTGGTACGGTAACCACCAGGTCATAGAGGGCAGCTCCTTCAGCCTCCTCCACAGCGCTCAGCTGAGGAATAACACGGTATCACAGTACACACATTACATTACCAGTATAAAATGTTCAAGTGCAACAACATAATTTTCTTAAACCCCTAGAGAATTTCAGAATCAGCTTTATTAAGGACGGGGTTTTCTGGAGAATATCTGTTTGATATCGTCTCCTACAAAGTCTTCTTTACCTCCTCACTCTCTGGCCAGTTGCTAATCTCCAGCCCCTGGCTCTTGCTGATTGACATCTTAAGTGTGAGGGGGATCCAGACATGCCGCAAGTCTTCCACTCTGGTGTCAAAGGTCAGGCCCTCCACGCTACACAATTCTTCCCGCCCGGACCTGGACAAAATGAGCAGCATAATAAATTGTATTTAAAATCAGTCTAATGTCAGTCTGAGTTTTAATGCATCCATGTAAAACATACTATGATCAGAGTGTCGGAAATGTAAGTTCTTAGAGAAGCAAATAAAGCACTCCAGTTGTAAACAGGAAAATATTCAAGGAAGTACTGCTTACTCTAAACACCATTCTGTGGGTATAGGTTGAGGCTCTTGAGGCTTGGGTGGCTCCATTGCCTCTTTTTCCTTGGCATTGTTGAACGCGTACTTGAGAGGGAACATGGAACTGTTAATTATTCAATACCTATTACAAACAGTCTAATAATAATATGCAGTCACTTACGTAGCAGATTTAATAACATGTGGCCGAGTTTAACTTTAAACACACTACAAGGTTGAGACATACCTCTGTCTGAGCTCTCCAGAACTCAGCCTCTTTCACACTGTTCACTTCACAGTTTATGACCAGGACGTCTGGGAGACAGCGGATGTTACGAGTTTGCACCTAGAGACGCAAAGAAAAGTCGGTAATACACAACGTAGAGACAAATAACTTACGATATAAACATATAAATGCACAAATAAATCTCCTATTTACTCACTGTAGGCTGGTATTTCTCACAGTTTTCACACCAGGCCTGTGTGCTCTGTTCCAGACAGATGCTCTTCTTCAGGATGTCAGCAAAGTCATACTCCTTTATTGTCTTATCTGAGAGAACATGAAGGGAAAACTATTAATACACAGTTGATTCACAGGTTTTGTAATAATAATAATAATAATAATAATAATTTATGTATATACCCTATGAGGCTTCACAAGGTAAACAGGTAACAGACAACAATTATACAAAAAGAGGAAGAACAACGGGTGTAGTGTATTTTACAATTTCATTGACTGATGCCAGACTATCACAAGTTCTCAGTTTGCACTTTGTAAAACAAATAAAGACTTAGGCTGTGTTAAATGCCAGCTCTATGCACTTATCAGAACAAGCATTGCATTTGCTTCCCATTGTGACACGCTCATCTAAGTGCTTATAAACCGAGCCTTAACCATGGATGTGTGTCCACCCTAAACCTGTTTAAAGGTTTATCATTCCATTTAAATCAAAATGAGAAATTTATCTGGATTTCTAAAGGCACATTTTACTGGCGGACAGGCTCCCTAAATGAGAACAGTCTTAACTAGCATATCATATCAATTATATGGCATTGACAAATATACAGGCCCTTTTAAGGGGGAAATCTCACCGAGGGTGGTTTGTTCCGGGTAGTGCATGGTGAAAAGCAAGGTGAGGGAGGCGCGTACCGTCTCTTTCCCACAGCGACACAGACTACTGTTCTCCACTTCACAGCCAAACAGCCGTCCAATGACTGACTCGCCTGAGGAGCCTAGAGCACTGTAATAAAAATATCCACTCATATCTCCATTAGAAAGAGACTTGAGCTATTGATAGAGCCCACACATTCAACAGACAGACCATTCAAAACCAAAGATATTTTTGCATGAAACGTGAACGAATTGAAATTGGATGTTTTGACTATTTGATGTACACTCCTTGTTGCGCTAACCACTCATTGGACAAACCCATAATTTATCAATGGCAAATACCTGTTCTACATTGTTGCTACCAAACTGTAAGATAAATTAACTGTGTGTCTGTGTTGACTATCTGTTCTATCGAAACATAAACCCCTTTAAAAAGGTACGATATACACCTTTTCCTAAATTTGGCTGCAGCAAAAACAAAATTGCATTCTAGGCCTTGACAAGGCCATGTTGAGGCTCTGACCTGCTGCTTGCCCCCCTGTAGGCCTGTGGGCCCTCCTGCTCCTGAGTCTCCTGGTGCAGCTGGGTGAGGATGAAGCGGTTCCAGCTCTGGATGAGACGGCCCAGTCTGGCTTTCCCATTTTGCTCGTCAGAGTCGGCTAAAATCAGGCCCAGGGCAGACGCCTCGGGAATGGTACGGAACGCTCGCAAGAAGTTACTGGCCTGTTTAGAAGTTAAATCACTCAAATTAGATGAAGATTTGGGTTTTTTATTATTGTTCTCATTTTAAACTGTGTTTTCTTTTGGGGGGGGGGGGGGTATGGTTGTTTTGGATATTTTGATTTTGTTGGCTGAGACTGTAGTTTCAATTGTTGTGAAGGTGGTAAAATGTGATACTGTGTTATAAAAACATGTATATGATGTCACCTGCATTGTCATGGTCTATCCAACAAAAATAGACATATGCTAAGTACATGCTGAGATAGGTTTATTAATCCAAAAGCGCACCGGTTGGTTACCTGACATGGGTCTCCTCGAGACAGGTCTAGCATGTGAAAGAGGAAGCCCAGCTCACAGGCCAAACAGAATTCCTTTTGACAAAGGTGGTTCTGGACCAGGCAGCGGATTGGTTCCAGGAAATACAACACCTAGTCACACAAGACAAAAATAAATGAGTATTGAGAGACTGCTTGATAAACTCAATACCAATATAGGCACAATTTCCTTTTGTGAAAATTAAGTAATTGGGTGCCTCAATGGTTGACCGGCCAAGGTTTTAGGCATGGAAAAAACATGCCATTCTCTTTTGCAATTTTCTCTACTGTACGTTCTAATTAAAGTAATATAATATCAAATGATAATCAAAAAAAATCTGTTTTCTTTCTCACCTGAATCATGCAGTTACAGTAGGCATTTGGAATGTGAGGTTCCAGGCCAGCAAACAGTGTCCTGTTGTAATGTTTGAAGTCAAAGTCCTCCAGCCCCAATTTAGAGTATTTTATAGTGACCTGTTAAGTTCATAAAATATCACAATCAATCACAATTTCAGCCTATGAATAAAGAAAGAGCCATGCAGTAATATAATCATGAAATACACCACAACAAACCTTCCGAAACTTCTTGGGCACCATGTAAAGGTGTGGCTCTTCATCGCGGCCGATAGGTGACTCGGGAACCTGGTTGTAGTTATCGTAATCTAGCTCTACCTCTTTGATCTTGTATGGGACCTGAAACACAGAGAACAAAGAGAGAGGAATATATATGAGTAGATGTTCCAACCAACTGTAGAAAAACTTTTTTAATGTTACTTAGTCTCACAAGCAGTGAACAAAATCTATAAAATAAAAAAAAAACCTGGTTTCTTGGTCTAGTGCGTGGATTGGCTGCATATCCAATGAACCCGACAGTTTTCATTGTGCGCAGGATCTCCGGGTCCACAGGGGGGGCTCGTCTAATAATAAAACAACATTTGTTAAGTTGTATTTAATTTAATCCAGCCTTGTTGAATGGAACTATCTATTTATAAAGTTTATATTATACTATATAGACTACTACATAAACCTTATAATTGCATAATGTTTTTTTTATTATCTATGAAGAAAAGACTGTACCTGGGACTAGGAGTAACCTGCAAGGTGTTCCAATCTGACAGCAGTGCCTCCGTGCTGGTCAGGGGCGTTTGAATGAGAGCCAAAGGCAACAGGTCATGGTTCCAGTCCAGCTGAGGAAGGGAATCCACCAGGCAAGGCAAAGCAAACTCCGTCTCTCGAGAGTAGCCGTTGAAAGACACTTCAGGGGCGTCCGACCAGAGGTGCACACATCCCCCAGAGTCCCCAAAGGCCAAGGCTTGTTTGCTTGACGAAACATCGAAACTCATTAGTAACTGGCCCACGGTGTTTACGTGAAAAACATCCGCGAGGTTTGCCAGCCCTGTAGGTTCACAGAACTGGCACTGACCTGAGGGAAACGGAGAGTAAAAAACAGTAAATCAATCCTGAACAAAAGGATACTAGAGAAATGTTTGGCATAGCAACATACCTTACTTTATTTAGTTAGAAAAAACAATTATAATAACAAAAAAAAAGAGTCTGAATTTTTTTTAAGTGTCTAAATATCAATAAATACATAAAAGTGAGAAAACATTCTAGTCCAGGCAATTGTTGTCGATTTATATTCTTTGGCTATACACCATACACCATACCTGACTGTGAGAGGATGGCCAAGCGCGAGGTGTAGGTTGGGATGAAGCGCAAGAAAAGGGGATCCACATGCACCTGAAGTGGAGTCACAGCACGCATCATACGGAGGTCGTAAACCATGAGGAAGCGGTCACAAGCCATGCCATTCATCCCGCGGCTGGAGAACCCACACGCCGCCAGGAGGTTGCCGTGAACGTCAAAGTCTGACAAGCTGCCGGAGAAAGCGTCAAACTCGTGTTCCGTCTTGAAGGTACGCAAGTCACGGATGGTTACCTGTTTTGTTTTTTTTTTGGGGGGGGGGGGGGGGGGGGTTAAGGGTAGAAGGTTTTTGGGCTCATCTTGAAAAAGACTAATAATACCTACACAAAGTGTAAACTGATACTCTTGTCAATACCTTTCCAGATGTATGGCCACAGAAGAAGAAACGATTTGACTGCCGCATGATCGCCATCCCTGGCACCTCCACAGGGAACTAGATGACAACAAGGACAAATAGAAAAGCAAGCTATGGACCACATCACTCTAAACGTATTGTGTGGAGAGAGCCTTACAAGTTTCCTACCTTTTGACTCTCCTGAACAGTATTCAGGTCAACTTCCACTGCATAGTTCTGTAATCCACCCATCAGCAATGTGTTGTTATCGGTCATAAGCATACTGTGCATATCAGCTGCTTCATCCATTCTGAAACACGTACAAGAAAAATTCATTAAAATAGTATCAATTTTAAAATAAACAAGAATTAAGTTTTAACTCAGTGTATTAAAATGTTATAATAATCAAAATCACACTAGAACATTTTAAACGTTTTATTTATTTTTTTTTAACTCACTGGTAGTCAAACATAACGATCCCCCCACGTGTGAGACACTTAAGATTTGTTTTAGAGAGAAACAGTACTCCAGTATCCATGCTGTGTATATGGCGAATGTCGTCAGTTGAGTGTACTTGGACAGAAGAGTAGCGACCCATTGTGGGACCAAAGAAGGAGCTTGCATGCCCCTAAAGTAAAGAATTAAATAGAAGACATTTTTCAAAAAAAATATTTTTTTAAAAACTGTCTGAGAAAAATGGTTAAATTTAATAAATTACAAACCACAGCAAAAAAAAAAGAGTGGAACACAAAGAATTGTGCTCTTGTCTATCAATCTCAAATCAAGACCTACCCTGTGGTTTCCTATCCAAAGCATCTCCTCTTGCAGGTCAAAATGAGTTGCTGTGACAGGAACTCCCACCTCCGCAACGACACTGTGAAGCTCAGAGAACATACCCTCCAGCATGTGCACAGATTCGGGTACTGTCCCAGATAGGCCCTCCGGGTCTAATTCCACACCTTGCATCAAACGGGGGTCCATTGCGGGCTCCATTCCTGGCTCCAAGGTCCCATGAAGGGTTGGTGAATATTCACCTATCCCAGGATCAAGTCCCTCAAAGTTCATCATGAGGACAGCTACACCAAATAACATTCCAAAGAACATAAATGAAAATGTCAAGAATTGATAAGTCCTCAATTAAGAGAAGTTGTGAAATTAACCCTAATGGAGACCTAGGTCATTTCTAACCTCATTACAACTATCCTGCCATTCATCCTAGTTGCAACCCTATTTACAATTCAATGATGATCATAATCACATAATATAATAATTGAATGACAATATCACACAATAAATACAGATAAAGATACCCAACACTGCCTGATGTACCATGTCTCTTTACTTACAAGTGCGTATGTTCTGCTGTTAAACCCGATTTGTTACTTGGCTGAAACAATGAATGATAAATAATGTGCGGCGTTATGCTAGTTAAAGTGTTATGATAAACGTAATATTGTATCGCTACGCTACATAGCTGTAAGTTACTGGTAATATGTTAGGACTTTTTCATTGCATATTGCAATCATACTTTGAATTTATTTGACAACCTATGTTGGATTGTGCACAGCAATAAGTGTGGAGGTGGTTAACTTAACGATCGTTTAATTAAATGTAGCGTCGTTAGCGTTTACGACTACTAAAGTTAGCTAGCTGGTGAGGGACGTTAACCTGCTCTCGTTACTAGCTAGCTTATAGCCTAGCACTCACCTAGCTTGCGTTGCGACAGAGGCAAAAAACAAAAACATCTAGTATTTACACTGAATAATCGTTTATGAATTAAATAGTTCTTACTTTGTCGTATTCTTGAAATTGAACCTCAATATTATCTTACTGGCTACTAGTACTAGCCCATTCTCTTTTATTAATAACAATAACAAAGGACTACTTCCGGGGCAAAACGCAAACGACTTGACCGCTCGTTCATTAATTAGGCTAACTACAGCGCAACTTAGCCTACATAAATTGTCCGGTAGGGCTCTTGTACGATGGAGGTTTTTCTCACCTATAGACTAGTTCAACTTCAGAAGTTTTTCAAAACAACCTTTTTCGAATTTCCCATTGTGTTCAATCGGTAGAAATGCATTGAAATTACTCATAATGTAGATATGAATGTTAGGGTAGGCCTATTTAACCCTAGAAGAGTACATCCCAACTTTTCCATGTTGTGTTTCAGTTTGAATTATTCTTTATCTTTCAGCATCTAACGATGGATCTGCGATTATTTGTTGTTGGTGTTTTATTTAGCTACGTTTTTAATAAACATACAAGAATAACAACATTGATAACCAAACCTTCTCAGGTAAAGCCACAAGACAAAAAAAATGTAATGTAATTTAGATCTATAAGTAATACAAATGAGAAAATATATGGAATGTAAATATTTTATAGTTTAAAAAAAAATCTTTCTAAAATATCTCGATATAGGAACTGAGTACTGAATTACGATAGACTTCCCCGTAAAATTGTGTTTTTATAAAGGGCTGTAATTCATTAGAGCCTCAATCGCTCCAATTGTTAATGTTTACTTGCAATGTAGGTTTAAAGGTCTGCAATGTGACCTCACCACCAGTAATTGTGCTGGGGGTATATCCTAAAACACAAACTACCAAATAACATTATTTTAGAATTATTTGTTGTCTTGTTTACTATTTCTGTTCGTTTTCTTTATTTTTTATAAAATAAAAATGTTTGAAAGTAGGGCCTATTCTAAATACGAAATATAATTTAATTGAAAACACATTTATCGAATTCTGTATTTTAATCTAACCCATGCAATACAATTTTTTTTATTTTGGAGTTTGCAATAGAATGCGGTAATTTTACCCTTTGATCTAAGATGAGTGTTTGTTAAATGTGTGTGTCTGAATGAACAGACTTTGGGGGGCTGCTTGGCCTCTGTCCTTTTCATTAATTTAGTTTTAACTCATGATGATTTTAGTTCTTGCTGTTGTGTCATTGTCCCTGTTGATGTTTACCATGTGAAACGTTTTGGGTTTTAGAAAAACAATATACAAATAAATTGATATAATAAATAAAATATTATTATCCTACAACCAAATAGGGCAAACGTTGAAACGTATTTTAAACAGATTTAACAGCCTCTTGATACTTTTTTTCTGAATTGGTCCTGCGATCACAAGGTAATATTAATTGCCGGAGCTTGATGAGTAACTTGAAGGATTTCCCATTTCACTTACTATCTCAGAAAAAGAGAGCAGGAGAGTTTCGGGCAAATAGCCATAATAGACAAAGACACTCTTTATTGGGGCTTTTGTCTGTGTACTTACGTGAACAATTTTTCTTTCTAATAGAGAACTTCTATGCAAGGGGCAAATTAGCAAGACGCAAATGGAAAGTTTACATGTCCTTATCATCCCCAAAAGTGGAAGATACATCTTTCATTGACTCTGAATGTCTCACTTCCCCAATATATCCAGCCTGCCTGGCCTATTGCAATTTATAGAACACCATTCATTAAATAGTCTGGTTCTATCCTGCAAATTCGGACGAAATATATATAAAAATTGTATATTTAGATTATTCCACTCATTATTCATAATTAAGCGTAGCATAAAGCCTATTTCAACTCTGCATATAGATAAGCGTGTCAAATTATTATTCGTAAAGCGTAGCCAATAATTTTTTTTTGATTTAGTCCACAGGTATATCTATCTACCACATTCGTCAGTGACAAAATAAATGTAGACAATTTTTTCATTAAAATAATGCCTAATACTATAGGACATTAAATTGTTTTATTTAACTATAATGGCCTAATACCGCGAAACCGCTGCAATTTGTTTAATTTATAGGCCTACTCCTCTGCTTCCATGAACCTCGCCCACCTAAAAGACTGTCCCCGCATGCACATGCATGGGAAGTCCTTTTGTGACTCACTGCACAGCATATAGATATAAAGGAGCGTGGCAGCACAGTAAGGATAAGTGGACTGCTGGACGCTAGAAGTCTAAAGATTTTAGTCAGTGACCACTAACTATGTATTCACATTTTATGATGTTATTTTTATTTATTGTGCTTTTTACAAGTACAACCAGTGCTCCTATTGACTCTCATCCTGCCAGCTCAAATGATATAGGCTTACTTTGGAAAGAGGTGAAAATTTGTTCCCGCAAATTGACCGAAATTGCTAAAGATGTAGCATATCAGGTAAGTCTACACATTGTGCCTCTTTTCTTAATCCTGCAGCATATAAACTGAGGGAAAAAATGGTTAAATACCAAACCACCGTTTTATTTTTTCAGGTAGACAATGGTGAGAAATATGATAACGCACAATTTAGCATCTCCCCTTCGTGGATTGAGGCTAAGGACCAGTGTTATCCAGAAGGTCTAAATGATGACCCAAAGGTAGGCTATAGCTACAAATGTTTAAACTGATTTGTTGCTTATTTAAAATGTATACCGTGTATACCTTACAACTATAATGTCGTCTATTTGTACATTAAAGCAATATTCAACATGAGTGCATATTGTGTAATAAGAGTAACAATAGTTTTTCACTATATAGCCTTGTGTAATGAAGATATTTGCTGCCTTGAACAATTATTCATCCACAATCGAGACAGTTGAACGTAATTTTAAAAGTTGTTCACACTTGGCAACGAGAGTGAGACCAGCAGTGGACAATCTCCTTGAAAAACTTAACAGAGTGGCAAGCATATTATTCATCGTTCAGGAGGTACGTTCAATATATTAACTCTTACTAGATTGTTTCCCACAGAATTCAACTTTTGCTGCAGCGAGATTGGTTTAAAGAGGATTTTCATGAATGTTTCAGCATTACCTGATTTACATATTCTACTTACAGTCGAACTCCGACCCTGGGCCAGCAGATCATTTTGTTTGGAAAGAACAAGTTTTTTGTCACTACACCCTGAACAGGCTATTCTCCTTCTCAGTTTTTACATCTCGAGTCTTTGCCATGGGTGATCCCGTTCTTCACAAAAAGACCACACATGTAAGATGTGCTTAGAGCTAGGCCTATAGGGCACTAGTAGCACTTTTACTGGCACTGCCTGGCAATGTATTTCATTAGAAAACCTGGAACTGTAAATTAAGCCGATTATTAGTGAACCTGATTTGGTTTCTAATATTGAGTAAATCTATTAGAAGATTATAATGTAACTGTAAGTGTTATCTGCAATGTCATGCACATCTTGAAGATACATATTTAATTTTATTTAACTTATATTTGTTATCTTATTTATTATATTGTGTGTATTATATTTATTTATATTATGGTATATTTAGTGGAACTAAATGTGTTATACACAAACATGTTGAAACTTTGCGAAACCTTTTAAAGTTATAAAGAAATAAATACAAAAATACTTGAAGCATGCATATTCAGAGTCCGGTATTTGTCATTGCACTCACACATAATTTATGCAGTCATGTAACATATCACGCAACTGTTGTTGGATAATAATACCAAAAAAACAGTTACAATTGAAAAAAACTAAAAAAAAACTAATTGAGACATCACAGGAAACACTGTTCTCTCCTCAACGGAAGTTCTATAAACAATTTCTTTGTTAGGGAAGCCGTGCTTTCCTCAAACATTCCTCATTGTGATGCTCAGCTTCCCGATATGTCCCAACTCAACATTCTATTAAGCTGCCCATAGTGTTGACAGTATTCACCGTCTAGCCACAAAAGAGATATGTAATTTCCTAACACGAAAGGGAACTTGGAAGTACGAACACGACAGATGCTTGCCATCGGAGTATTTCAATTTGAATGCAGCCTATGTCATGAACGATGATCTCTTTCTAGAGATTTTTTTAATCTAGCGCCTAATTTAATAATTTGTCATTACATGCTTACAAGCATGTAGCCTATACATATGTCCTTCCTTACAAGTCATTGCAAACATATTTTTACTCTTTAAGTCAAGTTGATTGCTTGAGTCCATTAATTGCTATTGATATGACTGCTTGCTGCATGTGTAGCCTACTTCTTCAACGGGTATGGACTTCTATTTTGTTACCGTACGTCTCTATTTCCGACTTTAATTCCAAGCTTTCCCGACCTTCTCTTTGCAGTTGTAAAGAAGGCTGGAAAGTTTGATCTGCTGCAGTGTATTTTGAAAGCGACCCACTGTTCGTCTAAAGGGGCGGGGCTAATTCAAGGATTTCCTGGTTAGCAACAACAGAAGGTGAGCCTTTTTTAGGAATATAGTTTATCTTTATTTATCATTGTTTTGGTCCCGTAGTGGTTAATTCACAGAGTGTGACCAGTTATTACACCAAATTCTTCATTGCCAGCATGTGAGCTATCATGGAAATTTGCATCTGAAAGTTACAGGACAGGAAGTTAAGAAAGCTAGCCAGAGTTGTTGGAAGCTAACGTTAATCAAGCTAGCTAGATGGGGTATGATGGGAAACTTGTGCTTGCTAGCTAAGATTTGGTAAACATTTCATCTGTATTTTTAGCCACTTGTTTCAGGTGTTTTTCTTATACCTTAAAAAAAAGAATGATTGCCACCATATTTAATAATGTTCATGTCATGTAAGTAATTAGCATAGAACAGAGTATGAGTGGATGCGATTCATTTTAAACCCAGGGAAAGAATGACAACATAGAAATACATAAAACAGATGTTACTTCGTACTTTGAATGTTCCTGCATGCCTTATGCAAACCACATTGAAATGTCTGTGTATAAAATATGCTATAAAAATACGCTTGACTTGGTATGATATAATGTTATAAACCCTTATCAATCGTTTTAATATATTAATTAAATATTACAAAAATAATAAGTCCTTTATTTAAAGACCTAGCAGTTCATCGTCATTTTGCTCTCTTGTGCGTGCGTGCGTGCGTGTGTGTGTGTGTGTGTGTGTGTGTGTGTGCGCGCGCGCGCGCGTTCGATGCATTTTGCTAATATTTTTCATTCAGCAACAAAAAGTGTTTGTCAGTAGTTGTATGTGCCTTATGTTGATTGAGTGAGTTTTTTCCAGCATGAATGTGGGCGTGGCTCACAGCGAAGTTAACCCAAACACACGGGTTATGAACAGCCGTGGGATCTGGCTGGCTTACCTGCTTCTGACCACGGTGCTGCACATCGTCCTGCTCAGCATCCCTTTCTTTACTGTGCCTCTTGTCTGGACACTAACTAATGTCATCCATAACTTGGTGAGTTTGATTTGGCCAATTAAGAGGCTTCCACCTCAAAAGGATGTCGCAGCACTTTCAATATATGATTAGTCACCCACTTGTTACATACCATATGCATAAACCCAACAACCCAAGTCTGTAACATAGCCCTATTAAGTTTAGAAAAAATAACATTTGGTTTAGTAAGTAATGAAGTATGCAGTGATTAATTTTGCATGTTGGCACGATTAGCAAATATTATCTCATATGTGCATGCAATGTCTTACATTCACACTCTGGCAGAAAAAAACATACCATAACACAGTGTAGTTTAATGCCCTTTCTTTGATTTACATGCTATTGGTGGTCTTGTGCTAATGCCTTTTATATTGATTGGACTTTCTCAGGTGATGTACTTGTTCCTACACACAGTGAAGGGCACTCCATTTGAGACCCCAGATCAAGGCAAAGCCCGTCTGCTAACGCACTGGGAGCAGATGGACTATGGTATCCAGTTCACATCCTCACGCAAATTCCTCACCATCTCACCCATCGTGCTGTAAGTATTTTCGTGCTTACACCACTATATACCATTTAAAACCTCTCATACAGTGCATCCGGAAAGTATTCATACCCCTTAACTTTTTCCACTTTTTATTATGTTACAGCCTAATTCCAAAATGGATTAAATAAATAAAAATCCTCATCATTCTACCTTCTATCATTCTTCCGCATAATGACCAAGTGAAAAAAGTTTAGAATTTTTTGCAAATGTATTAAAAATTAAAAAAATGTATATCACGTGTACATAAGTATTCACACCCTTTGCTGTGACACTCAAAATTGAGCTCAGGTGCATCCCGTTTCCACTGATCATCCTTGAGATGTTTCTACAACTTGATTGGAGTCCACCTGTGGTAAATTAAATTGATTGGACATGATTTGGAAAGGCACACACCTGTTTATATAAGGTCCCACAGTTGGCAGTGCATGTCAGAGCACAAACCAAGTTATGAAGTCCAAGGAATTGTCTGTAGACCTCCGAGACAGGATTGTATCGAGGCACAGATCTGGGGAAGGGTACAAAAAAATGTCTGCAGCATTGAAGGTCCCAACGAGCACAGTGGTCTCCATCATTCGCAAATGGAAGACGTTTGGAACCACCAGGACTCTTCCTAGAGCTGGCTGCCCGGCCAAACTGATTAATCGAGGGAGAAGGGCCTTGGTCAGGGAGGTGACCAAGAACCCGATGGTCACTCTGACAGAGCTCCAGTATTCCTCTGTGGAGATGGGCGGACCTTCCAGAAGGACAACCATCTCTGCTGCACTCCACCAATCAGGCCTTTATGGTAGAGTGACCAGATGGACGCCACTCCTCAGTAAAAGGCACATGACAGCCCGCATGGAGTTTGCCAAAAGGCACCTAAAGGACTCTCAGACCATGAGAAACAAAATTCTCTGGTCTGATGAAACCAAGATTGAACTCTTTGGCCTGAATGCCAAGCTTCATGTCTGGAGGACGCCACTCCTCAGTAAAAGGCACATGACAGCCCGCATGGAGTTTGCCAAAAGGCACCTAAAGGACTCTCAGACCATGAGAAACAAAAGTCTCTGGTCTGATGAAACCAAGATTGAACTCTTTGGCCTGAATGCCAAGCGTCATGTCTGGAGGAAACCAGGCACTGCTCATTACCTGGCCAATACCATCCCTACAGTGAAGCATGGTGGTGGCAGCATCATGCTGTGGGTGTGTTTTTCCAGCGGCAGGAACTGGGAGACTAGTCAGGATCAAGGGAAAGATGAATGCAGCAATGTACAGAGAGATCCTTGATGAAAACCTGCTCCAGAGTGTTCTGGACCTCATACTGGGGCGAAGGTTGACCTTCCAACAGGACAACGACACTAAGCACACAGCCAAGATAACAAAGGAGTGGCTTTGGGACAAGTCTGTGAATGTCCCTGAGTGGCCCAGCCAGAGCCCAGACTTGAACCCGATTGAACATCTTTGGAGAGATCGGAAAATGGCTGTGCACCGACGCTCCCCATCCAACCTGATGGAGCTTGAGACGATCTGCAAAGAAGAATTTGAGAAACTGCCCCAAAGTAGGTGTGGCAAGCTTGTAGCATCATACTCTAGAAGACTTGAGGCTGTAATTGCTGCCAAAGGTGCTTCAACAAAGGATTGAGTAAAGGGTGTGAATACTTATGTACATGTGATATTTTATTTTTTTATTTTTAATACATTTGCAAAAAATTCTAAAAAACCTTTTTCACTTTGTCATTATGCGGTATTGTGTGTAGAATGTTGAGGAATTTTTTTTATTTAATCCATTTTGGAATTAGGCTGTAACATAATAAAATGTGGAAAAAGTGAAGGGGTATGAATACTTTCCGGATGCACTGTATATATACTGTATGAATAACAGTTATATGTTTATTGTTTGAAGAGTAGCACAATAAATTATGCGAAAGCTTTGCTGCTATGATATGGTTGTTCTCCATTCTCTAGGTATATTCTCGCCAGTTTCTACACAAAATATGACCGTACGCATTTCCTGATAAACACCAGCTCTCTGCTCACTGTACTCCTTCCAAAGCTGCCCCAGTTCCATGGAGTACGGATATTTGGAATCAATAAGTACTGACACCATTGAATTGTACTGGATCATAGTTATGTTTCCGTGGACTAAACATCTCTGTTCTAGTGGATGAGAAATTAAGAACAGATTTGGTGTTTCTTTGTAATTTGTATAACTAAGAAATGTATGAGGTCCTTTTTTTTGCTGACTGCATACTGGGGTTTATGCTACCTCTATTACTGAGAAGAATGATAAAAAAAAAAAAATGCACTGCTTACAAAGCTATATGATTATGATGATTTAAGTTACTGACTTCATTATTTCAGTGAATTGTTTTTCTTTACATACATTCCTCTTGTGAAAGACCGGACACCTGACAACCTTACCATTTGTCTTTATGATTGGATCACATGTATTGTTTTCTGGTTAAAGCAAAATGTGAACAGAATTTATTTTTAAAAAAGCAACCAAAAAAGATAAACACAGGCTGATGTCTTTAAGTTTGGTAGGTTTCAACTGAATTATAGTTGCATACGGCCCCTTCTTGCATCATGCAAGTTGGAACTGGCTTACAGACACTTCGTGGTTTGTGCCTTGATATTACAGATACAGATATTTAATGGACACTACTTGTATGTCTGCATGTGCCTGCAATAAACCCACCATTCCTATATTGGCATCTTTTACCTGTTTATAATTATAATGGTACAATGAGATAATAACACAATTGTAGTTATAGTTATCTTTTTAAGTTTATTTTTTGTCTAGCTGTAGCTAATGCCCTTTTGTAACTACGTGAAGCATTGATTGCAGATTATTGATGCAGAGACCTACACAGTCCTCTGAATCCTTACTGTATGAAGGGACAAGTTGCGTTCATCATCACACTGAATCATTTTTCAATTACCTTAGGTGTACCTCCTAGGTTTAATGGGTGGTGTCTATACACAAGAGGAACTAATTGGTTAGTTGGGAGGTCAGTGTTAACAAACAACTCCTTGTTTCAGCAGGGGAGCCCTGCATGTTCTCAGATTGCTAGCGTGGGCATGAGTTGTGATCTATGGGGAAGTCCAGGCACTTTACATGAGGTTTCTGTAGGCGGCTATCCAGATGCCACTGATGTGCAGATACATCTGAGGGATTCCCCCTCTTCCGCATGTTTGCATTGCATTAATGAGGTGTCTCCCTGTGTGCTCAGGTGAGGTGTGCTCACGAGGAAGTAGGAAATGGCGTCACATAGCAATTTGACTACACTGTCAAACATGCCAATCCATGTACCTGGGAAGCACATGCAAATCACTGACATAGCTCCACCTGACCACGACATTTTGGAATAATTGAAGCGGGATCACGTTCAGTGCACATGGATGGAATGCAAAAAAAAAACATTTGCGTTAACACCGTTCAGAGGAAGAGGAAATAAAACCTGTAGATTTTGAGCAGCTTGACATTAGGTTAACAGCAACATAGCCACAGCAAAAACAAGGTTCATAAAGGTTTTTCTTTGTGGTGAAATATAATTCAGATTCAAGATTTAACCAAAAGACTAAAATTCTGTATGTAAGTATTGCTGAAACCGACCAAATCCTCGCTTCTTTTGAAGACAACCTACCTTTACAACGGTGGGAAATGAGATGAGCTCATTTCCCATAAATTTGGGAAATGAAGTCATCTAGTATGTTTCCCCAGTTCTGCTTCCACGACTCAATTGTCAATGACCTCACTTCCTTCCAAAAAGTGTTTATCACCTTGAATTAAATGTTGCACATTGAAGAAATAAGTGGTTACTTATTAACACTTAATTTTCCTTCAAATGTCCATCTAACATTTATTTTGTTATGTGTGAAGTGAGAACATACAGTACACCTCATGTAAAGATGGCAACAAGCAGAATGTTGGGCTTTTGGTATTTTTCAAGTAAGAAACTCACAGAAAACCAATGGTATCCTTTAATTTTGTAATTTATAAATGTATACAAGAATGGTGTATTTATACATAGCCTATATTCACAGTACATTTCTGCTAGTGCACTATACATACATGATTTGCATGTCTACACTACACTTAAGGTTAGTCAATTTAGAGAAGTGCAGTTTTAAACATAGTTCAGAGAACTTAGAACCTGGAGAGATCGCTCCTTCATACCTTTAGTTTGACTAACATTTTCTCTTCTGGGTGACTCCACCATTCTATGGGGAAATTTAATTAATTGTAAAGTTGAAAGTTTGCAAAATAATTTTCAAATTAAATTTACCAAAACGTTATGTCAGACAAGGGGTGATTTGGTTGCTAAAGGTTATAGGAAGGGGGGGTGAATAGCATTTATGTAGACAAATACATTTCTGTAGAGAACAGCAGATGTCATTCAAAGAGTTACAGAGCCCCCTGCTGTAGAGTTAAATGGATACTTAACCGATTTTCTTAAACAATATACACTGCTCAAAAAAATTCAAGGAACACTTTGAAAACACATCAGATCTCAATGGGGAAAAGTCATGCTGGATAACTATACTGATATGGACTGGGTAATGTGTTAGGAACGAAAGGATGCCACATCGTTTGATGGAAATTAAAATGATCAACCTACAGAGGGCTGAATTCAAAGACACCCCGAAAATCAAAGTGAAAAAATGATGCGGCAGGCTAGTCCATTTTGCTGAAATTGAATTGCAGCGACTCAAAATGGTACTCAGTACTGTGTATTGCCCCCACATGCTTGTATGCATGCCTGACAACGTCGGGGCATTTTCCTAATGAGACGACGGATGATGTCCTGGGGTATCTCCTCCCAGATCTGGACCAGGGTGTCACTGAGCTCCCGGACAGTCTGAGGTGCAACCTGGCGGCATCGGATGGACCGAAACATAATGTCCCAGAGGTGTTCTATTGGATTTAGGTCAGGTGAGCGTGGGGGCCAGTCAATGGTATCAATTCCTTCATCCTCCAGGAACTGCCTGCATACTCTCGCCACACGCCACATGAGGCCAGGCATTGTTGTGCATCAGGAGGAACCCAGGAGCCACTGCACCAGCGTAGGGTCTGACATTGGGTCCAAGGATTTCATCCCGATACCTAATGGCAGTCTAGGTGCCGTTGTCTAGCCTGTAGAAGTCTGTGCGTCCCTCCATGGATATGCCTCCCCAGACCATCACTGACCCACCACCAAACCGGTCATGCTGAACGATGTTACTGGCAGCATAACGTTCTCCACGGCTTCTCCAGACCCTTTCACGTCTGTCACATGTGCTCAGGGTGATTCTGCTTTCATCTGTGAAAAGCACAGGGCGCCAGTGTCGGACCTGCCAATTCTGGTGTTCTACGGCAAATGCCAATCGAGCTCCACGATGCTAGGCAGTGAGCCCAGGGCCCACTAGAGGACGTCGTGCCCTCAGGCCACCCTCATGAAGTCTGTTTCTGATTGTTTGGTCAGAGACATTCACACCAGTGACCTGCTGGAGGTCATTTTGTAGGGTTCTGGCAGTGCTCATCCTGTTTCTCCTTGCACAAAGGAGCAGATACCGGTCCTGCTGATGGGTTAAGGACCTTCTACGGCCCTGTCCAGCTCTCCTAGAGTAACTGCCTGTCTCCTGGAATCTCCTCCATGCTCTTGAGACTGTGCTGGGAGACACAGCAAACCTTCTGGCAATGGCACGTATTGATGTGCCATCCTGGAGGAGTTGGACTGCCTGTGCAACCTCTGTAGGGTCCAGGTATCGCCTCAGGATACCAGTAGTGACACTGACCCTAGCCAAATGCAAAACTAGTGAAAAACAGTCAGAAAAGATGAGGGAAAAAATGTCAGTGGCCTCCACCTGGAAAACCATTCCTGTTTTGGAGGTCGTCTCATTGTTGCCCCTCTAGTGCACCTGTTGTTAATTTCATTAACACCAAAGCAGCTGAAACTGATTAACAACCCCCTCTGCTACTTACAATGCATCCGGAAAGTATTCATACCCCTTCACTTTCTCCACATTTTATTATGTTACAGCCTAATTCCAAAATGGATTAAATAAAAAAATCCTCAACATTCTACACACAATACCGCATAATGACAAAGTGAAAAAGGTTTTTTAGAATTTTTTGCAAATGTATTAAAAATTAAAAAATAAAATATCACATGTACATAAGTATTCACACCCTTTACTCAATACTTTGTTGAAGCACCTTTGGCAGCAATTACAGCCTCAAGTCTTCTAGAGTATGATGCTACAAGCTTGCCACACCTATTTTGGGGCAGTTTCTCCAATTCTTCTTTGCAGATCGTCTCAAGCTCCATCAGGTTGGATGGGGAGCGTCGGTGCACAGCCATTTTCCGATCTCTCCAAAGATGTTCAATCGGGTTCAAGTCTGGGCTCTGGCTGGGCAACTCAGGGACATTCACAGACTTGTCCCAAAGCCACTCCTTTGTTATCTTGGCTGTGTGCTTAGGGTCGTTGTCCTGTTGGAAGGTCAACCTTCGCCCCAGTATGAGGTCCAGAACACTCTGGAGCAGGTTTTCATCAAGGATCTCTCTGTACATTGCTGCATTCATCTTTCCCTTGATCCTGACTAGTCTCCCAGTTCCTGCCGCTGGAAAAACACACCCACAGCATGATGCTGCCACCACCATGCTTCACTGTAGGGATGGTATTGGCCAGGTAATGAGCAGTGCCTGGTTTCCTCCAGATATGACGCTTGGCATTCAGGCCAAAGAGTTCAATCTTGGTTTCATCAGACCAGAGAATTTTGTTTCTCATGGTCTGAGAGTCCTTTAGGTGCCTTTCCATGCGGGCTGTCATGTGCCTTTTACTGAGGAGTGGCTTCCGTCTGGCCACTCTACCATAAAGGCCTGATTGGTGGAGTGCTGCAGAGATGGTTGTCCTTCTGGAAGGTTCTCCCATCTCCACAGAGGAACACTGGAGCTCTGTCAGAGTGACCATCAGGTTCTTGGTCACCTCCCTGACCAAGGCCCTTCTCCCCCGATTGCTCAGTTTGGCCGGGCGGCCAGCTCTAGGAAGAGTCCTGGTGGTTCCAAACGTATTCCATTTGCGAATGATGGAGACCACTGTGCTCGTTGGGACCTTCAATGCTGCAGACATTTTTTTGTACCCTTCCCCAGATCTGTGCCTCGATACAATCCTGTCTCGGAGGTCTACAGACAATTCCTTGGACTTCATAACTTGGTTTGTGCTCTGACGTGCACTGTCAACTGTGGGACCTTATATAAGCAGGTGTGTGCCTTTCCAAATCATGTCCAATCAATTTAATTTCCCACAGGTGGACTCCAATCAAG
Source organism: Galaxias olidus (assembly GCA_026901105.3). Taxonomy (NCBI): domain Eukaryota; kingdom Metazoa; phylum Chordata; class Actinopteri; order Galaxiiformes; family Galaxiidae; genus Galaxias; species Galaxias olidus. The sequence continues at coordinate 154,365 of JAPMUY010006907.1, read as the reverse complement.
TTGTAGAAACATCTCAAGGATGATCAGTGGAAACGGGATGCACCTGAGCTCAATTTTGAGTGTCACAGCAAAGGGTGTGAATACTTATGTACATGTGATATTTAAAAAAAAAAAATTTAATACATTTGCAAAAAATTAAAAAAAACTTTTTTCACTTGGTCATTATGCGGTATTGTATGTAGAATGTTGAGAATTTTTTTTTATTTAATCCATTTTGGAATTAGGCTGTAACATAATAAAATGTGGAAAAAGTAAAGGGGTATGAATACTTTCCGGATGCACTGTAACTGACCAGATCAATATCCCAAAAGTTTCATTAACTTGATGCAATACTCTGATTAAAAAGTGTTCCTTTAATTTTTTTTAGCAGTGTATGTTGTTAATGCTAAATTAAGTAAGTATATTGAACAAGATCGGGGCATAGGATCAGTGTAAGTGAATTCACATATTTTTCCGACCACCGGCAATTAAATGGTTAATTCGTTGTACACCACAATGTCCATAGATCATTGTGCGAATCAAACTTCAAAAGAACCACCTTTTGTCTCCCTTTAGCTGAAAAGGTGGTAATTTAAAAAAAATCAGGAAGGACCTCCGATGACGCAATCGTCATTTTCTCAACTCGTTTGACATTCTGCTGTTTGATTGCGAATTGCTGCAGGACAATACAATGTTTAAAATGCAAGTGGTATCTGATTAAATTTGAAAAACATAAAAAGATCGGAAATGGGTGAACTACTGCTTTAATAATACAATTATACAGTAGGGGCCTACACATTTCAGTAAAACGAAAACCTTTGACACCCAAATGTTTTCTTAAACCTGTGCTTTTTGATTTAATTCATAGGGTTTTTGTAACATAATGTAATCAAGGACTAAAACAACTGCAGCATTTACATGCAAGATTCCAACAACAAATTTGACACTTTTCATTGCTGCTCACTCAACAGAAAATGTATATGTAAGCTGTAAACAAATTATGTAAAGTTGAATCTGCCAAGCAGTTAACTGTGGTAGATAACTCGTAGATAACTCAATTCTTAAGGCTGAATTCCATCTTATATTGATGATCCCAACAAGGATTTGATTGACAGACATCTGTATAAATATATAAAAATAAACGGTCACACAGTAAAATCCCATATTTTCCAAACGCTTCCCTTACACTGAGGGAGATCTGGGTGACTGCAAGTTAGTTTCATGTCAAAGTTTTAATCTCCCATTGCAAGGACAGCCCCTTAACTTAATATTGGATTTAACATGTCTGTCTGGTTCTTGATACACATAGGATGTGGATAATAAACAATGACTTTTTTATCATTGGTTATCTTCTTACAGTATAAGAATTTCTCACCAGCAGACTCGCTCCTGGGGAGGGGGGACGACGACGACATTGAACTCAAACTTCCACTGACGTCTTTCATTTTTCACAGTGACAATTCAACGCCAGCAACGCTGGAAGGTTCAAAGGCATGTCAGCACCTCGACCCCACCCACGGAGATAGAATCAAATCTATCCACCAAGTATATTTCAGTTTATACTTATAAATCGTCAATCATCTTTAATGAGCGACTTAAGGTCTTCCTCCTCGTCCTCATATTCTTCATCTGTTGCAAACAGTTCATCCTCGAAGTAGGATCCTCCAAAACCATACTCCTGCGCATGGACAGACACCTCATTTGAAAGCAGATGAGGTGAGCCCTCCGCGAAATCTGCAAACCTGTGAATTACACCATAATTTTAACAAATTAATACATTCAATGCGTATGCTTATCTTTGCAACACATTCAACAATGATTTTGAAACTCACAACATGCACAGCAATTAGGGATGTCACGCGAACCGATATGTTATGTAAGCGAACAAACACCAGCAAAATGACGTGGCTTTGGTAGGGCAATTTTTCTTACTAAATTCTCCAAGGCTGAACCAATGAACAATGAACCACAGAGTAACCACCCGTAATGTTTTGTCACAGTCCTTAAAGTGTTTGGCTCCACTGAGGTAAGCTAACGACAACTCAATTCAGAAATCAGAAATGAACAAGTATGCCTATATATAGGCGATCACACCCTCGGCGAACTCTGGAGGACGATTTGAGCCAATATTACATAATTAGTTACATATAAAGTGAAATGTTAACTGAAATAATTAAATGCACCACATTCAATTATTTATGGACATATTTCATTATTTATATAAATATATATTTCAGTATTTCATTATTTATTTATCACATTTAATTATTTCGTGCTGCATTTATTTATTTTATGGTTGTTGGGTGTTCTGTGCACAGATGGCTACATGCCACTGTTGTTTTTTGTAATGTTTAAAAAAAGGAGTGTATGTTGAAATATATGGAATAAAATATTTTTTTTTTACCATGGTATTGAATTGGGTATCGAGAATCATGGAATTTCCTTGGTATCGGTATCTTTACTAAATTTCTGGTATCGCGACATCTGTAATAGCAATACAACTATGTTAAATGCATTACATGTTTGACCAGTAAAGGCAGACTATTTATTTACCTTTTTGGTGACTGGAGTCTAGACACAGTCTTCCAGGTGTCAAACTCTGGGCTATTGCAGTACTTCCGCAATTCTTCCAGGGCACGGTACGTCTCCTCTTCGGCCTGTTTCTGATACTCGTCTTCGGTCAGAAGTCGCCGTGGCTCAGGCTTCCAGCGGATAGTTGGCTTTATTTTTCTGTAAAGAAAAAAGTTTTGACTGATCAACAACCGATCGTGAAATTCTGGGCCGATACCGATGCCGATGTTTAAAATAACAATTTGGCTGATAGCCGATGTTTTTAGTACTTAAACTTAACTTAAAATCGAAGAGGGTGAGCTGTTCTGTGTTCAACTATTAAACGAGCTAACACAAAGTCCAGTGTGGGAAAATTTCATACACAAAAACGATAAAACAAGTGCATTGCTGTTCTGAGTTCTGACTAACTGCGCTTGACATTAATACCAGAGTTGTGCTAAAATTTGACCGGCTGCCAAAATTCGATTTGAGCACAAACCTTTAATCTTTCAAAGCCCACTCTAAAATATTACCACAGCTGACATTTTCGTTCCCTCTTATTTGGCGGCAGCAACATTTAGACCTCGCAAATTGATGCAACATAAACATCGGCCACTGCCATCCGTGAATTCCATCTTATTTGCCGATAGGCCGATCGCAGTCAACAAGGTCAACATCGGCCAATACGATGTACGGCCGATACATTGGTGTATCCCTAGAGGATATTGTTTTAATATTGTCCCTACAGTCTCAAATCCAGGGGGTATTTTTAAAACTAACACTCCCCTAATTCAGTTTTAGTGCTTTTTAAGATGTTATTTGCTAGCCTATATCCTATTTTTTTATTTGTAATTTTACATGACAGGGACTCACCGAGTAAAAATGTTTTCCTCGAGGTTAATGCAGTAATTTACTTTGTAAATAATATAATAACAACAATAGCAATAATATTATCCTGTGTCCTTGAGTTACTAGAAGGGCGTTTATAAATCCCATGTATTATTATTAAAATAAGTGATTATGTGAATAGGCTACATTAAACAGCCTTCTGCTGGCAATGAAAGCATGACAAGCTGCAAGCTTGACATTTCTGCTTGCTGTTGAAAGTGAGCTATGTTATTGTGGTAGCTACTAGCTACATATATGTTTAATTGCCAAATCAGTTGCCGAGATGCAAATCAAATGCCTTGTGTCAAAAGCTTTGGAGAACCACTGTAGTGTGCTAGACTAGCTAGCTAGCTAGATAACTAGAGCCCACCACACCAACCTGAGCTTGTGGATGAGACACTTGACTGGCACTCTCACGTCCTGACTCATCTGCTGCTGAAGCAACCGGAGATAACTTTTCTTCCTCCACCTCCTCTAGCCTTGTTGCCTCACTGTACATTTTCTTTTTTTTTAAACATTATATCCATTGTGTTGATTTTTGTCCTTCTGAATTCGTTAGCTAGCTAGATGCCGAAATGACAAGCGCTGTAACCGGGGCACTCTCTCTCTCACTCTCTTTCTCGTGCTCAAACAAAATGCGCGTGTGGCAATAAAGTGAAGTAAATCTGGGCCTTGAATTACACACACAGGACATAGCGTACTTGCGTTTTTGATCAACGATATCATATTATTTTTGCGAGTTTGGAATGACAGATCAATAGATCATGGGCAAGATCCGGGGATATTCAGAAAACATCCGGGCCTTGACGCCCAGGCCAAACGACGTCCCTGCTTACCGCCATGCTGCTAGAGCCAGGGATACGGGGTACTCCAGGTTCTTGGCGCACAAAGCTGACAGTATGATGGCCAAGGCCACCTGCTGGACCTGGATCCCAGCGTAGATCAACAGCAGGCCAAACAGCTGCAATGTCCAAGACAGGATGTTGATACTTCTCTTTTCCACCAGAGGGCCATGACGGTAGCATACGGCAAAGCTGATGAAACACACTACCGCAGTATAACCTGGAAGGGGTGTGACAATATCTCTTTGTAAAGGGAGCAACAGCAAACCAATTTTTTATATGAATAAACCTGACAGAACAAAAGACATTTACTCTACGTTATTTGACATTGAACGCTCATGCAGAACACAGTAGGGGATACTTTATTAAATAATGAATATCCTTCGATACTTTTGATTTCTAGATGCCCTTACCTAAAGCTAGGTGCCAGTGTTCTTTTAGGATTAACTGCAGGTTCCTGCAGACCAGCTGGATTGCGTAAATGGAGAAAGACCAGCCGCCAACTATCAGCACATAAAAGGGGCTTTTCTGAAGGCAGAGAATTGATGAAAATCAGCATGGACACGGGTATTTTATGATGATAGACTTTTCTATGTTTGGAATTATTCTTTTTTTCCATTATTCCAAATGTGTGCTGCATGTTGTTACCTTGGGTAAGAAGCGTGCCATGATGAAGATGAGAATAATAAGGGATGCAATCATGCCTGTGCTCATGCCAGCAGAGTAGTAGAATACTTGACTCCTGTTAAACAAGAAAAAATCTGACTGGATTAGGATTACATTTTTGTACAGAAATATTAAGGTTCTCAATTTATTTTTTATAAAACAGAACAGATTTTTTTAACTGCACAAATTACCTGCTGAGCAAATCTGCACAGATGAAGAGCAACACTCCAGTAAGAAACACCATGAACAGATAGACATCAAACTCTGCAAAGAGTAACAAAAAGAGAGAATGTGTTTTTGGAGACGACACAAAACCTTTTTTTTAAATCCAGTTAACTATTATCTCTCCCTCTTTATCATGAAAAAACCCACAGCCAGATACCAGATATCCATTAACTTACTGTGAAAGGGCCTGACGGTATACTGAACATTGGGGTCAACTGGGTCCACCTTGAAGCATGTCTTCTTGTTGAAAAGGTTTATATTAATGGTGGTTTCATTGGACTGCTCCCTCATGAAGTGCCGCATAAGGCCCCAGACACTGAAGCGCTCCAGCTCCTGTAGTCTCTCCTCATCTTCAGCAACTGTCACCTTCAACTGCCTCGAGCTCCATACATGTACCTTTCCAATCATATTCAAATTAAAATGATCCATAACCTTGTTAGAAATTTTTTATTCAAAATGTATTCAAATTCAACAGCTAAATTATTTGACAGTCATTTAAAACAGGGTTACGTGAAAGGTATGAGGTGTTGAGAGTACGCTCAGTATGAACGTTATGAAAACCTCGTTCTCTAACCTGAATCCGTGTCCATGTTTCTTTCCACCCAGGTATTATGGAATTATGAAAGCAGAATTGATTGGGCCCAAACGTGACACTTTCCTGGTTATTAGTCAGATTTATTATGCGAGACGAACCTGAAAAATGGATAGTAAAAATAACATTTAAATGGGAGAACAGGGCCCATGAACAGGTTCCTAATCCATACATTAGTATTAGTCAGCTAGCTAGCAAATTCTGACAAATAACTTCCATTGAAATATTGCATCATGCTTGCTGCTTAAGCGCAACTTATGTGTATGGTAAAAACGTAACTCATTTATAGGAGAAACCCCAAAAATGTTTACACATATGTTTACCGCTTTCTGAACCTTAGCTTGGCTACTTTGCTTGGCAAGCTTTTCTTTTTAGAAAAATGTGCTCATTCGCAAACGTTAGTTTACTTAGCTTCCTCACGTTAATAAATATCACCTTGTCTTTAGCTAGGTTAGCCTGATCGCAAACATCCAATTTGTGCACGATATTAGTGAATTTATTACAACAAATTATATAGTGTCTTGCAGCCTACCTGTGTGTTGGTGTGTACTTTGGATTACATTTAAAAATAACAACAGATAACAATTTTTTTCGCACTTCGGAGGAGAGAGCTCCTTTCGGTTTTCGTGTGTCCCGCCATGACAGCACACGTTCTCTACCAGTAAGCTTTGTCCCGCCTTTCTTCTAAAACAGTTCAACCAATCACACAAACGCACATTGCTGGGTCATTCTTATGGGCGTACGTTCAACGTCACTTGCAGTTTTGGATTGTGTGAAAATTATGGGCCAATTCCAATCCCTTAAAGTTGCCGACTTTTCCTCGACACTCACCACTTGGCCACATTGGAATTGGCCCATAGTCTCTCCTGTAGGAAACCAGCCCTGAATATTTTTTGGTTTTGTAGATCAATGTAGCAAAGATTCTTAGTTTACTCCACTGTTTAATAGTGAAGAGAGAGATATAGATAGAAAGGACTTCACTTGAATTGCCTACTCAACCTTGTATTATGCCTATTTTTTCTGAGTAGACAGAATGATTTACAAAAAGTCAAACTTCGCGTTCACACTACCCAAATGTCGAACCCGACAAAAGAACAGCGTTGCCAACTCAATTCCAGGGGAAGTTGCTAAAGGCAGATCGACTAGTTAATAAAAGTTACAAAATAACGTAGTGATGTTATTGCTTAATGGCGTAATTATGTTAACCTGCGTCAGTACGTACAACAGACAATGACGTTCCTGGTTGAAATTACACGTTAGTATACATTTGTTTGTTAATTAGCACATATTTCCTTTTGTATTTGTAAAAGTCATTTAAACACAAATACTTAGCCCATTTCAGATTGTCAATGCCACTTTGTGTAGTGAATTCTAAATTTGTCTCTTTTGATTGTGTCTTCCTAACCGGACACTCTGAACTGAATGTGTTCAATTATTTCACAAAAAAAAGTAGGTTTGTTGGCCGCAGTCAGCCAACAATGATTGCTGTCACTACTAATGTCACTTACAATGCACTTACAGCCAGGCACACAGTGTGTTGACAGAGAAAATTGTTTTTGTGTTTAAGTCACACAAAAGTTATTAAAAGTGCCTACACTGCCAAAGTTTGTTGCTGGTGGTTTATGAATAAAAAAAAGTTGCCAAGGTAATCTGAATAGTTTAGCAACAAAATGCTAAATTGGTATCACTGCTTAAGAGCTCTATCCCTTGACCAAACAATTGTTAATATCAAGCACTATAACGATTTGGCCTTTAAGCGAATTTGTAGGTATAGCTCTATGGGAGTTTACCCGAATCGGCTACACTTGAGGGTCCATCCCACTCTTCATTTGCCTCCCAAAACAAACAAACAGCGATCCCAGCTGTGAAGCAAAGCTCAACAATCACCAGGGACATGGCACCAGTGCAACCGACCTGACTGCAGCACACATGCAACTTTTTTTCCCACTGTGGACAGTGTGGGCTTGGGCAAACTCAGACAAAAATCCACATAGGGGCTAGCCAAACCCAGGTTGCATAACCTTTTCAGAATGTGGCCCACAGTAGGCTTTCTGAGGCCCGCAACATGCGGAGGCTTGGGTAAACCTGCACAACACCCACATGGGCCTTTTCCAAGCTATCAATGTTGTACTCCTATGGAGTTGCTAACCATTTATCAATTTCTTTCTTCGGAAGAGGAACCCAAAAAGTATAAGCTATGTTGATAATTATTATTCCTTTCAAATCAAAGCTATGGGTACCATGATTGAATCAAGGTATCATGATTGGTACAATTTTCTTTTCTGTTTCAGATAGGTTCCCAAAAACCAAATACATTTCACACATGACCCACCACTTGATTCTCCAAATCTATAAGGTTTTGATGCTCGAGCAGGCCCTGCACTTAGGGGCAAACCATTAGCCAATGAGAAAATTCTAATGAGCTCTGCGCAGGTTGCCCGTTATGGGTCCTTGGTACAGCCCCCCTTTTGGGCCCCAGCACGGCCGGTACAGGCTTGCTTACTTGGTCCATTGTGGGTATGTGATGCTGGGGTTGGCAAACACCAAAGCGACCTGTGCCAAACCCTAACTAACTCATCGGCTTGACCAAGTAGTTGTGTTAAAGCAGTACTTGCTTTTGGAAAATCAAAATTCTGCTGGAAGCTCTACTCCCAGGGTTATCTTGAAAGTATATATAATTATACCCCATATTCTGTATATTATGTAGTCTTGGGACTACATACCGCATTCAACTTAATCTGCTAGATAGAAAATAAGTCCATTCTAGTCGGGAAACATGATCACTGGCCAGTTAGTTTTTTTATGTAGATTTATAGTCCTAAATCCTACCGGTATTATCTTTTGTATAAAAGTATGCTATGTATAGTCTTTGTTAACTGTAATATTTTTTCTTACAGAAAAAATGATTAGCAGTTGCAGTCTAAAAATATGGCTGCTTAGGAGTTTGTTTCGGACCAGCATTATCCTAGTTCCTGCTGAGTGTGAGAGTAGCTTAGTGGCTGTTGAATTCAATAACCAGTGTGTTCACTATCCTATATCCTTGTGTTAGTGTTTCTGTAACAGTTTGGTGGGGTGAGGTCTTTTGTTATCTTTTTGTGTGTTCACTTACGTTGTTTTAACATATTGAAACAAATGAAAAGATTGTCGCTGAAGTGACTTAAGAATCTCTTCTCCACTCTATTCACTCCCTCTTCTCCGCAGCAATGTTTCAGGAAAGAATGCGTGAGTAACAACAAGCAGTAACCTATGATGACACAGCCAACATTTGAAAAAACAAAACCATTCTATATTACTTACTTTGCTTTCACAGTCTCTGCATCAGGTGACTCCAGTTCTGCTTCTAAACTACCCCCAACGGAAGCATGTGAATATTATGAATTTGATAGCACAATGCTTCTGACTGTGGTCATGCACCATGACCATATCTCTATTTTTTTTGTTTGTTTGTTTTTTTAAAATACATTTTCTTTAATCTGCTTGGACCGATTTCTCCACAATCCTTTACCTGCCAATTATATTTACCATAAACATTTGCCTAGGAGGTTATTTCTTCAGTAAACATTATTGACAAAATAGGAAAACTGGCATTCAGCACTGGGCCTCCTTAATATGAGTGAATTATAATAACAGCCTATAAAGATTTGTGTGATTTGTGTCATATGTATAATAATATGTTACAAAGACAGTGTTAAGGAGATCCTATTCAGATAATTAGGAAGATTGTTGCAGTGACATACTGTAGGGTGTAAGGATTTCTTACTCACATTTGATTTAAATTTCCCTTATTAAATTACAGAACCATTGTTACTGCATTATCAGCAACATTTTTGGTTCTATACCCGGAAATTTTGACATTAACATTCACCTTTGTTGGTAGGCTAAAGGATAGTTGCCATTGATATACAATAAAAACGATTACATTTCTGACACCCTTTCATGTATTATGTTGTATGAAGCGTTCTTCATTAAGTTACGGTATTAGTAGGAATTTAGCTGCTGCAAATGTTGCTGCCTATAATAATAGGTAGAAGAATAAGCTATAGACTTTTAAGGGAAATAGAGACTTAAGTTTGATTGGAATGCTTGGGTACTTAAACCCCATTTGTATCCTACAACTATTCGTGACTCATGATTTAACTCTTACCAGCGCATAAGCAGGGGTGTTGTAGGAGGGAGGGACTAATTCATACATTACCAAGTTCCCAAAGGTCAACCGCTACGCAACACTTCTCAGTAAATTTCACAACCTTTCACAACTTAATTAACTGCTGTAAGGTAAGCATAAATCTTTATTTTTGCTAAACCCACGATAGTTTCCATGAGGCATTTCACAAAGGCGCAAACGCTTAAAATTTTTAAATAAAAAAAATCAACATGAGGAAGCCATTTCACATAGCCAACAGGCAAAATTAAAGAAAAAAATCTCTATGGAGAAAAAATGGTGTTTTAGTTCTTCGACGAGCATCAACGAGACAAATGTATTCATTTTGCCCGAGACACAATTTTGCTAACAACATAATTAATCTAATTTGTTACGACCATAAGCTATATTTAGATTCCGTGTAATAATGTGTGTTCGAGTTTATTTACCGTGATAAAACTGGCGGTGTTCTTTACCACGCGCTCTTTGCAATGTGATATGAAAAATATGAACCGAAGTTAAGTTTTCCTTTTTCCTCATTAACTTAACGTTTAGTATTGTGGCTGCATGTAAATAATGTTGCTGCTAGTATGGCCATTAGACAGAAAGCGTAGACGGTGTATTGTTTTATTGTACAGTGAAACGCTAGGAAGAGCCATATATACATATATATATGCCTTCTTTTTTGCGTACTCACTTTCTCTCTGGTTGTTTTCTGATCCAAGTGCTCCATTCTCATCAACAATGGCTGTGAAGGGGGGAATGAAATGTGTGAAGTATCTACTTTTCCTGTCCAACTTAATTTTTTGGGTGAGTAGACCTACCACCTTTTGTTTTGTGATAAGGAATAATCATATCGTGTATGTGGCTACTTGTATGTTAAATATATTAACAAGTAGTTTGGTATTATATTGGAGGTAAGGTGGAAAGTCAAGTTTTTTTTATGTTTGTTCAAGTGTAAGATCCTGTTGGATATGCAATCATCAGTCACCTGACTCACTCTCTCTCTCTCTCTCTCTCTCTCTCTCTCTCTCTCTCTCTCTCAACACTTCCTCTTTTTAATACAGTTTATTTGTTTAGACTTTATTGCCGATTGTAAACGGATCAAGTAAGATATGCTTGATGTATAACGGACAAAGGCCAAAACCTTTTAGATGTGTATGGTTGTTCACAAATGAAAAATACCTTTATTTTAACTTGTAACCTAATATAAAATACCAAGATTAAACCCTTTTTCCGACGTATAGTTCACCAACTAAATGTCCTCGCTTTTCATCCTTCTCACTGGAAGTTTGGGGTAATTATTTCAATTAATAACTTGAAGAGGAAGCAGCTGTAGAGGGAGAGATTAAAAAGAGTGAAGACAGCGTAACAGTGGAATGTTAGTCTTGTGACAAGTGGTGTTTCGAAGTATTATGACCTATGTCATGTGACTTGTCATGATCAACGCTGTTATAATGCCTATTACGGTGTAAGCCCTTGTCGGTTGATTCAAATGCAGGTCACTACACATTCACTCAACACCTCTAACAACAGGTTAATAGAAAGATACAGGTATAATTTATCATTCACCTTTCTCAGAAAACGATAGTAATATTTAACATGAAAGATATTGCCATTGGTATGATCTTGTTTAGTTGACCTTCATTTACGCTTGTGCTAATGCCTGGGAGTTTTGCTACCGTAACCTCCAGCTGCTATTACAACCAAACTTCAAATATTTACATTGGCGGAACCTACAAAGAAAAGGATCCGAGTGGGGGCTATTACAAGCATGGATACAAATTAGACCAGGTCTTATCTCAAGCTTGACGAGTCAGACAATTAATTTTTTTACTTTAGATTTATGAATATAAGGTTACAGAAAGTGAGTGGTTTTAAATGTAAACACTGTATGGGAAAAATATGTCCCAGTGAACAGATCTATTGTTGTCACACATAAATACAAGTTTTATCTGATCAAGCAGTGGTTAGACAAGTTTGGACTGGAAAATAATGTTTGTTTTTGGATTCCCATTTGCAGGGAACACTTGTCATTGTGTTTGAATAATGACTAAGGCAGCTGGGAGTAAACACATTATCCTAATTATCATGATTATATATATATAACGATTATGCTTATACTTATTATGATTATACTTGACATTTGACCTAGTTTTATACCATCAGAAATTCATCAACTTAAATGCAGGGGGGGGGGGATTTATCAGTTTCTATAGGTGTCAAATCAATGACTCATGATATCTAATATACATATATAGATGTGTATTGTGCTTCTCATAGCACGGTAGAAAATAAAGGCATGCTTCTGTTAGGCTTAGCTTTGTATTTGATTATGGCGGTGACTGAACACCGCTGGCAAGTGTATTGAATACATTATCACACCTTTACTTTCACTGCCCTGCAGTGTTGTTGTCAAAAAGTTCACTAGTTCACATGCAACAAAGGAGTCTCTGCCTTTTTCCGTTACTGTTCCATGTGACAATTATTGTTACTTTTCCTCTTTTGCAACAGCTATGTGGTTTGGCCCTGATCATCCTGGGAATCCTGGTCCAGATAGCCCTTCACAAAACCCTGATGATACAGGATGCATCTGCCTCAGCCCCACTGGTTGTCATCGCAGTGGGTGTGATCATCCTGTTCATCTCCTTCTTTGGCTGCTGTGGTGCTTATAAAGAGAGCCACTGTATGGTCACCATGGTAATACTATTCATAATACTTAATAGATAATACTGTCCAGTCCTTTTTAAGCATACGAAGTTCGGCAGATTTTTTCTTTTTTTCTTTTCTTTTTTGCAACCTGGAAAGAGTTATTGTTCAGTATAGTTAAAACTAATTTGTTAATGTTGTCATCTACATACGTACCTACCTACAAACACTATCAGGTTAAAAAAGAATACCGCTTTAATTAGAATTTTTTTCTATGAGTATAACTTATTTTGTTTTTGTTGTTCTATTCTCATATTATTCAACTAAATTAATACTTGCATGTTTAATACCTTTCCTCCCACCAAGTTTGCTGTCCTTCTCTCTCTGATCATCATTGTTGAAATTGGGGCAGCCATCGCTGGATATATCTTCAGGGGCAAAGTAAGTATATAGTTATTTTTGTGAGAATCCTCAAATTTGACATGTACATGACATAGTCTGACACGTTATTGTGTCCCCTTTTTTGTAGGTGACAGAGGTTGTTCAAAAAAGTCTCACGGAAATGATCACCAAGTACAACAACGGCAGTGAAGAATTCAAAAAAGTTGTCGATCAACTGCAGGAAGATGTGAGTATATCTGTTTACTATCTTGTTGGTGAACATATCATGTTTAATTTCCCTTATGTCTGTTATTGTTTGTAATTAATTCCTCATAATGTGAAAAATATTTATTCAATTTTTTTTGTCAAATTACAAAACAAAGGACATGAGCTGGAAGAAAGTTCTTAACTGAAATAAATGTAGCGTCAGCTAAAGTTCAGGCTAACTTGAAGTCTGTTGGCGTAAGCCGTCATACAGCGCACACACACACTAATCACTAAGACATCTGTTCACAATCAAATATCAGCTCACAAGGGAGGGGGAGGTATTTGTAGGACCTGATGTGAAAGCTAGTTTCTGTGCCTGTTGGATGAGGTGAAAGAAAATGCTCCCACCTCCACCCCAACTGCAAATATGTTTGGCTAATGATTCCAAAAGGGGGATCAATGTATGTGTGTTCCCTGCCTCAGGATGTTCTCCTGGATATGTACAGCAGGGAGCCTCAATATGTAGCAGACCCAACCATGCCAAAACTGATGTACAGTGCATCCGGAAAGTATTCATACCCCTTCACTTTTTTTCCCACATTTTATTATGTTACAGCCTAATTCCAAAATGGATTAAATAAAAAAAATTACTCAACATTCTACACACAATACTGCATAATGACAAAGTGAAAAAAGTTTAGAATTTTTTGCTAATGTATTAAAAATAAAATCACATGTACATAAGTATTCACACCCTTTACTCAATACTTTGAAGCACCTTTGGCAGCAATTACAGCCTCAAGTCTTCTTGAGTATGATGCTACAAGCTTGCCACACCTATTTTGGGGCAGTTTCTCCAATTCTTCTTTGCAGATCGTCTCAAGCTCCAATAGGTTGGATGGGGAGCGTCGGTGCACAGCCATTTTCAGATCTCTCCATAGATGTTCAATCGGGTTCAAGTCTGGGCTCTGGCTGGGCCACTCAGGGACATTCATTGACTTGTCCCAAAGCCACTCCTTTGTTATCTTGGCTGTGTGCTCAGGGTCGTTGTCCTGTTGGAAGGTAAACCTTTGCCCCAGTATGAGGTCCAGAACGCTCTGGAGCAGGTTTTCATCAAGGATCTCTCTGTACATTGCTGCATTCATCTTTCCCTTGATCCTGACTAGTCTCCCAGTTCCTGCCGCTGAAAAACACACCCACAGCATGATGCTGCCACCACCATGCTTCACTGTAGGGATGGTATTGGCCAGGTAATGAGCAGTGCCTGGTTTCCTCCAGACATGACGCTTGGCATTCAGGCCAAAGAGTCCAATCTTGGTTTCATCAGACCAGAGAATTTTGTTTCTCATGGTCTGAGAGTCCTTTAGGTGCCTTTTGGCAAACTCCATGCGGGCTGTCATGTGCCTTTTACTGAGGAGTGGCTTCCGTCTGGCCACTCTACCATAAAGGCCTGATTGGTGGAGTGCTGCAGAGATGGTTGTCCTTTTGGAAGGTTCTCCCATCTCCACAGAGGAACACTGGAGCTCTGTCAGAGTGACCATCGGGTTCTTGGTCACCTCCCTGACCAAGGCCCTTCTCCCCCGATTGCTCAGTTTGGCCGGGCGGCCAGCTCTAGGAAGAGTGCTGGTGGTTCCAAACGTCTTCCATTTGCGAATGATGGAGACCACTGTGCTCGTTGGGACCTTCAATGCTGCAGACATTTTTTTGTACCCTTCCCCAGATCTGTGCCTCGATACAATCCTGTCTCGGAGATCTACAGACAATTCCTTGGACTTCATAACTTGGTTTGTGCTCTGACATGCACTGTCAACTGTGGGACCTTATATAAACAGGTGTGTGCCTTTCCAAATCATCATCATCATCATCATCATCTTCATCCGCTTTGTCCGGGGTCGGGTCGCGGAGGTAGCAGTTCCAGCAGGGCATCCCAAACTTCCCTTTCCCGGGCCACATTAACCAGCTCTGACTGGGGGATTCCAAGGCGTTCCCAGGCCAGTGTGGAGATATAATCCCTCCACCTGGTCCTAGGTCTGCCCCGCGGCCTCCGCCCAGCTGGACGTGCCTGGAACACCTCCCTAGGGAGGCGGCCAGGTGGCATCCTTACTAGATGCCCGAACCACCTCAACTGGCTCCTTTCTACGCAAAGAAGCAGCGGCTCTACTCCGAGTCCCTCACGAATGGCTGAACTTCTCACTCTATCCCTAAGGGAGATGCCAGCCACCCTCCGGAGGAAACTCATTTCCGCCGCTTGTATCCGCGATCTCGTTCTTTCGGTCATGACCCACCCTTCATGACCATAGGTGAGAGTAGGAATGAAGATAGACCGGTAGATTGAGAGCTTTGCCTTCTGGCTCAGCTCTCTCTTCGTCACAACGGTGCGATAAAGCGACTGCAACACCGCACCCGCTGCTCCAATTCTCCGGCCCATCTCTTGTTCCATTTTCCCCTCACTCGAGAACAAGACCCCGAGATACTTGAACTCCTTCACTTGGGGTAAAGACTCATTCCCTACTTGGAGTAGACAATCCATCGGTTTCCTGCTGAGAACCATGGCCTCAGATTTGGAGGTGCTGATCCTCATCCCAGCCGCTTCACACTCGGCTGCGAACCGATCCAATGAGTGCTGCAGGTCGCAGACCGATGATGCCATCAGGACCACATCATCTGCAAAAAGCAGTGATGCAATCCTCTGCCCACCAACCCGCAGCCCCCTCCCCGCGGCTACGCCGTGAGATCCTGCCCATGAATACCACAAACAGGATAGGTGACAAAGCACAGCCTTGGAGGAGGCCAACCCTCACCGGAAACGAGTCCGACTTACTGCCGAAGACCCGGACACAGCTCTCGCTTTGGGAGTACAGAGATTGGATGGCCCTGAGTAGAGACCCCCTCACCCCATACTCTCGCAGCACCTCCCACAGTATCTCCCGGGGAACCCGATCATACGCCTTCTCCAAATCCACAAAACACGTGTAGACCGGATTGGCATTCTCCCAGGCCCCCTCAAAGATCCTCGCGAGGGTAAAAAGCTGGTCCGTTGTTCCACGGCCAGGCCGGAAACCGCATTGTTCCTCCTCAATCCAAGGTTCGACTATCGGTCGAACCCTCCTTTCCAGCACCCTGGAGTATACTTTCCCGGGGAGGCTGAGTAATGTGATGCCTCTGTAGTTGGCACACACTCTCCGGTCCCACTTTTTGAACAGGGGAACCACCACCCCGGTCTGCCACTCCTTAGGTACTGTCCCCGACTTCCACGCAATGTTGATGAGACGTGTCATCCATGACAGTCCCTCAACACCCAAAGCCTCCAGCATTTCTGGGCGGATCTCATCAACCCCTGGGGCTTTGCCACTGTGGAGTTGTTTGACTACCTCAGTGACCTCCGCCAGGGAGATTGATGCTGATCCCCCATCATCCTCCAGCCCTGTCTCTACTATGAAGGGTGGGTTTGTCGGGTTCAGGAGTTCCTCAAAGTGTTCCTTCCACCTCCCAATCACCTTGTCAGTTGAGGTCAACAACGTCCCATCCTTACTGTATACAGCTTGGATGGTTCCCTGCTTTCCCCTCCTGAGGTGTCGGATAGTCTTCCAGAACCGCTTTGGTGCCAGCCGAAAGTCCTTCTCCATGGTTTCTCCGAACTCCTCCCACACCCGCTGCTTTGCTTCTGCCACGGCCGAGGCTGCAGTCCTTCGGGCCTGTCGGTACCTTGCAACTGCCTCCGGAGTCGCCCGGGATAGCATGTCCCGGAAGGCCTCCTTCTTCAATCGGACGGCTCCCCTGACCACCGGTGTCCACCAGGATGTTCGAGGGTTACCGCCCCTTGAGGCACCTAAGACCTTGAGACCACAACTCTCAGACACAGCTTTAGCAATGGAGGCTTTGAACATCGCCCACTCCGGTTCAATGCCCCCAGCCTCCACAGAGATGCCAGAGAAGCCCCGCCGGAGGTGTGAGTTGAAGGCCTCCCGGACCGGGGACTCCTCCAGACGTTCCCAGTTCACCCGCACTACACGCTTGGGCTTACCAGGTCTGTCCAGAGGCTTCCCCCGCCACCTGACCCAACTCACCACCAGATGGTGATCGGTTGACAGCTCTGCCCCCCTCTTCACCCGAGTGTCCAAAACATATGGCCTCAGGTCCGATGATACGATAACAAAATCGATCATCGACCTTCTGCCTAGGTGCTCTGGTACCAGGTACACTTATGAGCATCCTTATGTTCGAACATGGTGTTTGTTATGGCCATTCCATGACTAGCACAGAAGTCCAATAACAAGCCACCACTCGGGTTCAGATCGGGGAGGCCGTTCCTCCCAATCACGCCTCTCCAAGTGTCTCCATCATTGCCCACATGTGCGTTGAAGTCCCCCAGCAAGACTACAGAGTCCCCCTCAGGAGCCCCATACAAGGCTCCATCCAGGGTCTCCAAAAGGCCGAATACTCCGAACTGCTGTTCGGTGCATAGGCACAGACAACAGTCAGAGTTTTCCCCCATGACCCGCAGGCGTAGGGAGGCGACCCTCTCGTCCACTGGGGTGAACTCCAACATAGAGGCACTTAGCCGGGGACTTGTGAGTATCCCCACACCAGCCTTGCGCCTCTCACCCTGGGGAACTCCGGAGAAGAATAGAGTCCAACCCCTATCCAGGAGTGAGGTCCCAGAGCCGAGGCTGTGCGTAGAGGTAAGCCCCACCAGATCCAGCTGGTAGCGCTCCACCTCCCGCACAAGCTCCGGCTCCTTCCCTCCCAGAGGTGACGTTCCACGTCCCCAAAGCCAGCCTCTGCCACCCGGGTCCGATCCGTCAAACCTCTGCCTTCACTGCCACCTTTCTGGCAGCGCACCCGACCCCCTTGGTTTTTCCCGCGGGTGGTGAGCCCACGGGACGGAGAAGAAGAGATGTTGGTGTTGTCCACGTTGCTTTTTCAGGCTATGCCCGGCCACCAGGCGCTCGCTGACGGGTCCTCCTCCTGGGCCTGGCTCCAGAAGGGGACCCCGGGCTTCCTCCGGGCCGGGTATCATCCTCTCTTGTAGTTCTATTCATGAGGGTTTTTGAAATCCTGTCCAATCAATTTAATTTACCACAGGTGGACTCCAATCAAGTTGTAGAAACATCTCAAGGATGATCAGTGGAAATGGGATGCACCTGAGCTCAATTTTGAGTGTCACAGCAAAGGGTGTGAATACTTATGTACATGTGATATAAATTTTTTTTATTTTTAATACATTTGCAAAAAATTAAAAAAAACTTTTTTCACTTGGTCATTATGCGGTATGGTATGTAGAATGTTGAGATTTTTTTTTTTATTTAATCCATTTTGGAATTAGGCTGTAACATAATAAAATGGAAAAAGTGAAGGGGTATGAATACTTTCCGGATGCACTGTATATTCATACTTAATAAATTATTATTATGTTTGTCTGACTGAACTTATATTAGAAGCATTAATTAGTAAGGCCATTGCATTACATTAGTTTGTAGATGTTTACTTCCAAATTAGTGACCTTTCAGCTGCTTGTCCATCCATAATTTCCTTCTGTAGTGTAGCAGAATGAAATTTAACCAAAGGCCTTGTGCACTTTGTTGAACCTTGAGGTTAGGGTAGGAACAAGCGATGATTTCCTTTTACACTATTTTCCGGTAGTATTGTGGGATTTAACTTTTTTAATCCTAATTTCCAAGTCATACAAAAACATTTTTTATAAATATAATTGCAAAAATTATACTTTGTCTCTTTTGGGAAGCACTTTCATGAATGTTAAGTCCAAACCAAAATGAATCTGGTCATCAAGAGCTTAAAATTTGTTTAAATTGATATTGAAACTGAAGGTCCAATTAACAATAAGTAGTATCAATTTCACAAAGGTAACCATCATGTATATGGGCAGGTGCCCAAAAGTATAAATCACATTTTTCTGCTTTATTTAGTGGAAATGTTGTGGGGTCCACAATTCATCCGACTGGGTTCACTTCAGGCCTGACTCAGCCTCTGTGCCTGACTCTTGCTGCGTAAATGTCACTGCACGCTGTGGAGTTGGAAGCATGACCAACGCAACCGTAGTGCACCAGGAGGTGAGTACTGAGAGGAATTTAGTGGTCAAGAAAGTAAACTTATTTCTTCCAATATCTATTATATACACAAAGCAGGAAGAAAATGACACTATCAAGATAACCCTGGTTGCCTTTTATTTTGGTGAAATAAAAAATGCAATATAGGTATATTATAAAAAAAAAAGTATACGAATATTTAGTTGTTTCTATTAAACAGGGATGCCAGACTGTAGTGGAGGAGCAACTAAAGAGCAACATCCAGTGGGTCATTGTTGCAGCTCTAATTATTGCTTTCCTGCAGGTATGTAAAAGAAAAGACAAACATTTACACCACATTCATACAGTTGCTAAGATCATGTAATTGGACGTTCATTTGATACCGTTCACTTAAAGCAAGTCAAGCACATTTCAATGCAAATTTTTAACTGTTGAATATTTTGAATAAAAGAATTATGAGTTTGCTTTCACATATGACACACACACACACACAAATCAAATGACTCAGGTAAGCTAATGGCAGTTTGTTTCACATTTATTTTGTTTTGGTTTTCAAGGTCATGGGAATCATCTTCTCCTGTATGCTAATGAGAGAAATTCGCAATGGCTATGAAGTCATGTGATAGACTCCTTCTGTCTATCCGTCTCGTAATGAATGATTCCGAACTCTAGCCAAGTCGGTTGATAGCGTTATGTATGTATAACTTTTTGATGTATAGACAGAAAAATGTATCGTATTGCTAATCAATGATTGGAATTTCATTATTATTATTGTCAATATGTAGATTACTTTTTAGAATGGCAAAATGTAAAGCTAGAAGTTTAATAGCAACAATTTGTTTTTGCACTGGTGTCTAGAGGTTTCTTCAGCTGTGGTTTGGAGTTGTTTTTTAAGAATGTTTTAGTATATATTCTGGACATACTATCAAATTGATTCTGTATGCCTTGCTGGTTTCTATTTTTATTAAAGAATCTTTAAAGTAAATTTTCTAGTTTCAATGACTGTTAGTGAGAACAGGAATATTACACCCAGAAAAAGGTTTTATTTTACAAATGTAATTCTTGCTGTACATAACATTTACACAGCAACACAAGGATATAAAACAGCTGAGTGGAAGAATCTTGAGTTTTTTAATGTTATAAAAAACATTTGGATTCTCAGCCTAACTAATCATTTATAAGTGCGTTGTACCAGCTTGTTTTGGAAAGGCAAGCCGCAGACATTTCCTATTTGTGAACTCGTCAAAACAATGTCCTGGTAAATATTGTCAGTATGAATTGTATTTATCTTCTACAAATATTGAACATTCTATAAAACAAAAAGTAAACAATGTGGTTCAACAAGTAGTTTTTGGTTCTATTGCAATAACTGTGCAGATGCTCAAAAGCTTGTAATTATGCAACAGAAATAGTTGGTGCCACAACACCCAATTGAAATGTGTATTCCGCCTTATACCAGCCACTTTAACAAACTTTTATAATATTGTTGTTCTTGACTGCATAGATATGTGAAACAAGATCACAGGCATTTATTACTGCATATATTGTAAAAAAAATAAGACACGCCATATGATCTGACCAAATAAAAATTTAAATTAAAAAAGCGACCATTCCTGGCTCACTTTGTCTGTCTGTCATTAAAGAGAGTTGGAATGTATCCAGACAAACTACTTTTTGTCCTTTACCTGCTCCTCTCATTTGACAAGCAACACATTAGCCAGTGATAAACCCACTGCTACGAAAGTTCTATTTCGCTGCAATATGTTCGATAGATTTCGGTGTCAGAAATCTGACCATGCACGTTAAAGAGTCCAGATAGAGCCATAACATGGTAACTCATGTCACACAAAGTAAGTTACGACAATATTATTCAGTGTATAAGTAAAACGATACATTCATCAAAAGTGAGTATTCTACAAGCTTGACAATATTTCCTTGGCAGTTAGCAGATGTCAATACTTCTTAGGAAGTCACCTCATCCAGGATATGAATTTCGGGGAAAATGTGAAAAGGGAAAAGGCAAATTGCAGTGTGTTCTTTCCGGTCAGTGGCCCTTTGGGTAGTTGGCTGACAGAAACACCATGCTGTGCAAAAGAAGAGAGCCCTCAGACTCTGTGAAAGAAAGTTATAGAGATTAAGAGTAGTAAAAACGACCAAGTAAAAAAATATACATTGAAATGTATACAGATCAGGTGTAGTATTAGAGTAATGGCAAATCAATCAGCAAAGTAAAACAAATAAAGTGAAATAAATTGCACTAAAGTCATAATTATTATAAACCTTTCAAGGCTGTAGAGAGCTGTAGCCACTGTGACAACCATTCACGGCACTGATTGGCGTTGAGGTCTACAGAGTTCAAACCTCTGACAAAACAAGCCTGAGGAGAGAACAAGGCAAAAAACAAATGATCATTCTGTGAAAAAATGCCATCCAGAAGCTAAATGTCCTATTCTATTGCATCTGCAAACATCCAATTTGAATGCGATGCAATTCACAAGACGTCGCTATGTAACTCGGACCTGTTTCAGCTCCTCGTCACTCAGCTGATGTGGGCCCAGCTTGCAAAGGGCACGATCAAGCTGGAGCAACTCCAAGGCGTGGCTACTCAACCGATTGCCAATCAGGAAAGAAGGGAGGCGGGGTGTCAGAAAGAGCAAGGGGCAGATGTGCCTCTGGTTGGTCATAGAAATAAAGAACAAAAAACATTGTCGTGACCAGGACAGGATAAGTATATTTATTACTATTTTGGTGGTAAGGGTTACGTTGTTATTGTTTTTTTTCTTCTGACCATCTGATTTGCACTTAGCCTCTTGATACCCAGAGGAGGTCCAGAGAATAGTCCCCGAACAGCCTGAATTTCAGACACGGTGGGATGGGCTCCACTTTGCACCTACAAATTACATTTATATCATCTTTCTACTGTCAGCTTGAATGTGTGATTTATCTCATTTATTTAAAGTTAAATGTTGTCTTTGGGGTTCCTCTACCTTTCTGCAAAGTTCTTGCAGACAACTCTGGAGGCGAGAGTCTTTCACCTGGGAACCTTCCCTCGACAGCCGCTTTAATACTAGCCAATGGTACTGGGCCCTTTGGGCATGGTACAGACCCTGGAAGTTCCTATGCTGCTCGAGGGTCCAGAAGTGACGCACCAGGAGCTGGCGGGGGAAAAGGTACCTAGCAGTGAACAAGACAGGAGGGTAGCAGAAAGAGGGGAGGCACGTGGAGTGATGGGGGAGCATTTAAACAAGAGGGAAGATTGGGATGGAGTTTGAATACATTACTGGATACAATGTATCATAATAAAACACCATAATAAATAACTTAATATATGACTTCCAAATCCTATTAATTCTAGTATTTATTTGTGGGATACAAATATAAAGGGGTGACTTGAGCATATACTATATAAAAAACTCACATTAGGACAAAAACAAGGTAGTTGGCAAAGGGAGGAATAGATATCAGCACCAGTGGAACAGCTTTGAATACGTCTCTGCGAAACTGAGAAACACATTAGAATTAAGATCCAAACTAAATGAGCATTAGAGGGATGTCAGTACCAAGTACAGGGGAAATAACACCTTTGTTTCCAAATTATTATTAAAACATCAGGAAAGTAAATGTTTAAACCCCTACAGAAAATAAAACGCTCATGACCCACCTGCCTTAGCTTCTCCATGTCCCGGTATGGCAAGTCCTTCACTTGCATTCCATGTGTGGCCATCCTCATTTTTATCACCCTTATATCTTTGGCATCTTGAAAGAGGAGCCTGAATCCTGAAAAACAGCAGCAAGACATGCTGGCTTACTTTTATGGGTGATTTTGTTATTAAACCTAGTTTGTAAGTAGTATAAAATAAATAACGCTACTAAGGAAAAAAAATTATAATTTGTGGATGCAGGGAAAGGGGAGACTACCTTTCACAAAAGTGTGATAAAGTTGATAAAACCGAGGAAATCGTCTTTTAAGGAAACTCTCATATTTGTAGTTTGCCCTTTGGACCATTGAGGACACATGCTGACCGATCCCTTGTCTAGTTTTGGAAGATGAGTAGTTTCTACAGAGGGGCAAACTGTAAAGCAGAAGGTACAACAAATCTATTAGATTAAGCATTTCGTCATGAGGCTTTGCCAAAGTGCTATTCACACTAGATAACATTGTCATCAATATTCAAATGTGATAATGATCGTTGATGAAATTCGTTAACTGCATGTTTTCTTATCCAGTCTGATTTTGTTGTTAGACAATCAAATTGGTAAAGCCAAACCAAAACCAAGTCAATAAATTATGTTAGTTAGCCAAATATGGTCTACTTCTAATTAGCTGGCAGATACTTGCCACATTGCAACATAATTAAAGATCTAATTCAAGATGGCCAACACCTGATTTTTTTTCATGACTGCGACCGGTTTGTTTTTAAAACCTGGATTGTCTGGACAAAGAAATGAGTGTCTGGGAAAATAAAGTAAGTGGCACAACCAGCCAGCACTAGTATAGTAGCTAAGACATGGAATTCATTTACACGACTATGTACGTCCAGAGCCAAATAACTCATCATGGATAAATGTTTCCCCTGGCTCCAAACCATACCAACTACTACGTTTGGAGCAGTATACACTACACCCAAGGCAATTTCACTATGCATGCAATAAGAAACTAATAGAATGTGTTATTTGGGTAAAAATCAGCACAGGCCTCAGTTAAGTACAGTACAAAATGTATAATGTGCCCTAAAGACTGGTCCAATTGTAATTCATTATTTATGCCTATACGCAGTAGACATGTATGTGGACTAGACAGGGATGTAGAATGAAATCGAGCTGTAGCTTAAAAATTTGCAGTCCTAGAAAATACAGTCCTAGGGAACAAGGAAAAACACTTCACATGGGGATGGTGTAAAATCAAACATGCCAGTTAAAGCCCAATAGGCAATTTTTTTTTAGATTAAAGGGGTCCTATTATGCAAATCTTTTCAGGTTCATACCTATATTTAGGAGTTCTACTAGAATAGGTTTACGCATTTTTATGTTCAATAATTAATTTTTTCCAAACTGCCTGGATATGCAGCACCTCTATTCACCCTCTGAAATGCTCCGTTTTAGCTCCTGTCTCTTTAAATAAATGCATAACTTGCAAACATTTAACGATTAGGCTTCAAACAATCATATTAATTGGGATTCGTGCGTGGCATAAATATGGGTTGACAGGGGGATGAGGACGTGAGCAACAATTCTCAATGTGACATATTTCGTTTCACTTTTGTGACTGTTAGCCTATATTCCCTTTTTAATTCCAACCTTGGTAATAAAGTAGGTTAATATATTTCCCCGCCTTGCATATAGGCTATGAAACTTTTTTTGTCTTTTCCTAAGTCCTTATGAATTCTCCTTCATATTTCTCCTTCACCTCATGACGTTTTCCCTGGGGGTTAAGTAAAAGTACATTGTGAAAGTCATTAGGACGTACTTTATTGGACTATTCGGATCCAGCTATAGCCCATTCTTTGATCGTGATAGCGATATGCAGTGACCACAAGCATTCTGCATGTCTTCTTTGCTATGGTTAGGGAAAAATAATTACACAATAATTAAGCAAATGGTAGGGGTCTCCAAAATCACCTCCTACAGATAAACTGCCTCTAGTAAGCTAACTTTAAAGGGGACCTATTGTAGTTTTTGGGTTTTCCCCTTTCCTTTGGTATGTTATATAGCTTTTTGTGCATGTAAAAGGTCTGAAAAGTTACAAAGCCTAGTCCACGCCAAAGGGAGCTACTCTCTCACAGAAAACACTGCTCCTGAACTGCCTGAAACGCCTTGTTTGTAGTCTGGCGTTTTCTTCCGTAATTTATCAATGTCACTAAGTAATACATTTGAATAATGTTTGGCACGCCCTCAACCAGAGGGGCCCCTTTAATAATAATAATAATAATAATAATAATAATAATAGGGTCCCTTTAAATACTGCTATTGCCTAGTTTTTGGGTTGTAACATCTCGCAGCCTCTGTATGCACAATGAATTGATCTGCTCATGACATGACATGACATGACAGGTAGATCAAGATAAACAACTAATATCGGCGCCATTGTTTGGGCTGTAGGTTAATAGGCCAAATTCTGTAGCAACCACGGAAATGCCAACGCCAAAAAAGGGCCGGGCGCACCGTCTGAAAGCGGATGGGGTTAGAACTGTCCAAAAAAGCTCAAAATTGTATCTTGGCATTTGTCAGCGTCAAGTCTTGTGGAAGCTTTCTAACATACGCCAAACATTGGGAGATATTTAAAATGACTCTGAGACGTGAAACGAAACATTGTTCAAACCCTCAAGCTGTCAGAAATGAGAGAGTAGCCTATTTGAATTGCACGCTGTCCAGGTTTTATTTAGTCGTTTGAAGTCGGTTGCATGGTGGAAATTTGGTCTAAGGAAGTAGGCAACCATGCGCGAGACTTTAGGTCGAGTCAAGAGATCTAGGTTATTAACTTCACAGTTTATAGGTGTTTCTCCATTTAATTTGCAACTACATTTGAACGACTTATGCATTTTAAAAGGTGGACAAGTCAACACAAAGCGTGAGAGCCAGCAATGTAGTACTAGTATAACTACGTATTCACTACAGTGTTATTAAAGTTTGAACTTAAGAAAAAAGAATGTACTACCTTTTTCGAGAATTAGCTCTGATAGAGGAGAAAAGAACAGCTGTCATCCCATCTATTCCGGTTCCATAAAGTACAGCACAAGCTGAACGATTGTACAGACTCGCACAGGACAGCGCCATCTTGACAAGGACTGTGCTGCTACAAGTGGTGCCCTGTAGCCATTGGCTGGTCAAAAAAAAACCGTAAAGCTCCTAATGGTTGGTGCGCGGAAAATATTTAATTACCGTGCATGACAACCGTGATGAAATTAATGTGTACGCTCTCATGCCGTCATGGACTCCTTGCTCCACCAACTCTACCTTCGAAAATGTTAGTATTTTTGCCCAGACTCAGACTGTAATGCTATCACTTGAAAAGGTTGTCCAGAAATCAGTGGCCTCGACTGTTAGTTTTGATTTTATTGTTTAAGCGAAGTTTCTGTATTTTCATGAATTGTATAAATGTGAATGCAACTTATTAATCTTTTCTACCAAAGTAGTTGTCAAACTAATATTTACAATATTTCCCTATCCACACGGCAGAAAAAAATCGTCCGCAGGAAATAGTTTTGCACCCGCTAGTGGCTAGATTTTGTAGCAGGCCATTGCCATTGGCCACTTTATTTCTAGGCACGGCTACGGCATCGGCGTCCACGCGACAGCTAGCAAACTGCCTAGGCAACTGACGTCGTTGCAAGTCAGCGGCCTTCGAAGTTCAAGATTATCTCATTTGAGTGTCCACAACCGCCAGTCGCCAGTCACTTGACGGATTCTTTAAAAGTATAGGGGTTAGTATGCTCTTTGTAAAGTTGTCTTATGACTTTTTTCTTGCCGGCAGGACGACTTGACCCGATTTCTTCTTTATTTTTTCTTTCCTCTTTTAGTTTGCGTTCGTAATAATTTATGCACCTAGCCTAATACTGGGCCAAGTCAGAAGAGAAGTAAAGTCAGAATGTGCTAAGTTGTAGAAAGTAATTTCTGACAAATTAATGCACCACTAGTGTAGGACAGTGTTTTACGGTATTTAATTATAGATTCATTCTCCGTCATATGTGCTTGCCTTAGACTTTGCTAGCTTAGAGATTTAATGGATATTTTAATGTTGCGGGAATATTGTTTTGAAGCCTTTCTCTTTCAGCTTTGTGTTGCAGTGTCAGTGTGGCTACAATCTGCAGAAATGTCTACGACTATCAAATTTGGCTCCAGTTGCGGTCCAACAAAAACGCTAATTGCAGAGACAATACCGCTCTGGGAGGAAGATGCAGGTGAAGGCAGTCTCAATTGACATGTCTTTTTTTTTTCTCACACCGAGTGGGGGGTTTTATAAAAGTCACCAAAAACTGATTCCTGATTAAAAAATCTCCAATAGATGGAAAAGATGCCTGTGATCCAGACAAACTTTTCCAGTGTCCATATGATAAGAACCACCAGATCCGTGCCTGCCGTTTCCCTTACCATCTTATTAAGTGCAGAAAAGTGAGTATACTGGTTCAATGGCAAAGTATTAGTGCTAGCCCTTGTCAGCTCTGTCATTTCAGATGCACTGGGGAGAGTCTTGAAGTCAAGAGAGCCATCAGCTCTGTTGTTTCAGATGCACTGTGGAGAGTCTTGAAGTCGAGAGCCATCACAAACTGAACTAGCAGTTTTTTTAGCTATTTCGATTACTCATTATAGGTTTATCCTGCCTCTAAAGGTCAAGCAGTTCCAACCGTTGACTTACATTTTGTAAAGTGTTCAGCTTTCCCACAATAATAATACAAATAAATAATTTCCTCAACTATATTGTATCCGAACAATTAGCACAAATAACTGCTATCATCAGTATATATGTGTGGTGCTGAATGTAAACTGTGTATAGATGCACCGGAGTGAATATAGCCACAGTGGTGATTGCTTTTCTTGCAGTTTGCTTAGAATGGGTTATATTAGCATTTTCTTTTCAGAATCATCCCAAACTGGCCAGTGAATTAAAAACATGTCCTTTTAATGCTCGTCACCTGATGCCAAAGCATGAGCTGTCGCATCACATTGCCAACTGCGTTGACCGAAGATCTGTTAACACTGAAGATTGTAAGAGCCCCATCCTTTTGTCTTTAATTTGATTAAATTGACAACATCCATGTACATTTTGGACACAAAGTGAATGGGAAGGTGTCCAAACATTTAACTGATACTTGATAATGTAGATGTGTTTTGTATTCCTATACCAGTTGTTATTTTTACTTCCCCAGCCAGCCGGTTATCATTTTAAAACTTTAATGTTGTGAGCCTGTACTGGAATTATCTGTTGTAAAAAAATATATATATTCAGTATATGTTATGTGTATTACAGTGGGTAGTGCTGAGGTTCAAAGTAAATGGCAGGTTCCTGTGAGTACATGGACAAACCCAAACACTGATGAGGATTGGGATAAAGGTCAGTAATATCTGGGCATTTGTTTGATCAAAACAACCTGTAGGATTCTGTGACCACACTTACAATTATGTTGTTTTTTCAGTATGCATGCCTTGGAAAAGGGTCTCTAAAAAGCGTTGTTTAGAATCGCCTACTATGTATACTAAATATGATGTAAAATGTGAATGAAGTATGCCAATGGCATATTATGAAATTTAATACGAAAAAAAAATTCAAAATGACCATACTAGAATTAGACATTATGAGTATACAAGAGATGTTGCAATACTATGCTTCACGCTCCAAAATGCAATGCGGCAAATTCTGTCTGGCTTTGACAAAAAAAAAAAAGACCATGTGATTGTAGTACTGCAAGTCTGGGTTCTGGTCACATGTTCCAGTTTACTAGACTAACAATTGAGGCGAATCTTTGTAAAACGTAGTATGCTAGATTTCAGATTCAGTATGCAGTATACAGTATGTACTAATTGAGTGTACATAGTATTTAAGTATGTGGTTCGGAACATAGCAATCAGGAATTTTACTTTCTTCTCCAGAGGCAGATGATGTCACGGCTACTCCCTTTGTTTGGGGCGTATCCACTTCACTAATCAATAAGACCAAGTGAGTATGCCTGAACCAAGTTGCTTATTGCTGGAGTAGTCCTATACTGCTTGTGTTTTATTGTTGTTTTTTTACCTTCTCCTGTTGAAAGCACTATTTTTGTAAGTCACTTTGGATAAAAGCGTCTGCTAAATGAATGTAATGTACAGTGCATCCGGAAAGTATTCACAGCGCTTCACTTTTTCCACATTTTGTTATGTTACGGCCTTATTCCAAAATTAATTAAATACATTTTTTTCCTCAAAATTCTACACACAATACACCAAAATGACAACGTGAAAAAAGTTGAGATTGGTGCAAATTTATAAAAAATAAATAACTAAGAAATCACATGTACACAAGTATTCACAGCCTTTGCTCAATACTTTGATGCACCTTTGGCAGCAATTATAGCCCCAAGTCTTTTTGAATATGATGCCACAAGCTTGGCACACCTATCTTTGGGCAGTTTCGCCCATTCCTCTTTGCAGCACCTCTCAAGCTCCATCAGGTTGGATGGGAAGCGTCGGTGCACAGCCATTTTCAGATCTCTCCAGAGATGTTCAATCGGATTCAAGTCTGGGCTCTGGCTGGGCCACTCAAGGATATTCACAGAGTTGTCCTGAAGCCACTCCTTTGATATCTTGGCTGTGTGCTTAGGGTCATTGTCCTGCTGAAAGATGAACCGTCACCCCAGTCTGAGGTCAAGAGCGCTCATGAGCAGGTTTTCATCCAGGATGTCTCTGTACGAGCTGCATTCATCTTTCCCTTGATCCTGACTAGTCTCCCAGTTCCTGCCGCTGAAAAACATCCCCACAGCATGATGCTGCCACCATCATGCTTCACTGTAGGGATGGTATTAGCCTGGTGATGAGCGGTGCCTGGTTTCCTCCAAACATGACGCCTGGCATTCACGCCAAAGAGTTCAATCTTTGTCTCATCAGACCAGAGAATTTTGTTTCTCATGGTAGAGTTCCTCAGGTGCATTTTGGCAAACTCCAGACGGGCTGCCATGTGCCTTTTACTAAGGAGTGGCTTCTGTCTGGCCACTCTACCATACAGGCCTGATTGGTGGATTGCTGCAGAGATGGTTGTCCCTCTGGAAGGTTCTCCCATCTCCACAGAGGAACACTGGAGCTCTGTCAGAGTGACCATCGGGTTCTTGGTCACCTCCCTGACCAAGGCCCTTCTCCCCCGATTGATCAGTTTAGACGGCCGGCCAGCTCTAGGAAGAGTCCTGGTGGTTAAAAACTTCTTCCATTTATGGTGTGCAACTGTGCTCATTGGGACCTTCAAAGCAGCAGACATTTTTCTGTACCCTTCCCCAGATTTGTGCCTCGAGACAATCCTGTCTTGGAGGTCTACAGACAATTCCTTTCTTACTTCATGCTTGGTTTGTGCTCTGACATGCGCTGTCAACTGTGGGACCTTATATAGACAGGTGTGTGCCTTTCCAAATCATGTCCAATCAACTGAATTTACCACAGGTGAACTCCAATTAAGCTGTAGAAACATCTCAAGGATCAACAGTGGAAACAGGATGCACCTGAGTTCCATTTTTTGCTTTATGGCAAAGGCTGTGAATACTTATGTACATGTGATTTCTTAGTTATTTATTTTTAATAAATTTGCATAAATCTCAAAAAAACCTTTTTCACGTTGTCATTATGGTGTATTGTGTGTAGAATTTTCAGGATAAAAATGAATTTAATACATTTTGTAATAAGGCCATAACATAACTAAATGTGGAAAAAGTGAAGCGCTGTGAATACTTTCTGGATGCACTGTAATTCTCAGGCTTAACAGTGTAGCCCCCTTTGTCTCCTCAGGATTTCCAATGGACAAAATCTGTCTTCTATAGCTATTTTTGAACAATATGCTAAATATTACTACATCTAGATTTTGTTTATTAGGGTTGCACAACGTACACTGCCTTGCTATAACTCAATAAAAATATTTTAAGCATATTCTGCAATACAACATTGTTCTGTAACTGTGTACTGCACAACAGTTGATTGTTCTTTAGATGTGACGTCCCCCCCGTCCCTCGAATCACTTTTTTTTTTAAATCTTGCATTAACATAACTGACCATAAAGCGCCTCTATGCAACTTCTTTGTATAAACGGATTATCAATACCTTTCTACAGTTTGCACATTGTAATGTCTATTGGAGAATGTAAAAATTGCTGTTGAGATCGGTTCTCTTGAAGTCCCAATATTTAACACAAATTTTGTCTGCCACCGGTTACGATCTCCCACTGAACAGTGACGAATTGCTTTATGGCACAAAGAAGTGTGTCACTAAATCAGGAAGAGAAAATCGTACTTGGAGTATAGTCGTTGATTGTTCTAGCAACTTGCAGTGACCACGAGCATTCTGCACAACGGTTTGGTAAAAATAATTACACTAAGCAAACGGTAGGGCTTCACAAAACCAGAAACTACATCCAGCCGATTTTAAATATGTTTTCTTTTCAGAGTTGAACCGAGCACAACACATAACCTTACCCCTGGACTCCGTGCTCCACGAACTCTACCTTGGAAAATGTGTGAGTTCTGTTTGTTTTATTGTCTTATCTGCATTATTTCTCAATGTAATTGGAGCACACAAAAATTACTTTGCCTTGACATGTCTTTAGGGACAACGTTTGATCTGATCTTGCACTTATCTACATGTGTTCTTTTAATATTCTCATTTTTAGAGATATCAGAAGAATTTGAAGCCAGCTGTTCCTTCGTTTTACAGTGCATGCCAAATTTTAAGTGTTTCAAAATATTTTGTGTTTTCTTTTCACATTGAGTGTTTCAGAGCCATAGTACATCTTCAAATCTTATTGTACCAGTTTTTCAGGCACACCAGCTTCATATCCCTTAGTTTAGCTTCAGATAAAAGGGGTTTGTAAGTTTGTAACTTTTGCTTCGCTTTCTAATGTGGATGTTTGCATTTGCATAAAATACTTTTTTTCTTAAGCATGCAAGTCTTCAGGAAAATTAATTTCTGATAGCCTATTTAAACAGTAATATTTGATAAAGTAGCATATTTGATTTAAAAAAGTTTCTAAATGTTTCAATCTTAGCTTATTTGCTGACATTATATATACTAGTGCACATATGTAGTTGCAGCGATACTTTAGTGAGTGTGTGTTATAGCCTTATATAACTGCATCCACAGTATCAGACGGTTTCTGGGTGATACAGTAACCTTATCAACCTTCCTGACCCACTAGCGCCCATGTTTCTGTTCTGTGTAACTCAACACTCATTTCACTCGTAACACTTTGTGTCAATTATGTGCCTTTCAAACTCTATACATGAGCTTACTAACACAGAATTCCAATGACACAATCGTAAGGAGGGAGCTAATTTCAACCAAGCTAGATCCGAGTAGTAACAAAATAAATAAAACTATTCCTTTTACGTACATGCTTTTGGGTTATTGTATAATGGATATTGTAGGTTCATATCTTTTCTATGGATACATATTTACACGTTTTCCTTAATTTGTAGGATCACACAACCTGTCATTTGGTGCTTGCTATTAAATGACCACTTGATGGCGGTATACATCAATTATTTAATCTAGTTCCTGAAAAGGCCTGAGAGAGACGCTCGCTTGCAATTCGCACAGTTCTTAACCATTCAGTTTATGCATTTTATAAACTTTAACATTTTACTTTTTTTGCATGAATCAACGTTTAATGAATCTTACAGTAACACACAACCAAACTTGTCTCATACCTCTTTCACATTTAGGCAACTACAAATACAGGAAACCTTTTTTTTTTTTTTTTTAATGTAAAAACTTTTCTCAACCTCCAGTTGAGTCTTGGTATCAGTTACCCGGAGGGGTGCCAAGTGTTGTGTTAATCCCAGTGGAAGCTGGCCCTGCCAACACACTGTGTCGTATCTAAGTGGCATTATTGATTTCATGTGATGACTGTCTATTTTTAAACTGGACGCTATTCTTGGACATGTTCAAATGACCAGTGCTCTCCTTCACCCCCCTACCCCCCGCCTGTCACCATCTGGGAATACAAAATACGACTTAGGGGTACATAGTGTACACTGAGGAGGTGGGGTGTATGGCTGGGACAGGAACGTCTCATTTGGCTTGTCAAAAGAGATAATTCATATAGCTTTGATAGCCATATCAGAAACCTATTAATTTGGGTAGCAACATGAGAATATGTGTTGGATCTATCAAAGTTGTTACTCATACATGTCTGTGAAATCTTCTATGCAGTCGCATCTATTTTTAACATTTCTGAATAGTTGTTATAAGTAAATAACACTCAATATAATTATTTCAGTAAGTGGGTCTTGAACCAGCAAGTCTTGGGCTTGGGGAGGCGGCACATCGCGCACAGATCAAAACCCGCATAACCTTTGTAAGCGGAGTGATAGGGACTTTATCCGATTACTCTGGTGTGATGAGTCCTGGTATTTTTCATGACAAGGTTGCCCTACCCTTTAGACGTTATTAGTAGCCTATGTTCCTGTGCCAGGCTGTCTATTTGGTTGTTTGTATGCCAAGTTCTCTCTCAGCTCATCACGCTCTGTCCCCCTCAGCTGCCCACAAGGTACTTTCCCTGGCACTTCGATTTGTCTCTGCTGAGCCAAGGAAAGGAATTGCATAGTATACACAAAAAATGCCTTTTTTGTCACTGAGAGCATTGCCAAATGTTTTATATTTAGCACATTTCATACACCTAGGCAATTGCACGTGTCTAACTTAAATGTTGACGCTGTGTTGGTTTTATCCTAATGCTTTTTTAATATTGTTCCTTTTTTAGTTAAAAATTCTCAGAATTGGTAAACAGGAAGTGTACTGAGCTTAATACAGGTTAGGCCTGCCACAGCACACTGCAGTCTACTCCTACAACTTGCTTATTGCTGCAGTGACAGCACTTTACTTGTCCATATCTTGTTACAAGCACATTATGGTGCAGCTTCCCTTTTGTAAATCACAATGATAAAGAAAGACAAAGGGTGAAAAGCTTTTGATTTGTGAAACACTTCAGAAGTTCTTATGTTGTTTAACATGCTGGCCTTCCCTAAGGGCTCATATACCACCTTTTGCAATTTGGAACTGATCATCAATGCCTCTCAAGACTTGGGAGCGGGCATATCACCAGCAACTCCTAGGGCCTATAAATCCGTAATGGCATTCCCATCCTCCAGCCCAGTCAAAGATCCCTTAAAAGGGTATGCTACACTTAAATGTCTAGGGTTCAATAAGTTCAAACGTTAAGACAGTATTGCTGGTAATCTGCTCTATGCCAAAGTATATTCTGGTTTGTTTAAAAATTCGGCAAAGGATCCAGTAGTTCTACATTAAACCTTGTTGGTTGCTAAAACAAAAGAGATCTTTCAATTAGGAGATTTCAGTCACTACGTAGTGGAAAAATATTAAAAGGGGAAAAAGATATTTAATAGTTTTACATTATTTATTTAATGTGAAGCTGCAAAGTGAAGTTGACTGGCTGTGGAAAAAATAAATGGCCAAGAAATATTAAGACATAACAGGTGTCATAGACAGAAGAACATTAAGTTGGTTATTAACCAAAAATTAAGCACAGATTCAAGATTATGTACATATAGGCTATTGAGAAAATAATTACAGTGCTGTGTGGTTGAAACTGTGTCTGTTATTTTACATGTGCTCATTGCTGCTGTAACAATTGTCCAAAAGTAAAATGTTACGAACATTTTAGTTTCAGTCAGCAACTCCCAGGATTTAAACATTGATCCAGGATTTAAACATTGAACCAGAATATTTGCTAGATATAAAACAAAAAATACGACTGCTTTCAAAAGCCCTATAAACATGCTATGTATGCCCTGTAGATCACTGAGAGTCCTGTAAATTAATACGGAAGTGCAATTTCATCAACTCCAACCTTCCTATATTCATTGCTTCAGAAATGTATTGGCTGAACTTACATTTATGACACATGATTGGTAGAAACTAAGACTTTCTTGGCCTTATCTCTACATAGAAACAGTCTGCTTTGGTCCACGTTAGCCATTGGATACAGGGCAGCATACTGGTTATTGTTGGTGGAAAATCTTTTAAGCAATATTGTACCCAGGGCCTCACAACCTGAAAGTCTCAAAAGCCCATTTGCAACCATTAACCAACCTTAATCTGCTTTCACCACCTTCCAGTTTGGAAGAATGTAACTTGTACAGTTTGTACAGAACGTTGGCTCTTGTATCATGGCTTTTACTCTAAAAAGTATTATTTACTGAAACCGACAATTTCAACGTGATACGTTTTATAAGCATGTTGTTAATATTATCCAAAGCAATTCGTTTAAAAGAAAAGGCATGTACCCAGAAAAATCTCTGCTTGATAAACCATCAGTATATTGGCACAGAAAGGAACACTTTTAAACACAGCACACAAGAATTCACTTGTTAGGAATACTGAACCACTAATCTATTCAACTAGTAGAGATTTGTGATCCTGAAAAAAAATAAACTTTTTGTTTTATTAATTGTACGTGGCTTTAGTTTACTTTTTTTGTACAAAACGTGAGTTTTTCTGATTTAGTCATTCAATCAGAAAGGGAGTGTTTCCATGAATATTTTATCCACTATTGGGGGCGTTGGGACTAGGCCTTCCAGTTTAAGGTAGAATATGCGCTGCAAGCCTTGTGTGCATAATGTCCGTAGCTCAGGCAGTTTTCCAAGCAGCCTAGACAGATAGTTAGGCCGAGAAGAGTTAGAGGCACAGTTGGAGACCTGATCTTTAAGGCAGGTGATAAGCTGATTCTGGAAATCCTCCACACGTTTTGGCTCTTTAAGGCCATGACGGTCTGTAAAAATGAATTACAAAAAGAAAACATTGGAACCCCTTGAAAGGCAAATTTTAGGGCCTATAGAAAGAAACAATGAACTTTTATATACTAAAGTTCCATTCCAGTAATATTTCATAGAAATATGGCTGTAAAAAAAAAAAATATTGCTAACAATACAGCTTGAGCTTGAAGATTATGCTTTGAGTTACTAATTAATTTAAAGTCTAGCATCTCTATTAAGTGCATTTGCAACTGCAGGTGTAAATGTTGCTCTGCTCAACCCATTATAAATTCATGCCACACTTAGTTTGTTAAAGGTTCTCACCAGTAATTATGACCAGGGTTGCGAGGCAGGAAAAGGATGAAACGTCCAGCATCATGCGATGAAGACTCTGAGAGAAGTCCATGATGGAGTCAATCCAGTCGCCAAAGCCTCTGATACATTGCGTCCTGTGAAGTACTGTGCCATTGCAGAAGATCAGCTTGTCTGTCTCTGGGTTGGAGCTTGGATAAAGAAAAGAGTAGTTGGATAAGTATTTCTTAGTATATAGGGTGTAATAACAGAGTATAGTTGAATACGTATTTCTTAGTATATAGGGGAGTATAGTTGAGCAAGTATTTCTTACAGGAAAGAACAATAATCGAGTAAAGGTGAATAAGTATTTCTTAGTATATGAGATATAATTAGAGTATAGTTGAATACGTATTTCTGAGCATATAAGACATTAAATCTGTTATTTCACTCCCAAATACATCTGTGCGTTACTAAAATACAGGAAGTTCAGCAGCTTAAAATATAGCCTATTTTGTGTCTGTCATATATCTGGTTGAATACTAAACGATTCTCACCGGTAGGCAAGTCGCAAAATGAAAAGTTCAACAAACGCTGATTCTAGCAGCAGCTCTTGGTCGTCGGGACAGAAGGCCGAGAATGCTGAGATGCCGTCCGCCCACTTCCTGATCACTTCCATTGAGGCCGTGAGCAGGTCATAGAACTGCCGGACGTCACCGGCATCCTCTTTGTCTGATAGGCTGGCAACAGTTTCCTGGTACTGAGAGGCGAGGCGGGGGGGGGGGGGGGGGGGGGCAGTTATAATCTCCGTTTAAGAGACAGAATGCCCCTCTTTCTGGGTGATACGCAACCAAATGTTCTTAAGAAGCAAATATAATTGTTTCTTAATGTGAATCTATAAACTAGAATAATACATATTGAACTTTTTTTTTATACCTTAGAGTAATCCAGCTGGTTAACCCCAGGGTCTGAGTCGATGTGACCTCTCACCAGTGAGGTCATCATGCTGACCGGAGACCCAGGAGATGTCTGGTCTTGGTTGACTTTAGGCTTCGATGGCAGACGGCCTCTTCGACCTTTGAGGTTGTCCGTTCTCACAACTGTTTACGAGAAAAAAATGAAAGGTTGTTAGGCTGCGGCATGGGTGCATTAAGGTGGGGGGGGGGGGGGGGACAGTTAGTACAGGCACAAGTCATCAGGGCTCCAAGTAATGTTTTGGCTTGTCTTCGTTGTAAATGTGTCTCTGCAAACATTTGTTGCATGTACCTTCCTTCACCATTCCTACAGCTAGGCACTTCTGGAAACGACAAAATTGACAACGGTTCCGCCGCCGCTTGTCAACTGGACAGTCTTTGCTTGCGAGACAAACATACTTGGAATTTTTCTGCACAGTGCGCTGCAAAGTATAACAAAGACCAAAATATGTATGTTAATGATATTATGATAATATAATAAATGTAATTTCTATTTTTTGGTTTAAAGAAGTCGATTTATTTGACTAATACCTATTAAACAAAGATAAAATACTAATATTGTGTTCATTTTGATCACCTTGAAAAACCCTTTGCATCCCTCACAAGTGCGAACTCCATAGTGCTGACAGGAGGCATTGTCCCCACACACTCCGCAGCGGCCCTCGCTTCCGTTTGGGCTTCGTCCTTTGGGCGACATGTTCCCATCTTGTAGTGCTGATGCGTCTAAGCTGCCTTGCTCCAGGGTCAGAGGGGAAAAGGACGAGGGATGCTGCTGTGTCAAAACAAAAGGATCCTGCTCCGCTAACTGGGAGTGGCCCATAGGAGACAGGTCCTCTGCAGAACCAGTGCGAATGTTAAAGAAAGGCTGTGACTGTGGAAGTCCCGTCTTATCCCCCACCCAGCAACCTGAGGTGGGTGAGTAAGGCCCGAAGGCGGAGTCCCAAGAAGACCCAGGCTGGTTATTAAAGGCCTGGATGGACGGTGAAGGGACTGAAGCCGGGCTATTGAAATAGTCCGAGCCCCCAGACGACAGGTTCTCCTCGAGATAATTTAGCGTGAAGGAACCTGGGTAGCAACCGTAAACCTGGAAGTCGTCTAACTTGAAGGGTGAATCTTGGCCCGACGATGGGTCACCGGGGGCTGGTGCTGTGGAGATCTGACAGGAGTAGGCATCGAACTCCCCCGTGTAGGTGCCGACAAGGGAGTTTATGCCGGGAAGGGAGGGTAGAGAGAGCTGGTCCTGTTGGTTGCTCATGTCCGCGACCAGCCTGGAGGACAAGTCCAGACTCAGGAATTCTGAGCTGTTGTTGTCGTAGTATGGCTGAGCTCCATGTTGGGGGCGAATACAGGTCATTTCTCTGGAGACAAGTAAATTTTTTTATAAAAAGACGTTAAGACACTACTGTTTGGGAGTATATGAACACAACAGTAGTTCATTTGCAGTTTCCTGGGTCATATATACGTACATATATACATATATACCAATGTCAAGTTAAGGATAATGTCGTAAACCTGAAAAAAATATGACAGTTTGAATGATTTTCAGAATCTAAATATCTTGATGTTTGTATGTTCATCATGTTGTGGTGGAAAATAGTTTTGACCTTTAAACTTTGAAGGTGCTGGCCACTATGTGTTGTTACAGTAGGTCCGTGATGGTTGTGAGATGCTATGTCAGTATAACTATTAAAGAACCACACACAATGTTTTTAAAACTTGCACAACTGAGGTACAATGTAGAAGTGAGACTACTTGTATCTTAAAACTGTACCTTACACTTAAAAAGTGGGACAATTTACCAATATGTGTATTCTGATTGGGTCAACAACTCTTTTACTTTTAAAATATTGTTCCAAAAGTGTCTTAATTGAGGTTCAATGGTTCATTACTTTCAGAACTCAGGGCAGTCTTTTCTATCAATGTATTTTAAAGATAATGCATGCATCCATGAGCTGTTGACGTATTTTGTATTGACATATTGTTCAAATTATATTATGTCCATCACCTGTACCACAGGTAGAATTTGTCGTTTTTTAATGCTTAAATCCCTTTTTGACGTAGCATAAGCATATAGCCTTAGTTCTGGAAAGCATAGAAATTCTTAGGTGCATCTATGTTTGTTCTTGTAATACCCGGAAAACCTGGCAGTAAATGAAAGCGCTAGACATGCCACGAGACTGGAAGGGAATCCTTTAACAGAGTTGGGTTCTTGCCAAATTAGCAGTGCTGCAAGTCCCAGACGCCTTGCAGACAGGCGCAAACACCTGATATTAAGTTGAACACTCCTATACGTTAAAAAAAGTATTCAAATACTGACAATTAGATTGACTACTAGGCATATTACCAATAAAAGAGTACCCGCTGTGTGTTACTAAAAATAAATAACTTAATTACAAAAGACAAATGTTCCAGTTAGCGCTGATATATTATAAGGATGTTATTTACAGTTTAAAATGTAATTTTGTAATTCAGTTAAACACTTCTTTCACAAAGTCTGCGTTAAACAGTGCAATTACAACTTACCTTTTTTTTACTGAGGTCTTTTTTTAAATTATGTTTGTGCTATATTCCAAAAGAAAGTTCATTCTCATCGACTTCTGTGGACTGTTGAACTGATGTAGCCTGACTGCCGCTGTGATCAGCCCCTGGGAAGACATTTATACGAACAGTTTTATTGTGCCATTGCGTCAGAGGGACGCCCCGTTTCCAAACGAGGCCGAATAAGGGGCGGGGATTTTTCCAATACATGGCCAATAGCATCGCGTTCATACATAAGGCCCTACGTCCTTGATGACTGACGCACTCGAGGGATTCCGTTTGGATTCCTTTGACGCGCATTCACTTGCAAAGAACCCTTGTATTGTCCTCCCACGCTGATGCTCGTGAGCATGTTCACACAGACACGCGCATTTGAACAAAACCTACCTGCTGATAAGCCAAACTGAAGTGAAAAACCCAAAATCATCATTATGTTGAATGTGCAGTTTGATGTAAAGATTATTCATTTCCGCACTTCATCCGTCTAGTAACTATTCTTGGATGAAATAATATTTGGCTGTTTTTGTGTTTTAGAACACTTGTATACCACCTCATTCATACAATGATCAAACCAGCCAATCGTGTAGCAGCAGCGCAATGCATTACAACGTGCAGATAGGGGACACCAGCTTCAGGTAATGTTGCAATCAACAATAATGAAAAATAAATAAGAAAAACAATTTATTTTGGCAGTGGCATGATAGATGATGCTAGAGGGGCTGGTTTGAATA
Source organism: Galaxias olidus (assembly GCA_026901105.3). Lineage (NCBI taxonomy): Eukaryota > Metazoa > Chordata > Actinopteri > Galaxiiformes > Galaxiidae > Galaxias > Galaxias olidus. Next base: position 114,228 of record JAPMUY010006907.1, on the reverse strand, counting down.
TTTCTTAAACTGCTTACACCACTGGGATTTTTACGCAAAACAGTCTATAGATTTTACTCAGAGTAGTACAAAAAAGAAAAAACATCTAGTGTGCGATAGTTCTGCGGACGGAAGCTCCTTGTTGATGAGAGAGGTCAACAGATAATGAATGGCCAGACTGGTTTGAGCTCACCGAAAGGCTACGGTAACTCAACCACTCTGTACAATTGTGGTGAGCATGGTGACCTGACGAAAACCAATTTCGTCGAAACGTTGACGTTTTTTCATGTACGTCAATAAATAGGCCTACACAAATGTAGCAAATTGCAGTTGCCAACTTTCTTTTCACCTTGATAATGCATTTTCTGTCCTGCACCCAAACTAATAGGATGTGCGTATTTTTCTTCGTTGAAGAGCATAAAACGCATATAAGACTGCACAAAGTGTCGAACCTTGAGGCGGATGGGCTACAACAGCAGAAGGCCACGTCCGGTTCGACTTCTGTCAGCAGAGAACAGAAAGCTGAGGCTGAAGTGGACTCAGGTTCACCAGAACTGAACAGTTAAAGACTGGAAAACCTGGTTTGATTAATCTCGATTTCTGCTGAGGTACACAGATAGTAGGTTCAGAATTTTGGATAGTGGTGGCCTTGTGGGTAGAACTGCTACTCCTGTGACCAAAAGGTTGTGAGTTTAAAGCCCACCTAGGAACAACACCACGAGTGTGCCCAAAGTTGCCACAGGTCGACTGTCCCTTTACTGTCATTGTAAGTCGCTTTGGACAAAAGAGTCTGCTAACTGAAGAAAACATTTCAATTAAAATGTAATTTGGTGTCAACAGTGATCAATGGACCCAACATGCCTTGTGTTAACAGTCCAAGCTGGTGGAGGTGGTGTGATGGTTTGGGGCATGTATTTTTTTTGGCCTGTTAATACCAATCAATCATCGCTTGAGTACCACAACCTATTTGAGTGTTGTTGCTGACCATGTGCTTCAATATATCCAATATTCGCCCCTTCTGTCTATTCCTATTCCTAAGTCTCAACTCGAAACTTATTTCTATTCATTAGCCTTCGAATCATATCAGTGGTTTTCTATAACCTTAACTTGTACATAGTATATGCATGTCTATGTCACAACAATTTTTTTTATATGTTACTGTATTTGAATATATTGTCCAGCACTTTGGTCAGCCCTGCTTTTTTTTAAACGTGTTCTCTAAATAAACTTGATTTGAAAGATAGGACTGTTCATCCCGAGGGAAATTCTTGTGTTACAGTATGTATAAAACAACCGACACCGGAATACCTAAACAACAACAGTGCGTAATATACGGGAATCCATTAATAGTGGGTTGTTTAAATGGCTAAGTGTAAGAACATATGTTTATATGTAAAAAAATATATATCAATATAAAGCTCTATGGATGAAAAGTAAACCGAATAGTTAATTTACATGTGCAAACTAAGGACACTGTAGCAAAGAGAGGCCCTACCCAGTATTAGTACAGTGTTCCTAATAAAGTGATCGGTGAGTGTACATGCACTATATGTGTACATACAGTGTACATACAGTATCTGTACAGTGCCACGTACCACAATGTGAGAAAGTGGAAACCACAGAAATACAACCCTTTACACATGGTACACTGCTGTCAAATGTATTTACAAAGCACATTTAAAAACAACTCACGTTGACCAAAGTGCTGGACAAACCAGAGCAGACAACAAAATCACAGAAAGACAGATTAAAAAACATACAAAAACACATAAGCATCAATACACACAAATCCATCAATCCATCACATCATATGCATGGGAACAAAATAAAAACCACATCAGGACGATTCAAACACTAAAGAATAAAAGTGAGTTTTGCGCCTGGACTTGAAGGAACAATGGAGGGGGCAGACCTAGTAGAAAGGGGGGATGCTGTTTGAAAGTCTAGGGGCTGGAACAGAAAAGGCATGGTCACCCCTGAGTCTGAGTTTGTACCGTGGGGCAACCAATAAGCCCAGGTCAGACAACCTGAGAGCCCCGGTGGCGGAGTACGGATCATAGTTCCATCTGAACACAGCTGTGATGTCGGTGACATTGGTCCCTTGCATGACCCACACATAGGGACATGACATAATTCTTCACACCTGCTGTTTTGATTTCCTCGTGTGTATATATGCTCATGTGTCTTGTCTTTGAGCTGCCACCCCTGCCTTTTTACTCATGCTCAGTTTGTTTTGCGTCGAATGGCATTTTGTTACTCCACGGGCCTCGTTTAATGTCATATCCGTTCATTGGTAAACGAGCTGGTGTAAAAGAGCAAGTGTGTCACATGTGTGCATAACTTTGCGTACTCATTCAGCATGCTCCTTGTCGGAAACATAATTAGCCTGTCAGACTGGGGCCTGTGTTTTCCTCGAGATGAGCTAAAAGCAAATTGATGAGTTCATTACACTATTAAAAAAAATCATCATGGAAAGGGCCTTGGTTTTTAGGTAAGTCTCTGGAGGAAGTCAGGCTCCGTGAGATAGTTGAAATGAACACACTATGTGAGTGAAGTAAGTGTAGTTAGCTAGCATGAATGTCTATTACTGTAGTTGAAACACCCTCTTGGAATAAGTAAATCAATGACATGCATGTGTGGTTTTCTGTACAAGGCTTCATAAATGGAAGGCGTGGCTTAGGGTGTGGAAGCCTATGTACGTGATCTAATAGTTTTCTATTCACCACACCTTCTCCGGCCAGTTAAAGTCACATTCAGGTCTTATCCGCCCCTGTTATGCCATGCAGCACTTTTCCAATTCTTGAGATTGTCCCCCTTGCTGATCAATGAGTCACAACAAAAAACGTACTTATTATTCCGGATCAAATGTATTGTATTGATGGAGACGTGTTTTGATTCACATTACTGGTATTCTTTTGTGTGTGTGTTCACTTTCGGAGGACAAATTTGAAAGAAAAATATCAGTTGATGTGAATACTTGTTTTAAAATCTTTAGATGAATTTGGCCTGTACTATAGATATTCAGCAGTGCAAGGCTGATAGAAGTATATGTATATTTGCCTGCCTAATCAAATGTTAAAATACAATTAAACTCCCAATTTTCATAATCTTCCCATACTCTTTCGCTGTCTATTTCCCTTGTCTCCCTTTAGCTCTCTCTCTCTGTCTATCTTTCTCTCTCTCTGGCACACAAATACACCCATGCATCCTCTAGAACACATCACATGGGCCAACACTCTACCCCCCACCTGTTGCTTCAACAGACTGATTTATGTGTTGAACAGCAACAGCTGAAACTGTGTGTGCTACATTTCCAGAACTTTTTCATCTGTGCCAGTACACATCCCAGTAGCTTTTTCACGGATATTCAATCGTTTGAGTGATTTATAGAGTGATCAGAAAACTATCCCAGGTTTTGGATAATTTGACTTTTGTGACAAACAAAACAATTTTTTTTTACACATTATAGATAACATATTTTAAGTGATTTTGTACAATTTTCATCTCTGGGTACAGTTTTTTATCAGTCAAAAGTTATTTTTCAACCTCTAGAATATTTATTAGTTTAGAATTATTTTTAATTCCACCATAATAACAAAAATGGCAACACAGCAAATATATTTATTTGGAAAAAGCCTAGGACATCACGTTGGCAATATCTGGTGACTGAGGCGTTTCTTCCATAACTGAAACACGATTGCTGCTGTTGGTTTCCCCGACAGAATACATAATCCATCCATGAGAATGTTGTTAGAGAGCGTTCTGTGCCTCGGACATTCCTTAAGGAGGCTTATATCACCACTGTCCTTATCAGGTTCCACTCCTATGGCGCACATGAAAAAAAAATCAAGAATCTCGAGTAAATACATAAGAGTCGGTTTACTTATAGACAACATAAATTGTACCGCCCCTGCCCTCTGCTCCACAGCCCCTGCTGATCTCAACATTTCTTGCAACCTCTGAGTGTCACAAACATAGATGAAAAGTTTGAATGCTAAAAATAACGTTCTCTTCGCATTTTTAGGGCTGACCACCTGAACTCTTTTGTGTGATGCAGAGTTTGACTAATCTATGCACCAGTGTTAAGCACGAGAGAGTGCAAATAAGGCAAGGAAGCTTTTCTGTTACATGAATAGAAAAGCTCAACAAAGTGAGTATTTCACTTCAAGGTTCTCAACATTTGAGTTTGAACCATTGAGCAAAACCTTTGTAACTCCATACTTTGAATACCCCCTCTGGTGGTGGAGTATGGAACTTTGACCCATTTTTGTTTGTTACTTGACATGCCAATTTTGCACTAGTGACCAACATTTTGCCAAACTGTTTCATTTTGCTGCTGAACTATTACATGTATGGAAGATACATGTTAGTGGAATTAAAACACACCAAATTATGATTTGTTATGCTGAATAATGCATGACATTCATTATTATCAATCTTGAAACCATACAGGTTGTGGAACTAGATGCTGTCGAGATTTGTTTTTATTTTTTACATATTTTTTATAATTTATAGACGGAAACATTTACAAACTCCTTAATTGCTGTCTGTATTATTTTAGAAACATGCAGTTGTTCAGCATCGCAAATAAACATGTGAGCGCCTCATGTACTCTTCGGACGGTGGGGTGAAATTTTGCGAATCTCAGAAGTGATCAGTCCATGTCTCATGTTATTCAATCATATGGTGCTAATATTAGCCGAGGAAGACTCAAGTTGGTTCTCTTCCAAGTTGGAAATCACTTCTTTGACCTTGCGTTATAAACGAATCATATACTCTCTGTGAGGGAGTAGGAACATGCGCAAAACTAACTGCAAAATAATAGATTTCAAGAAGCCTCAGTGCAGTGGCAACGCCATTATTAAATATTGATTGTTAATTTTTTTAGAAGAGCTTTGTTCAGTCTCAAATCTCTTCTTCCGTGGATTTTATTTCTGATCTTTTGAATAATAATAATTATTCGGCACAAAATATTAATTTCCCGGGGTTATGGTTTAGGGTTTTATCAGATGCAAAATCTCTACTGTCATCGCATTTAGTATATATTTTTTTGTCTGAACCTTCTAATAATAACTTACCCCTTATATTCGTTTGCGTCTAGTCGACTAGCACGCCACTGGAGGGCAGCACGAAGCAATGTTTTGGCCAATTTATATTAGGTATGTAGACAGTGGAGATAATTTGAGCCATGTTGGATATTATTTTAACTTGTTCAAAGAGGTTTGAATATGAAGAGAAAATTGTCCTCATTAGGAGAAATTAGATTTGTCTCAGATCAAAAATGAAGAAAGCTTCGTCTGACGTACTTACAACATCAGTATTTGGAAAGTATTCTGAAAGACTACTCCAAAGACAACACAAACTCCACTTGCTGTGCATTTTCAATAAACATGTAGGGGAAAAGATACAATTGTTTTGGACAGCACACACCAACGCATATGATGTAATTTGCAGCTGTGAATCGTGTGCATCATAGGTGTTTCATCACATCACAAATGGATGGGAAAAAAGCCCTCTCAGTACTAGATTGTCGTTTGTTACAGTTGGGTCACAAAACATCTTTTCTGCCATTGTTTTTTAGTTGCATAAATGTACGCCCGATTCCGCCCTCATCCAGACCACGACTCACACTGTTTGTCTTAACGAAGTTTTCATGTGTCCAAAAGTGGTTTTATTTTGAATTCCAAGCTCTTATTTTAAATATTCTTGGAGATTTTATTATTTTTTTTTACTGTTGGATCTGTATTAAAGGTCATTTTCTAATAATGAAAAGTCCATATTATTTTATTCAGAGCGTCATCAACTAAAGGATTATCTGGTCGTTATATTCTGTATAAATATTTTCTATGCATACAGTGCTGACCTCAGGTATATGGACCTCAAGATCCTGTAGGGGTGTGGCTCTGTGTTTCAGCACTTGAAATAAATCAATATTTATGAGGTTAAAGTGCAGATTGTCAGTTTTAATTTGAGGGTACTAGCATTCATGTCAGATTAACAATGCAGGAATTTGAGCCTTTTGATAAATAATCTCCCCATTTGAAGAAACCAAACTGGACAAATAACAACATTTACACAACAATGGAATGTATTATTATGTTATTTGATTGTATATTATTATATTATTTTATTGCAGCCTAACTTTCTGCAGTTGTTGATAAATCCCATAGTATTGCTAAAATATGCTTTCAATTCGTCAACTTTCACATGGCACTTGCATGCCAAAAGGCTAATTAACATCAGCATACTACTGGTTAGCATCTGTAAACCTCGGCCTCAGAGTCTGCTCTGTGGTTTTCATTTCGGGGGGAGGTTGCTGTCAGGGTTGCTGCTAAGGTGTGGCGTATAAAGGAGTTCTTCCTGGACATTTTTTCCAAGGTCCCACAGGAAAAAGAGTCAGGAAGTGTTACAAGAGGCCCAAACACACACACTTGGTTAAGCCAGGAAAGGGCAGGCAGTGAGCGGACCACCTCTTTTCCAACCCTTTAAGCTCTGACAGGCCTTGTGGATAGGCTGTCTTTGTGGGCTGGTGCGTGGCAGGCTTTTTTGTTTTTGACCATTCTCCAGGTCTGGGACAATGTCCATCAGTGACTCACGCCACTGACTCACATCACAATTTGGCTGACGGCTATCTTTGGCAACTTTTCGTCCCAAAAATTTTTTTTGTTGTTTTTTCTCATCTTTGATGAATTACCTCTCGGCCTTGTTCCAGCTAGAGTTTATGGATGAAAAAAACACTGTTATTGTATCAAAGTTTCCTGGACTTGCTCGAAGGTCAAGAGCCTATGTTTATAGTTGGATGGGGGTTTTATGGAAAGGGAGCAAAGCAGACAAAACAGTGCTGACTGCATCATAGATGTGAGAAAACACTTTTGTAAGAATATATACATATATATATATATTTATAATGGAACAAAATAAGCAGTTGCCATTCGAACATTGGACGGTAACCAATGGCAGCTTAGCTGTAGGGCCCTTCCCTTGCTGAGGCGCATGGTTGTTTTGGGTCAGCCATCTTTTACAGCCATAGAGTAGTAGTCTCTCTGGCGTTCATGGATTCTGTTTAAAGTATAGCGTTCTCCCAGTCACTGCCCAGTGACATGTGAGAGCAGAGAGCCATCTTCCACTAGTTTGGTACCGTAGAGTTTGAATATGAACTGGTCTTTGAGTCTGTTTAGTGGGAGGTGTTTGGGGACTAGAAGGCACAGAGCTTGTAAAAGTCCTCGTTCAAAATATTGATTAAATTGTTTAAGATGCCCTTTTTACAGCTTCAATGACTTGCAGTGTTTTTGAAATATTGAAAATATTATTTGATATAGAAAATAACAATGAAAACATAATGAATAATAATAATAATAAATGGTTTAGTGCCAGAGTATAAAATTTTTTTATCTTATTTTTTTGGGGAATCTGTAGTCAATAAGTAGTTCATCTGAGATTGTAATATGACATGCCTGCTGTGAGATTACTGCCAGCAGTCATTGGATCTGAAACGTGTATAAAAAAAATAAATTGTGATAGCGTGCTCTGTAGTCTCTGTGCTAACATGCAATATCTGAACTTCCCCTTTTCCCCCAGAAACATTTCTTCTTCTTGTTAAGATAATTTCATCATATCGATTTGGTGCATGGACGTTTCACTGTTTCACTGTCGTCAAACGCGTGTGATTTGACCAAAATATATATATATATTTTTTTTATGAATCATCATAACTGACAAGTCAGTTGTCTTCAACAAGTAGTCTTCTTCCAAGAAGATTTGGGGGGAGTACGGGGTGAATGGGACTGTGGGAGGCCAGTATGACAAAACAATTTCAATACTGATATCTCTAAACAGGAAAAGGCTTTCTGAGTAGCAGAATTTGCATATATCTTGGTATTACACACATACAGTACCAGTCAAAAGTTTGAACACACTTTCCCATTCACTTGAATCGTGCTGTATATAAACAAAGTCTGTCAATAAAGTGTCTTTATACTATTGTAAATGGAAATTTTATCAATTTCAAACTCACAGTTAAATATCGGCGAGGGTTTTACAAACAATCTATAAATATAAAAAAATTATTAAACTGTTGTTATAAAATGTTATTATAACTATAGCTATAGTCAATATTATATATCAAATATTAGTGCTTTACTCATATTGTGAAGATTATAGTTCATTTGGATCCTCAGACCCACAAGGATTTATATCACGCGTGCAAAATATAATGCCTCACTTTTGGCCTGTTTTCTGTATAACAATCACACCATCAAAACCATCTGTCCCCAAGGCACTTTGAATGTCAGATATAACATTTCGGCTTCTTCTGGGACCACAGTACGGTCTCTGGACTCTTTGGATCCTTTTCTACCTTCCAGCACCCCACTCCTGGAAAACCGTGGTGAGTCAACATCCTCTTCTCCTGACAGACAAACATTTAGAGACTAGGCAGTAAAAACATATGGATTCCTATAGCGGAGTGTGAAAACTTTTTTATTTTCCACAAAGGTCTGACTGTGTCTACAGAGCCTCCGCCTGCAAGGGGGAAATTCTTCTGTCTCAAATGGTGGGAGATTAGGGCCGAGCATGCTTGGCTGTGTGTGGTGTGCTGTTCTGTTCTGTTTGTGAATGTGTTATTTGTTCCACATCCCCTGGACCGTCCTGAACCTACAGAACCCAGGCTACTTCCTTTCTTTGGGAGACAGGAAATGGTTACTGTCGCCGCTGTCCTTTTGGCTGCCCCAGAGCATAGATGTCCTCTCATTGAGACAGATTGAAACACAGCCAGGCTTCCTTAGATCTCCATAAAGGTCAGGACCCCTTCTGTGTTACAGAAATTTTGAGCTAATAAGACGCACTGGGCTAAGTGCTGGTGAAGTCATTGCACAATATCTTTTAAGGTGTTGGATGTTGAAGATGGAGAAATGTTTGAATGGTAAATGAATGGCAAAAAATTTTTTGTTTGTTTGTTAATCTACAAATGTATATATTTCTGTTTTGCAATTAAGTCATGTACCTGACAATTCAGTAAAAAAAAACATGAGCGATTGCTTTAAGGAGCTGCAAAACTTTCACAGCCATGTCACAGCCAAAACCATGCCTGTAGTCACTTCCTGCCATTGTATTCAAGGACTTTCTCTTTCTTCCGGGTTCCTGTATAACACAGGCCCACTATCATTGGCCTCAAACTCCCTACTGTTGGATAAGAGGTCCCTCGTTACAAACCTCTGTGGGGACTTCTGGCTGGAGCAGTTGGACTTTCTGAGATGAAACTTTTGTAGGTGGAGATAGTTTCCTGTATCGTTTTACCAGGTGCAGGATGAATAGAGCACAGACCAAAACAATAAAGGGTGTTAGATTCCTCATCATCCTTCAAAGATTAACCATACAATAGAGTTAGAGATAAAACAGTGACATTGGCAGTTGGTCTGCTATTTAACAGTTGTCTGGGGAAGTGTCGTAAAACAATTAGAAAATAAGGAACCATGTTTTAAACTGAAAGTTTGCTCTGGAAATGCTGGTCAGCTGTGCACATAAAAGGACAAAGTATTTCACTTCCTTCTGAAAACTAAATTTATAATTTATCTTCAAATTAGGCATTCCAATTTATTTGTTTGCTACCTTTTTAATTAATTTATTGATGCCTCATGTGCTTATTCCTCACATTTGGTTGACACCGGACCACTTGCAGCTGTTGTTGCAGCTTTCTCTGCAACTTAATCTGTGAGATTATCTAAACGGTGCAGCATGGCTGTCTACAGGGAATAAAAGACACACACACACACACACACACACACACACACACACACACACACACACACACACACACACACACACACACACACACACACACACACACACACTACATTATCCTGCTCAAGGAAGTGGCAGGTGGGAATGTGTCTTTGTGTGCATTTGATACATATGCATAAAAAAGATGCATTCACAGCTGCTATTTCCTCGAGTGGGATAATGTGTGTGTACATGTGCTTTTTGCTTAAAGTTGGCCTAAAAAGAGAATGTCTGTAGGAACCACCGCTACCAACAGAAAATGGAGCATAGATTTGCTTTCTTATCTAAGTATCTTTTCCTCCAAGGTGTCAATTGTGTTGATGTGTTAATTTTTGCGTGCCCACAGCACAGCTTGGACTGCTGGTACAAAAGCTAAATGGCACTAGTGTCCTAGCTGTATAAGTCCTCATGCATTACACAACACTTTGAGCTTCAGAGAAATACATCAGGAGAATATGAAAACCTGTGGTTGAAAAAATGCACTGCTATACTTGACAACACAAAAGGAATGAATGGTTGAGACACTGACTGGTGGCGATAGCTCCCAACTGGCCTTTAATTCCACACAGGTTCAATTTAACATAGTGATGGATGGATAGATAGATCTATTCCCCATTGTAAAAATGAATGATCAGCAGTCTTTCGAGCTTCTCGGTCATGTCAGGGCAGTTTTGTTTTGTTTTTAAGACAGACTTTTCTGTTGACTTTGAAACGTCCTGTATTCCTCCCCTTGTATTGACACCTGTTGCATCCTGCGGAACAAGTGTCCAATCTAGGAATGCACTGCACTCGAGCATCTGTTGTGCATTCCTGATCGTTTGCCCCCATCGCTCTCTTTCTCTCTCTCTCTCTCTCTCTCTCTCTCTCTCTCTCTCTCTCTCTCTCTCTCTCTCTCTCTCTCTCTCTTTTAATATATATATATATACATATTATATATATATATATATATATATATATATATATATATATATATATATGTATATATATACAAATACTTATGCAGTGCAAGTTGTTTTTTTGTGTGTCAGTTATATTTTATCATCTTTTTTTGTCTGAGCTTCCGGCACTATTGGCGTCAGTAACGCACTTTCTGTCAGCCCACACACTTTTGTGTTTCAGTATTCACAGAGAGACACAACCACAAAAGCCTCAACATGCTACTCAAGGCAGCCACCTACACTTACATCTTTGTAAATGTAATTTTTGTTGTTTTCTTTACAGGTTTTCTGGTGTGTTGAATGCTTCAAATGAACCTGCCTTTAAAGTCTATCATTCTGTTAAAACATCACAAAAATAGATCACATCTTATTTTTATTTTGTATATTGCAAACAAACTAATTGGAAAGCATCTTCTTATTTTAGTTACTAACACGTCTGCTTTCCTGAGGGCAACTCTTATTAAAATACTTTGACATCAGCTACACTTCCGACATAAGAAGGCCCATTTCGCTCATGAAAATTAAACCATTGTGGCTCAACCGTGTCCTGCACCCTTATTTCCACTTCCTCCTTTCCATGTTGCCATGGTGTCGTCATGCAACAAACCCCTGTTCTGTCTGCCTGGTCCAACTCTGTGGCAAAGGACTTCCTTCCATGCAGTTGCTATGTTTTTAGTTTTTTTTACTACAATGTTCTTGTTCTTGTTCTAAGCAGACACTTTTTCATCTCATACTGATTTCATTTGGATAGGCATTGCCTGCTCCTATCTGCTTATAAATTAGCCCAACTTTGCCTGTCCCTTTCTATCTGCTTTTGAATCAGCCCAACGTCCACAGGAAAAACAGAGGGGATTTGGGTAAGCAGCAGCAGCAGTACATTAACAGTAGGCTAAGGTGTGCACATTAACATTTAGGCTCCTGACCTCCTGGCCCCCTCCCCATGCTATCCTCACACAGTGTTAAGAGCCCAGTCAGAGCTCTTTGTTTTGGGGCAACTCTCTCTAAGCTTAATTGCCCGTTGACGAATTGTGTTTGAATTGTGATCGTTTTGTCGAATTACTCCCTCGTTAGTGCATTCAGAAAATTACAACCAAAAAGGCCCATTGGCTCCAAACCTCCTTTGCTAAACGCCGCAAGAACTTGGCCAGTAATCTCTTAGTTACGTCAGTTTGCGTTGCATCTCCAGGCCCCCCTCACCCCATCCTGCTAACAGTGAGGTCTCAACAAGTGGGTCCTGGCTTGACCACATACCATCGCTCACTATCCCAGGCCTTCTTGACGCAACTGTGTGAATGAATGGCAGCGCAGACAAAAGGGATCAAGATGCAAAGACAGAGTGACCGCCATGACCTCATTGGGTCATGGTGACCCTGGAATGAAAAGGCTCAATACGTAATCCTCCTCCTCCTCCTCATTCCTCCGCTGCACCCCCTTGACCAACTGAGTTTGCCATGGAAATGTGGGAGCATGGAGCTGAGAGGCTCAGCAGAAATTGTCTTGGTAAAAGAACGCAGGAAAATGAAAAAGGCTGTGAAGAGCGTTTGGAATGCCGGGTCATGTCTTTCTCTGCACATTCCTCAGCGTTCGGACTAAACAACAAACTGTGTCTGACCAAGAACAACAGACCTTATTCTGGATGCCTAGCGTCGTCGAACAACCACACCGTTCCATCTCCCAGTTTCTGCAATTCAAAACCAGGGAGGGAGGGATTCAAATATATGAAAAGGACAACAGAGGCTATAATTTAAGTCACCTCATGGAATGGGTGATAGTGTAAGCAATAGTAATGATTGTTTGTCATTGTTACTTGTTAGGAGGATTATTTAATTAGAGTCGATTTGTGTGTTTTTGCGGCCTAGATTCCCACAGTCATCTCCAAGTATGTTGATAAACAAGGCAACCATTGATGAAAAAAAAATAAGCAAGGCTAATCAAAATGCCACACTTTATTTTTAGAAAATGGCAAGACAACAGAGTCAATCTGAATTATTTCCAAAGTAAAAAAAACAACTGAAAAATCAGTTTCTTACAACTAATGCCATGAACAATTCTTATCAAAAAAGGGCATTTATTTGACTGTTAGAATATAAAGAACACAAAATAAAAAAAATTGAGATTCAAATTTTGTGCATAAAACAAAAATAAATAAATAACTTATATAACAATAAAGTCATAGTAAAAAGGTATATACAGGAGTTAAACTTTGTTTTAACACATTGTGTGCTTCAAAATTGTTTCTGACAGGTCCATGTCTGGTGTACAGGTATAAGTACAACCTTTACAGTTGATTCATTTGGTCTAACTATCTTCACTCTTCGGCAAAATGTTTTTTTTGTTTTTGTTTTTTTTTACATATTATTAACTTTAGTGGACAGTCTTTAAGGGTTTTAGTAAGGTATAATGGATGTATGTGTATAGTATGTTTATGGGTCTATGCAGGTTTTCGTCAACCCTCACAGTTTACTCTCTTCTTCCTCCAACGGTCGGTTCAAACCAGGTATAAACTTGAGGAGGCGCCGGCGGAAACTCTTCTGTTTCGGTTTTCTCTGAAGGGAGCTGAACCCCCCCTGCTTTTCCCCTCCGCCGGACGACGACCCCCCGGGTCCCCTCAGGTAGCTACGAGTACTCGCGCTGCGGGTCAGGTGGGTCTTGGCCGTGGTGAAGAGCTCGCTGGCTGGACGGATGAGACGTTGTTTCTGCGAAGGCCGCTCCTCTTTCTGTTTGTTGGTGTTTGTGGCGTTGGTGGAGGTGTTTTTGCTCCTGCTGCTGCTGCTGCCATTGTTGTTGTCAGAGTCGTTGTGGCGGTCGGCTTGATAAGGGCAGGTCTGGTAGAGCGGGTCGTCGTCCGTGGCGACGCTCAGGTAGCTGGCGCTGCTGCTGGTGCTGCCGGTGCAGCGGAGGGCTCGCACGGCGGCGGGGCTGGGAGCGCCCAGGCTGCCGTACACTCCCGCCAGCTCCAGAGACTCATAGATGGTGGCGTCACTCACCACTATGCCTGAGAGAGGGAGAGGGAGGGAGATAACAGTGTCACAGTGGTTTGATGCAGGTTGAGTTAACGGCCATTGGCAGGCATGTGGATTTAAAATAGGCACGGGATAATGATAATTCTACATGGATTGTCGCAGGAAGGATGGCTCTGGTTAATGATTGTTCATCACAAATGGTGGCATCTGTTGCCTGTGCACATGCATGGATACAACTGCTAAACTCCATTCACAGTCATATACAGGATGTCATAAAACTGAAATGACTTACCATGAACCAGGCGTTGCTCCTGCATCATTAACGATCTGTACTCGTCCCATTTCTCATGCAATGTTTGCTAGAAAAAACCCAGAAAAAAAACCTAATTATTATTATTTGTTTCACTACAACAGGGCAGCTACCAAGATAGGACGACATTGACATGTCAATGAAACATATGGAGCACGTTAAAAGCTGTGCAGCGTCTTGTGGCTCTGTTGGATTAAGGCCGAGACAGCCGCCTCATGTTTGAAGACTGCTTGGTCAATTGAAACACTTCACCGAAAGAAAAAAAAAAAGTTAAAAAAAAGAAAGGTGTTAGCTGAAGCGTAGAAATGTCGTCACGTCTGCTCTTTATGCTCCATGCTCACACAGCAAAGACTACAGCCGCAACCCACTCAAACAGGTGGGAGGTGGGTGGTCTGTGGGAAACAGGTGAGGGAGGGACACTGGGGTGTCTAAATCTACCATGGGTGGGGAAGCTCTGTTTTCTGTGTGTGTGGAGCACTATAGCGCTGGATGCTGCTTGGACATTAATCTACAGGCACCAAGGACAGGCCACCTCTACAGCAGTGCAGAGGCAGGGTTCACAGGGTCAGAGGGTCTTTTAAAGAGAGGAAGAGAAACAAACTCACCTTTAGAAACTGCAACCTTGCTTCCAGTTCTGCTTTTCTAATGGAGTCACTATAAACAGTTTCCAACCTAACAAGGAAAAAAAAAGAGAAAAGAAATGTTTCTAATGCAGACAGGAAGACGGAAATCCTTATTAAACCCTTTAATAACCAATGAAAAAAGGGATTTCAAGCATGTGAAGAGCTCTTGCTGTAGGACCGAAACATCGAGCTTGGTTTTTATGAAGATATCCAATTTTAAGTCTGTCACTCAACTGCTGTGGCTGTGAACGCAAACTTGAAAGAAGGTTGAAGTTTTTATTGGGCTGATTTTCACGTGAACATTCCGTTAAAAGCACATTTTACGCTCACTCATGTGGTAGGAGTAATTTGATGAAGTGGTTCCACACAGTATAAACATGTGCACTAGTTATTTAACAAGTTAGGCTGCTAAAAACAGCAGCTTGCAAAGAAAGAAACTAAATTAGGCCTCTTTTTTAATGGCATTTTCATCTTTTACTAGCAGGGAAGTGAGTTGGGTGTCTTGTTCAAAGTTAGCCCCCATTGAGCAATTTTATTTAGAAGAACTCAAAGAAACGTACACAATATAGCACTATATGAGATGGTAAGGATTCATAGCAAATTAGAGTATAAACATGTAATTGAACATAAGACAGACATGCAGACATTGACATACTGTTAACCCACAGCAATGTATCCACTTACCTAATTGTGTTGCCACAGGCTCGAATGAGCTGAACTATATCCCTGTGTCGAAATCCATCCACGGTGGCCTCATTCACACTGGCAATAGTGTCCCCTGTGAACACAAAACAGTGTGTGAGTTCAAACTGCCACGCGACTGATTTCATCCCAGTATGTTCTTATCCAGACTGGGACCTATAGACAACCCAGGGAGGGTTTGATCCCAACAGTAACTCTGGGTTATAGAAGAGATTTTAAATGGTTTGTACTTTAGGGCCCATGTGTGTCTGTATAACACACACATTTATAACCTCTTGGACACGGCAGAAGCCACCACATGGGCTGTTTAAAACCATATGTGTTGCTTTATCTGTGGCCAATATTTCCTTTCCCATCTACGTGCAGAAAGTGCCGAGTCACTCAGTGACACTATATTATCCTATCACATATTATCTATTAATGTCCCTCGTTTGCGAGTCTCTTTTTTTCAGAATCATATCTACAAGTTTCTTGCGGTTTGAGAACGCAGCTTCTGTCACGTAAAGTGGGCTGATGTCAGTGTTTCTCCGCGAGACTTGAGCACAATGGCTATTTCACATTCAAGAACCCCCACCTTTTTTTCTCCCCATTGAGATGACACTATGTGGTTCAGACAAAACAAGACACAGGGAACAATAACCAGGCATGTGTAGAATGTAGGAAGTGAAACTGAACTTATGTTTAAGGGTGGAGACAGTTTTGGCACTACGTCTCTCTCACACTCTTTGATACAGATTTAGGGGCCTAGCGATAAAATTTTTCAAATGATTCGATTTGGGTTGCAAATTGTCTGAGGAGTCTTTTAGATCATTTTCATTCAACTTGGCAACAGAGCATGAAAATAGAACAAGATTTGGTCTGCGAGGTGCATAGCTCAAAGACAAAAATTAACTGGAGATGAATGGACAAATAAAAACATCTCCATCATGAAATTACATGATTTTAACTGGACTTTCACCGACTAATATCCAGCTGTGGGGTAAAAGGAGTTGACACTCCTCTTACCCCACAGCTAAACACTGAATGTTTGTTGACTGGAATATAAGTTAGACTGGGGGTCATATTTGCACTTCCCTAAACAGGCGGTTGAAACTAATTTGTGCCGTTATTGACATAGGATCTGACAGATTCTTGGCTGCTATACCAGAACAAGGAACTTTATCAAAAAAACAAACACATGTCATCCTAACTTCCCCTGTTGTCTTTATTTTTGTTTTAGTAGCCTAAGGTTATTTCAGTGGGCAGAACTTCTTAAAAGGAGTTGGGGAAAATAATATGTAAATTATGGTTTTTGGTTGTGAATGACCACTTTACTGCACTGGGGTTTTGGGCAAGAAAGATGATAGAATCAAATAAAATCAGATATTGAATCAAAGTAAAGAAGCTTGTGGTTTTTTTTACCAGAGGGATATTAGATCAAAGCATTGTTTGAAATATAAACTTGGCAAAATGGTTCTGGAACTTACCAACTTTGAGTCCTGCTTGGTGGGCTGGGCTGTCTTCATGCACCTTACACACAAATGTGCACATCTCCACGGAGTTTTGGTCCTGGTGGTGCAAGCCGTATGTCTGAAAGAGACCAAACATAAATCACTCTATACAGCGATGTCGTGCATGTTTTAATAGAGCACTAAAGTAGGTAATTCAAAACAAAAACTACACACCATCACGTCAACTCATTCAAAACGTGAAGTTTGCAACACTATGGTCTCTATAAAAAGGGCTACATTGCTTTTTATAAATTATTTCACAGATAACTCTTGTCAAAACAAAGTCTTAAAGGTTTGCAATTTGCAAGAAACACATGATCTTACAATTTATGAGTTTTTTCCCACAAATTGTTTAGGAATATTTTGCAGCACACTATTTGACCCTGTGATTGTAGGGAACAATTTCAAGTATATTCAATGTGGCCCTGGAGGAGTTTGTGCAACTTATTAGCTAGACAACAGCAGCAATTTCAAGGCAGACCATGAGCTCAGATGCAGATAAAGAGAGGAAAAGAGAGGAAGGTCTGATTGCATCTGCCTGTATGCGGTGTCCCCTGTGATGCCATGCAAACTAAGCTATGAGTTTATTTCCCTTGTCTAGTTAATGAAAAATCCATAGCAGATGGCAACCACTAGTGTCAATAAAAAGGACCACGTCATAAAAAGAACAAGCACAGCTCAGAGCTGTGTACACATAAAACCACCCAGCCTTTAAAGACACTCATTTGGTGAGAGGAAATTTAGGATTCATTATTCAATATATTTATAACTTCAATGGCTGTCTCACATACAACGGATAAAATTTTCTTTTCTGAAACAGGTGGCAAGCAGTGCTAAAGTTGTGACAGTTTTATTTCGTCAGGTATCAACCTTTTTCTGCATCAATTCCGTAGTCTTGGTAACCATCATTGTTTCATTGTCTCATATCTAGCTCTCCCTTGTTTCACACTCTGACCACAGTTTCTCTTGACAAATGTCACAGGCCAGAAAGGTAGACTGAGTCGTCTCACTCAACATTCCACTAGCTTCAGGGAGTCCCAGAAGGTGCTTCAGAGTCGAAGTTAAAACAGACTACATTCACTATTAACCAACACACAATGCTGTCACACTGACAAATGCTAGGAAATTACACAATCTGTTGGCTACTTAAGGTTAACACTACTTAGGGGCAGAAGGGGGAAAAAAGTACTACAGGCATTTTAAAATATACTTTAAAAAATTCAGTTGTGATGTCGCTATTCTTTTCTCTACAGTATTCAACATGACCTTCCTTCCCAGAAGCCAGATAAGAGACGCAATATGCAAATCACGCTGGAGATGTAAATGTTGAATTTACATATTGGATATAATGGCACTTCCTTGTTATACGATCTGATGTGAGATGAGAACAAGATCACTAACAACATCCCAACCGCAACATAAACACCATGTGCTTCTTAACCCATATATCTCTTCACTGTAAGACAGCGGCCATGATGTTTGCATTTCCTGTATGGCCATGGCTATGGTAGGAAGGAAACGGGCCATGCCACCTAGCCTGAAATAGAACTATCTATCAGCTCATACCACAAACTCAAAGAGGCTTCGTGAGAGTCCTACACAAAGTTTTATTTTATTTTCAATGTCTCAGGAAAGGCCAGAATAGGAGAACTGTGGCCTGCCTGGATCAACTATAATCCAACAATGAGCAAATCACCTTGAACCAGTTAATAATAATAATAATAATAATAATAATAATAATAATAATAATAATAATAATAAAAAAGTATTGTCTGAATAGTTTTCGTCGCTAAGCAACCTCATGCATTTGTTGGGATGTGAAGAATTCTATGAACCAAACACTGTAGACATTGTGATGAAGTAGGAAACAGAGATGAGAGATATAATGCAGATTTAGAGGACTAAAGTGCTTAAGTCTAACTGTTAAACCAGTCCTGAGGCGAGGAGAGTAAAACAGGTCTTCTACGGGGAGTGTGTGTGTGTGTGAGAAAGAGATCGCCGTACTTCATAAACAGACAAGGAGAAAACTATACCGCTCTTGTGTAAAATCATGAGACAAGTATCAATGAATAAGTTCAAGGCACATGACTTTTGGAATCCCTCTGATGCATGCACGCAATACAATATCTGATCTGAGAGAATAAATCCAATTGGGACTGAGGCTATATTACTGCTCCACTTTGTTAAAAGGAATGCAATGGATCAAGGATATTCAACGGTAGTGGAGAGATGTTTATATCCCTCCCACACCTTCATAATCCTCTTACCTGGATCTCAAAACCAAAGGTATCCTCCTCCTTTTTCTCTAGGACCACCACCTTCCTGAAAACAAAAATGGGAAATGTTTGATTGAAAATCAAACAAACATGCTGCATTTTGACAATGGCTTTCATTGAACTAGGACGTTTAGGCCAATTTCTTGGGTTTGAAAACCTCGACAGAGTTACCTTCACTGAGAATCACAAACTAGCTGCAGTGACATTGGCACAATCTGTGGTAATTTTAGAAATGTGATTCCTGCAAATATGCATTAATTTTTATAGATGAGCTCTTGATTAGGTTTTAGGGGACAAACAAGTTCATCCAAAAAAAATGATTAGGATCTTGGAGGGCCAACAATTGCCACATTACATTCAATCCACGACTATGAAAAAGAGCAGTATCAGGGGTAGACCAATAGGATGTTATACAGCACACAACAAATATCTCTGCAATACATTGCTTTATCTAAACTACGCAACATCTGTGGCGATCGGAGCAGAACAAGAGATCTGTTGTGTTCCGCAGCCCTTTAAACGTAACAGAAAAGAGAATATATTCAAGGGTCCAATGAACTTGGGACGTCATATGGTATTATATGAAAATTCACTGGAATATCATAAATAGAAATGACCACTGAATCAAAAGCTTATTGTGAAGGCTGAATATCATTTGTAAGTGTCTTCACACAAAGGCACAATAGGAGAACTGTCTGAGTTGAAAATCACTTCTAACATAGTTCTGCGCTGAGAAACTAATTAAGCGAAATAGGATTGATCTGATAAGACCTTCTCCGGTTTTGAGATGAGCACAATAACTATAAGAAGGGCACGCGAATATTACAGACAGTCATAAAATGGACTGCATCTATATAACGCTTTTCAACCGGAATGGAACAAAGTGCTTTACAATGTTGCCTCTCATTCACCCATTCACTCACACACACACCGATGGTGGCAGAGCTGCCATGCAAGGCGCTTGCCTCTACATCGGGAGCACCTCGGGGTTCAGTGTCTTGCTCAAGGACACTTCAACACATAGACAGGAGGAGCTGGGGATCGAACTGCCAACCCTTGGATCAGTGGACGACCCTCTCTACCTCCTGATCCAAAGATATGAAGGAGATGATAGTGTACCTCTGTGGTTCTGGCGTTTGTGTAAGGGGTTTCCATTTCTGCAGCCCACCACTCTGAAAGGAAAACAAACATGTGTCAAGAAACATGACGACGAAAACAGGTACATTTTGCCGGAACTAGTTTGTACGTCAGGGGCATTCCCCAAGCACTCCAACACACGCCTACATATCCTCTAGTTTATCAAGTTTTTCTTCAGCACACGTGTGCGGAGTGGAGTGTTTATTTTTGTAAACTGCTTAGCCTATACACCCCATATGAAATCATTAGCTCAGAGCAAAAAACCAGAAATGCATGTCTGTCTGTTCTCTGTTTGCTGTTGCCTACTGACTTTGTGATGACCACACTGCGTATACATCAGCAAAGTGAATGTATCTTATTTACCTGACAGAGCTAGTTGTGTCCGCAACAGTAGCCCTCACACTATGCTTTAAAGAATACCACTAAAACGCCCAACTGAGATTTATTTTGTCACGGCCTTTTCTTTGTCCAAAACAAGACTTGTATGTTTGTGTGTTTCTGTAGCACTGTGCCTTCATGACACAAATGTAGCATTTAATAATGGAAATAAATGAAACACGCATATCTTGTTCCAATCTTAAATTACAGTACAAATTACGTGTATCTCCTAACCCAAATGACCGACCGTTTCTGAATACAATCAATTCACCTCTGTTCTACCTCATTGATCTTAAGTTTGGCCCCATGTGAAAGGCACACTCTGTGCTGAACTCTCCCGGAGTAGTAAAACTTCTCTCTCTTTATTTTCCAACACTTACAGAATTGTCCAAGGCCCCTTTCTCAATGACTGCATTTATTCCTAAAAAAAAAAAAAAAAGAGACCAATGGGGGTGGCTGCAGCAGGGACCAGGTCTCCCTCCACACACACAATGTCCTGTTGTAGCAATCCAGCCCCTCACTGCAGCTGATGGGGAGATGTGGGATAGAAAGCAGTGCGCAAAGCAGTGAATAACTTGGCAAGTCCATACAATACAGTAGATCCACACAAGCTATGCTATTGTTGTTCTCCAATCACAAGAAATGACTCACTCTTTCAGCTTTCTCTTTTCGGTCAAGCTTTGACCATTTCCAAACGTCTCTATCTTCAAGTTTAAAAGCTTATCGAGCATAACATAATGCATAACTAGCAACTTTTGAAACACTTTTATTGAGCAAACTGTTCACATCTGTCTACAACAAACTGTAGAAGTAGGTGCCAAAAGAGTGTCTCGGGTTGCACTTGGTGTTTGGTCCCACTGGTCATGCTTGAGGGCAGAAGTCACGTCAAGTATCCATGGATGCAACTTTCTTGCTGAGGTCCAAACCTGTCTTGCTATTTCTCTAACTACAAAACCAACCTCTGGAAAGCTTAAATCTCTTTAAAAAAAAAACAGTGCGAGTTTACCTAAAATTCCAACCGGTATTATATGGGTAGCAGACGCGTGCGCAATACCTTCCAATTAGCGTGCAAAGAAAGAACTCACTCCGCTGTTTCAAATCAATACTGTCACAGGATCATTGATCTACACGGTAATCAACTCCAGGCATTACGACCAAATATGTGGGCTCAAGATGCGTGCGAGAGGCGGCAAGCATGAAGTAACATGGAAAGACAAACTACATTGGTAAGCACATGCCCCGAAACACATCAATATGTGATGTCTTTCGGGCAGTACAAATTGATAGTTTCAAAGCATACCAAGATATAAATACAAATGCCTACCTTTCTGAAGTTCCTGGGCAGTGTCCCACCAGAATAAGCCAAGGTTTTGTAATTGTACACTTCTGAAGAATTGGAAGGTAAGTCCATAGTTCTACAACTGTCTGATTTTGATGAGGGAAAATAAATGTCAGTATCCAGACATGAAGATCTGTTCTCCGGATCACTTGAGGTGACTTTTTTAAGCCTTCGGAATGTCATTTTACTCCCGTTAAAAAATGTGAGGAACGGAAATTGATGTTTATAAACCTCTCGTGTCTCTACTAGTGGGCTTTTGAGTAAACTGAGGGCGGAGACTCTTCATGTGACGGACACAATTGGATGGATGGCAAACGCCAACGTTGACGTGCGTTCTTTTGTTTTCTATGCGCCCACGTAGTCAAAAGTCTAAAAAACTTTTAGCTGTGTTGAACATTCGCTTTCAACCCTGTTTTATTAAAAAAAAATCTAATATATCGAAATAATCTGCAAATTCGAATTGAAGTGCTGGATGTCAAAAGATTAAACGGAATAGGGATTTAAATGTGTCCAATTTAGGTCATATTAAAGTTTAAAACATTACTTTTTTAACCGTAGTAACAAACTCGTACACTGTTCGTGTCGGTTCTCTGTGCTGTTTTGACAATACCGTGGCCGCTGTGAATTCCAAAACGAAGTAGGTTTCAAGCACGAGGAGGCACACTCACGAACGTATGCCCCCTTGCGTTCTGCTCACGCATGATCATTAAAATGTGCAAGACCATTGGATTGGCAGATGATGTTGGAAAAGTTGATTATCTAAATTTAGCTGATGATGCAAGAGCCTACATACGCACACATTGCATACAATTTCATGATTTATTAAAATCTCTACAAGATATATTTTTGAATATCAACATTCATGATATAATTAAATAGATATTGTCAAAGCTATTAACTAACAACTGCAACAAAATATTTGTAAACTGTTCGAAGTAAACTAAATGAGTTTTAAATCAAAAATATTCACTAAACATTTTCAGTTCCTCCGAATATAATACAATAATCAGAGCCTTATAAGGCAAGCAATTGTTTTTATGCACAAATATAATCAACCTGGAAGAAATTAACAACCTTTTCTCCTCTTGACATGAACTTTAAATTATCTACTCATCAGCATAAAACTAGTAAGTTAATTTACAGTAGACTTGTTATTTTTATCCTTTCTCGTGTTCCCAAACACCTTTTGTATCATATTAAAAATGCTACTAAAGAAATAGAAAAATTAAGCATACTGTTTATCATTCCTCTAAAATTCAGTTATGATAAGGTGAGGTTGGTGAAATAAAAAGACACATTTACATTTCAAAGTATAACCACTGCAACAAAGTTGAAAAAAATAACAGGAATTGGACTATCTACAACTCAACCAGACATCAGATCACACAATACCTTTCAGTTGTTATTGGCATGGTATTGCGTTCAAGCTTTGGCAACTGTTGCCTACTTCCTGTTTAGGCCTTTGACACAGGGCCCATTGAACAGCAAATATAATACTACTACTACTACTAATAATAATAATATTATAATAAAGGCACATCAAACTGACTAGTTCTCAGCATAATCTCTTAAGTGATGAATTAACCAGTAATCCTAAAGGCAGCAGTTTTAAATTTAAGTTTTGATAATATCACCATGCTTCACTAACAATATTGAGCCTTGCTATTTTGGTCAAAGTATTAGTTTGTCAAACTGTAAACAACATATAGCTAATAATTTTTCTTTAATAAATTACACTGTTTATATTAAGTAATGGGATGCCATGCTTAACCCGTAAAACACTAGTGTATACTTTGGCTACACACAGTGATGCAGTTTTATTTCATATGACTATATACATTCATTCTTAATAAGAAAGATTATTTCAGTCCTTTATAAAACAACGACAAGCAAAAGCATACAGACACTAATGCAACTGCCTTAGCACGGTCATGTCAGTCTACTTGAAAAATCCAGAGGATTTAGCAGGAGGAGCTGTCAGCATACAAGCCTGATTCTTGTGTGTGATTTTAATCTGCAAAATAATATAGAGAACAAAATATACAAATGTTCACAAGACAAGGCTGATCAAACAAATGATTTTACAATGTAATATATTCCCTTTTTTTAATCTAATGAGCAAAAACGTCCATAGATGCAAGTTTTGTGCAATGGCATTCAAGATGAATAAATCCAACACGTATTAATACTAATTAGGTGGAACGATTGCCATTAAATCCCTATTCAAATTTCGTTAGCATAGAATTTGTAACCATGGTACTCTGCACAGAACAAATACAAATACCGCACACATGAATTTTCCATCAATGTACTCAACTCTTAGGTAGACTATCCAGACAAGTCTACACTTTCTTAAGTAAGTAAAGTATCCTTGTTAGTTCAATCAGTGGTTAGAAGACAGTGTTTCATTCCTGTTACAGAGACACTCACAGTAGACGGAGGCTGCATCCATGGCTCCCCATCGATCTGCATAGGTAAGGGTTTATTAGTCCTAAAAGAAGAGAATCGATAAAAAATAACATTAATGAGCGTTTATTAAATCGATTAAAAAACAAAAATGAGTAGAAACGTGCTTCAAAAATAGTTTCAAAGATTCCTAATTGCAAAATAAACTTCCAGTTTAATATTTGCATGATTATTGATATTCAAATAATTACCCACCCGGTGCTGTCATTAACTGGTGTGAAGTACTAAATTGCAAGCCATACCAAAGGTGTTAAGTGTCCCACAATGAGGTTGCGCAATTTATCACATTTAGCCCATAGAGTACATGCATGTGACCATTGCCTTACCTGATGGTGATCTGGGATGTCTGGGCTAGCCTAACAGCACTTTTCAGTCCTGTGTATATCTGCCCCATCTCAATGGCTCCTCCTAAACCAACCACCTCCAACCGTTTGTCACTGAGCTCTATGAAATTAAGTACATGTATTTATAAAAAAAAGACAAAAAAAAAACTATAACAAATTAAAGATTATTATTATTATTATTATTATTATTATTATATATATATAGGTCGCAGATGCAGTCAGTGAAGCAAAGAATTTAAATCATGTCTCCCAGTTCAGAGAGTTCAAATATTTTGTAAAGTTTGTTTAACATTTGTAGGTGTTGCATAACCATTTTTCTTTTTTCTCTTTCACCTGTGAATAAAACACTATCATATTAGAAATATACGACAGATATACTTGTCCATGGACTTTCAGATTCAATACCTTGTGAGGTTACTTTCAGAACCTCGGGGTCCACTATCACCTCAGGTACTTCTTGACTACTAAATCCCTTAGTGTCCCCTTTCTTTGTTTCGCCCCACAGGTTAGAACCGCCATGCATGCTGGGAATGTTGAGAATAGCCAACCCCTCCATGGAGAGACTACTCAGGTCTACCGGAACGCCACAGCACTGAAGAAGTTAAGTGTTTTACAATATCAAATAAATATTAACAAAGACACACAAACACAACACAATGAAATATCTAAGTTGCTTTGACGGTTGCCTTGCATGCAACCTTGTTTAACATTGTATAAATAATAGAAGTAGAAATGCTATTGAAGTCAGGTATAATCATATACAAACCTCAATTGTAAGACATTCGTTAAGTTTCTTGCAGGAGGCCGAGATGGTTTCCGAGGTGGCAAACTCAAAGTACCACAGCTTGTTCTTCATTCTGGAGTCATAATAAAAATTTAAATCCCCCTGAATCTGCTCAATTTAAAATTTGCAGATTCAGTTGTGGAGAACTGCACTGAAATGTACTAAGACTGGTAGGCATAACGTTGGATTTTTGTCATTTGAAAAGCTGATGTGTGGATATGTAAAAAAAAAAAAAAGGGTTTACCTGCTATTAAATTTCTGGGGATGTTTCTCCCTCATTGTGTGAAACCGGTGGGCAATTGAGGCATCCTGCAAACACAGTACACGTCAACAAAGAGCAGGTAGCTTGTTTCAGTTGAACAATTAGAACATGTAGGCTATTGGAGGACATGGGAGTTGAAGAGTGTTCTTGTTTTGGTTGAAACTTAAATATTGTACTGTATTGTAAATATCAGAACACATTTTCATTATTTGCTTATTTTTATTTTCTTCATGTTGGGTTAATTGTTGTCATTTATATACAGTATATTCTGCATTAAACAGGGCACTGCTGGAAAATAGACCTAGTCCCAGTCAGTTACCCCTGTATAAATAACGTCAACATGAACATAATGAAAAAAAGCTAACTTTAGTTCAACCATTTCTAGCCAACTCACCACTCCAATTGAAAAGTAGTTGTTGATGATCTCGTACGGTACAGGATCACCTTTCTCTTGGCTGTCTTCGTTGATAACCTGCACACTCCAGCGGTCCATTAACACGGGAACACTCCCCTCGATATCTTTCAGGATGCGACTCAGATCCACCCCATCATAGCCTGAGGATCAAAGAGGCCAACAACAAAACATGTATAAAACTCATTGGAGTGAATGTGTGGAACGGTGTCCACATTATGTTCAGCAGATAGCAGGACATTTCAGATCCATAACAAAAACTAAAATGGGCCAACACAGACAACGATTAAAGACCCTCAATCAGGCATAGACATTGGTGGCGGAAAATATATATAAAAAAATGCAGTCAGTATGTGACGCACTAATAGGCTAGCTCACGTTTTAGTGTGAGTGTGAGAGATCTTTGACATTTAAGGAAGAAGCGCAATCTGGGAAACAAGACCGTATGATGTATAAAACTTCTCAAATGTTGCTGTTTATTTTGTTGCGATAAACCTGTTGTAAACTGAACAAAGTTTACTACAAAATGAAACAAATAGGATTTGGATTGGCAACTGCATATATGAATGAATTAATCTTTATTTTTGTATCTTACCAGATTTGGCCCACCCCTCATGGGGTTACAAGACACAGTTTTTATATAAACATAACTTTTCCAGTTCCATTCAAACAATCATCATTGTTACTGTGCATGCTTTCTCCAAATAATAAGCAAATAAAAAAATATTTCTTTCATATTTTTTAAAATACTGTAGTCATCCAACAGAAAAGAATTAAGTTCCTCAGGGCTCCTGTTATCAAATAAAGCAAATCTTGGAACATGATACATAGGACAGTAAAGAACAAAATTAATTTAATTTTCAACTTCATGTAAATCACAGAGGGAGTAGAGTCGATTTTGCCCTTCAGTACCAACAAAACGACCTGTTTCCAAATGTAGAGGTAACACTCCCATTCTCACCTGAACACATAAGGACCTTTTCGCTTTAGATAAATAGAATTTGACGTAATTCTCCATTTTATATTAACTTTTTATTAGTCGGTACTTTGAGTTTTGGTTTGTGCCAAATCTCACATGACCATTTATTTTTATACTCTAGATAAGCAGCTTCTTTGATCAGTCCAATGTTAACACGTTGTTTCAAAATATACTTTCCTTCACACCCGGCTTTTAAAAATAAATTGTGAACATACTTTGACCACGGCCCTACACGTTTGCATGTCCCAATTAAATAACTTTTTACACAATCCATCTTCAGCCATACTCACAAATCTGTTCCATAATCTGCACACACAAACATCCCAACGTACAGTACAGGGTTCCCATCCCATGTCTCCTTCAATAGCTAATATCGGCGTAAATTAATTAACACCAAAAAAATGTCTAATTGCTTGGTATTGTATCTGGTCACAAGATTTATATACTTTATAACCCCAGACACCTGCAACATAATCCAATATTGGGCACACCATGGCCGCCGCTGTCAGTATTGCCATGGCAATACTACTTCTCAAACAAGTATTGCCTGGCAATACTACTTTTTTGCAGACCATACAGCGTTTATTTCATGTAGAAGACCTTAGCAACCTTCAACAAAAATCAAATTTTATGTAATGAATAATCTGATTGAATCTGCTGCGATATATGAACACATTCAAACTTTATCAATGGACACGATGCGGCTGTGGTGCGCGTGCACTTTGTTTTAATAGTTGCATTGTTCCGCTAGTCTCCAGCCAGGCCGCTACTGCCAGAGACAGCGGGAAACAGCTCGAGACGTAACGGTCATGACCGATACTCAAGCAGACTCAGTGTTGCCAATTTAAGCTATTCCTTCACTAAATTATTTTTTTCCCTTTCTCTTGCTATCTTCTCCTCTTGTCTCTCTCTTCTTGGAAGAACCTGCTCTCTCACTCTCCTCCTCTGAAGAGAGGAGAGTGAGAGAGCAGGTTCTTCCAAGAAGAGAGAGACAAGAGGAGAAGATAGCAAGAGAAAGGGAAAAAAATAATCTAGTGAAGGAATAGACTATAGTAATGAGTTTTTGAACACTTGTCAGGCCAGCCCTGAAAGATAGCCAAACCTGAAAGATTCTCTGCTCAATTTGTTAAACGGTGAAAGGGATTTCAATGCAATGAGAAACTGAACAGAAGAGTAATTTCAATATTGGCCATATTTGTGACTTATCTTGTGTGAAATGGAAATTGGACTAGTAGAATTAATGCGTCAGCACTGACAAAGTCTGACATGATTTCCTTAGTGATTTGTGTTACTCAAATGTGTTCAAATGCATAGATTTATAGTATAGTCATACTGAAATTCTCGAACAAGGATTCATGACCAGATGACCTCGGTATTTCCAAAATCCTGGCTATGGCCTTGAACATGCATATTGATGAATTCCAACATTATAATTAATACATTTGTACATAAATGAAGTTTGTATGTGTTTAGACAAGTACATGACCGTAGCTGTCAGCTGTTGATGAGACTTAATTCATGATGTATACAGAGAGATAGTATAATTGTCTTAAAGGTGCAGTATGTAGTTCTAGATAATTGGGGAAAAAATGGCAAGAATTTGAATCACAACGCTCAAAAAGGCCAACCTCCTGAGTCTTTGGTCCCTCCTATCCCTCTCAATGGCCCACCCCACACATGCCCGTGCGCGCTCTGACTTGACTTCATGAGCCTGAGCAAGGCAGTGTTTCATGAATCATGTGTATGTTGTGCATATTTATGGTTCTCACCAACAACCCATAAAGCCATGTCTGATTCCGGACACAAATGGCAGTTTCCATAGTAACGACATACAGTTAGCTAACGTTCATAATTTGATTCCCTGATTAGTATGAGCTAGTGCATGACAATCGTTTTTATTTAGCTGCAATTGGCACCATAGCTACTATATGTTGCCAAGTATATCCAACAAATGCATGTAAACGAATAATGCATTTTTGACATAAATCTGGCACGATACTTCTTAACGTTGTAAAACTGCACTTGGCGATTTGACAAGCCAAGTCTTTTGCGACGACATGCAAGACTTCAGCCGCCTTGCAACTACAGAACTATTTCACACCACTGCTACTTTTGTCTGCGAACGCGAATTGTAACAACAAGCTTGTTTGTAGGGTGACGCTGTAAGCAGGAATTTTACCGAGGAGTGTGCACGCGAGGTGATTGACAGGCAGGTAGACCTTACTCCTTGCAAAAACTCTCCTGATTGGTTGGGGATAGGCGAGCATCCCTAGATTTTTTAAAAGCTGAATACAAGTCCCAGGGCGCTCATATACAGTGAAGAAAAGAAGTATTTGAACACCCTGCTATTTTGCTATTTCTCCCACTTAGAAATCATGGAGGGGTCTGAAATTTTCATCGTAGGTGCATGTCCACTGTGAGAGAGAGAACTAAAAGAAAAATCCAGAAATCACAATGCATGATTTTTTAACAATTTATTTATGTGATACAGCTGCAAATAAGTATTTGAACACCTGAGCAAATGAATGTTAATATTTGGTACAGTAGCCTTTGTTTGCTATTACAGAGGTCAAACGTTTCCTGTAGTTTTTCACCAGGTTTGCACACACTGCAGGAGGGATCTTGGCCCACTCCTCCACAAAGATCTTCTCTAGATCAGTCAGGTTTCTGGGCTGTCGCTGAGAAACACGGAGTTTGAGCTCCCTCCAAAGATTTTCGATTGGGTTCAGGTCTGGAGACTGGCTGGGCCATGCTAGAACCTTGATATGCTTCTTAAGCCACTCCTTGGTTTTCCTGGCTGTGTGCTTCGGGTCGTTGTCGTGTTGGAAGACCCAGCCACGACCCATCTTCAATGCTCTGACTGAGGGAAGGAGGTTGTTCCCCAAAATCCCACAATACACGGCCCCAGTCATCCTCTCTTTAATGCAGTGCACTCGTCCTGTCCCATGTGCAGAAAAACACCCCCAAAGCATGATGCTACCACCCCCATGCTTCACAGTAGGGATGGTGTTCTTCAGATTGTACTCTTCATTCTTCTTCCTCCAAACACGCTTAGTGGAATTATGACCAAAAAGTTCTATTTTGGTCTCATCTGACCACAAAACTTTCTCCCATGACTTCTCTGTATCGTCCAAATGGTCATATGCAAACTTAAGACGGGCCTTGACATGTGCTGGTTTAAGCAGGGGAACCTTTCGTGCCATGCATGATTTCAAATCATGACGTCTTTGTGTATTACCTACAGTAACCTTGGAAACGGTTGTCCCAGCTCTTTTCAGGTCATTGACCAACTCCTGTCTGTAGTTCCGGGCACATTCCTCACCTTTCTTAGAATCATTGAGACCCCACGAGGTGATATCTTGCATGGGGCTCCACTCTTTGAGATTGACCGTCATGTTTAGCTTCTTCCATTTTCTAATGATAGTCCAACAGTGGACCTTTTTTCACCAAGCTGATTTGGCAATTGCTCCAAGCCCTTTCCAGCCTTGTGGAGGTGTACAATTTTCTCTCTGGTGTCGTTGGACAGCTCTTTGGTCTTCGCCATGTTACAAGGTAAAGTCTTGCTGATTGTATGGGGTGCACAGGTGTCTTTATGCAGCTAACGATCTCAAACATGTGCATCTGATTCAGGATGATACATGGAGTGCAGGTGGACTTCTAATGAGCAGACTAACAGGTCTTTCAGGGTCAGAATTCTAGATGACACACAGGTGTTCAAATACTTATTTGCAGCTGTATCACACAAATAAATTGTTAAAAAATCATGTATTGTGATTTCTGGATTTTTCTTTTTAGTTTCTCTCTCTCACAGTGGACATGCACCTACGATGAAAATTTCAGACCCCTCCATGATTTCTAAGTGGGAGAAATAGCAAAATAGCAGGGTGTTCAAATACTTCTTTTCTTCACTGTATAGCTCACCTTCTCTCTGAGCATTTGGTTTAATGATATCCTCCAGGAGGTATATGTAATAAGCGTAAAAAAAACATAGAAAATGTAATCTATTGCTGGAAATTCAAATTTACATACTGCACCTTTAATGGGGGTTCATGCTTCTTGGCCACCGCCCAGTGATATTATTCATAATTACATTAATTCATTGTTAGTTATTCACAAATGTTTCACATTTAAACATACAATAACAGCACTGTACAAAATAGGTAGCTTTGAGTTCTTTATCTAACGCATACACCATATTATGGTGATTGGCGAGAAAGTTTGGCAATACTACTTTTACACTGGTGATGGCACCTCTGGGGCACACACATGCCTGAAACAAGTTGGTATAGGTACGGAAACTCATATCTTTTAGCTCTTTTGTCTAAAAGGATATTTGTATATAGGAGTAACATTTTATTTAGGCCCCCCACCCCCTCCCCCCAACATTATTATTCTTCCACCATCTATGGGCACAGATGTAGAAAATAGTTCAGTACAGTTTTACACAACACTTGACAGGACAAATGAAAATTACAACATTAATTTCAAAGAGCTTTCTCACCTCCACCCCATCTAAGACAGCGAGCAAGGTCATTTCCTGTGCCCAGAGGAAGTACAGCCACAGGTGGTCGCACCACAAGATTGGCTTTGTCTGTTGGGGACCGCAAAAGGGACATCAATTTTAAATAGGTCAGATACAATCATACATACATGAAAGGGGTGATATAGCGTTTATATTGCATCATGAACTGTGTGCTTACCCACCTATTGCATCAAGTATCCAGCCAACTGTGCCATCTCCCCCACAGACCAAAATACGAAAGTCCTCTAGATGTCTGAAAAAACTCAGGCTAAAACAAAAAATATAATATTTTCAATAAAATAAAATAAAAAGTTAGGCATTACAACAACAATCTATACAAGAGTTGAACAGGGAGTTATATACATTGCATACGTTATAGTAAGTGGAAAAACGTGTTTGTTTCAAAACAAAAAGAACACATCGCTATTTGTAATTTGTGAAACCTTACCCTGGCGCTGGTCCCCCGTTAGACAGATTGTACACCTGCCGCGGATTCAGCAAATATTGAAATTTACGCAGCACTCTGAAACATCAGACGTCAGCAATAAACATGTTTAACATGTATTTTCATTTATACATTTATTTTATCAATTTTCGTTTTTGTTTGTTTTTTATCCTCACCTTTGTCCCTGCTTGCCACCACTTTTAGGATTCACAAACACAAGCAGAGGATGTGTGTTGGGAATAGGACTGATCTGTTAAAAAAAAAAAAAAAAAAAGGTCCCAGTTCATCAAGTAAGCTAATAATGTAACCACAGTTTTAAAAAAATAAATACACATTGGATAGATGTTTCAGGTTTTATGGAAACTGCTTGGCTGGTGTAATATATGGTATTCTGCAAAAGTGTCCAGTACCTGAAGCACCTGTCCATCAGGGGTGGTGTTTTGGTCACTGTCCTCAGCCAAAGTGGCGCATCCATTTTTTATGTTGTTTGGCCATTCCTAGTTAAGAGTTTAATGGCGACGTTAAGGGAATACATTAGCAGAGATGCTCGAGCAGAGTTTACACAGAGAGAGAGGGTGGGTTTAAGAAGGTAGATGTAAATTTGTTAATGCGTGAAAGTGGTATTTTATGAAAGGCAAATGCAAAATTTTAGAGAGTTTTTTTGACAGGTTTTAGCTGCTGACTACAAATGGACTGTGCTAACTGGTAAGGAATGCTTTGTAGTTCCCCTCAGTTTAAAACAGGGACAGAGATCCTCTAATCCTCTATACCTTCATGACAGGGTAAATGGCCCAGGGAGGGAGGATGTGGTCTTTGAGAGTTCCACAGGAACATTCTGATGGCTCCTGTGATGCACATTCATCATGGCGCTGAAACAGATTAGCAACGAGTAATGTTAAGTTAACTTAGAAAATCACTAGACCTCCTGTTGTGACATAAGAGACTGGCTGGGTCAAGTCGTCTCTGGATACACTTGACCTCAAATAGAAACAATGCCAAAAAATACTGTTTCATGATCATGCCAATCAGCACTCTAACACTGCAACCCTTTTAAAACCAGATAACGAAAGGTCTTTACTTTTATAGTTTAGAACTGTTGTAACCATTAGTTGATATAGTTCGGTGACCTTGACTGTCTAGAGAGGCGCCTATAAATGTAATGTGTTGTTGTTGTTGTTGTTGTTGTTGTATAAGTCTATTGCCCTCTTACCATGGTATGGCACCAGACGCAGTGTTTTCCTGTTAGGCTCTGGTAGCTCTTGATTTTCTTTTGGCACCGGTCACACTTCCCAGATTCACAGTTCCCACTTACCCAGTCATGGGCTGCAACCTGGAAAACAGAAAAAGGCGAAAGACTTAAAATAAAAATAAACAATTTTTATTTAATGTTTTCTAAATTGGTTTTTACTCTGCCACCAGCCAGCACATATAGCTTTCACACAGAGCAGCATATAGAATCCACGAAAGACACAAGTTAAAACTCTCCTCGGTCACACTGTAGCAATAACTTTAAAATGTAGACTTATTGAGTTACGTATAAATGTCAGATTGTGAATGTAGTTAAAGAGGGAGACAACCATACCCCTGTGTCTTTTCTGGACTTTACATAAGTCCTCGTGCAAGGGGCAGGATTCCTGTTGGCACAACGACCATGAACAGTATATTTGCAGCCTGTAAAAATAAAAAAAAATTCAAAGGCATAAGGGCTTACAATCATTTAAATCCTCAACATTTCACAGAAATGAGAGAAAATGTCAGTGCGTAGAAGAAGCACTGTGTTGCCCTCTAGTGGCAGGATCTAGTAGTACTCACAGGTGCAGCAGAGCCCCTGTTTTCGTAGGCCCAGTAGCATGCTCTGGCACACATTGCAGTAGACAGGTTTATTGAAATGTTTCATTCTCCATAGGTGTTGCCCATCTTTCTGGGTCATCTAAGTAAAAATAGAGAGAGATATATAATGGCATTGGAATATAATATGTCCTATATTGTATGTCTACATTTCTATATACTATATATATATATATATACATATGACACCCTTTTAACACTAACCCTGTCTTTAATTCAATATCTCCCTGGATTAAGAAAAT
This sequence comes from Galaxias olidus, assembly GCA_026901105.3. Classification (NCBI taxonomy): domain Eukaryota; kingdom Metazoa; phylum Chordata; class Actinopteri; order Galaxiiformes; family Galaxiidae; genus Galaxias; species Galaxias olidus. Next base: position 80,012 of record JAPMUY010006907.1, on the reverse strand, counting down.
CTCTCAAACTGAAACGGCATTTTATGCCATTATTTCCATGCAATCACATGGAAATAACACGTTTTAACACAAGACTATAAGGTTACTTTGCATTCAGTCACGTAGCCGATTCTCTCATAACACCCAGATTATAGACAAACACAACTGCATGTACATGGTCGTTAGAATGACTCACTGTGCCTCACAGCACAGAATCAAAGAGCAGACTCCCTCAAATCAGCAACACAGCAAACTTGAGGGGGCTGAACGCAAGCCACCAGAGCCCTGGATGTTCATTGGCGGTTAGAAATAGCCCGAGGGGGAAGTCCCTGGTATTGTTGTGGAGGCGAGACACACAGAGAGAGACCGGTTTGTAGCTCACCCTTACTCCTAGTGACCAGGTTTAATCACACTACTAGCCTAACCAGCTAGAAGAGACTCACCACCACAACAGCAACAACTGAAAATTTTTCTACGTGAAATTGTGTTTGCAACAATTGTGTTTTACAATGCAAAACTATTTGAACACCTTAAACACACTCGCTAGATAACGTTGACGACTGGACGTATCTTAAGGGTGTACCATGTGTGCTCTAAAGGTCGGTATTAATTGCACGGAGGGGTGGGGTGCAGGACCGTACCAAGGGGCTAGACACAGGCATGTGTGGATAGTAGTATGTGCTTGTACATTGACCCACTCTGTTGGTATACAGACACTGTGTGAAAGAGGAGGATGACATTACTACCACACCCCAGCTAGACTGAGTCAGCAGAAAAACCTCCACACTGAGGGAGAGTGCAAAGAGATTAAAGCCGAGGGGGATATAGGAGTGCAACAAAATATCTGGCAACCTAATAATTCTTTTCCCTCATCTGGCAACCTTGGCAATCCCTGAGGAAATCCCATCGCATTGCACCACAAGTAGTTCGTCACGTTGCCCTCCTCCCACGCCCCAGTGATGTGTTTGGCTTTTTCCAGAGTCCCAGGTTGGGATCTATATATTATCCCTGTTACCTTCAGGCCCAGGAGCACCAGCAAGGGTATGTTGTTCATGCCGCCCTCCACCCATTCATCAAGAGACACGGTGCCGCTGCTGTCTGCGTCGATGGCTGTCATCATATCCTTGAGCACCTGAATTTATTAATAAGAGAAGGGCCAATATAAATGCGTTGACAAGGGTCAAAACAACAGCCACTTGGATATTCACTTTTTTAAATTAGTCCTGATAGTGTACAAATCATTTTCAGATCCCTTTATGGAGAGAACAGAATTGTGTGAGGAATCGCTACTTACAAAAGCAGACAAAGCCTTACTCATTTTAAATATGTAAAGTTGTTCTAATGGACCTTGCAAAGTTTATTCTCATGCCCTTTACTTGTGAAGCAAAGAGTGTGCATCCTACAAAGAACAGAAGAGGTATAAACAGAGATGCACACTGGAAACGTACCGGACGGAGCTCTGATACATCCCAGCCGAGGTATACTGCAGCATGCATCATCTGAGCAATGATCCTGTCCACTTCCTAAATCAATACCGAGATAAAATATACTGGTTACCACACAATACTACCTCTTGAATGTAAAAGTTTGTATGCCACGAGAGGATGTTGGACATGTGTTTATCTAAGGTGATTTATCTGACCTCACAATGAGTTAAAAAAAAACAGTAATTAATATGATGAATTGAATGTTGATAGTAAATCAATAGGGACATATTGATGACTTACGGAGCTGTCAAGGACACCATTGCAATCCCTGTCATACAGTTTGAAAGCAACTTAAAAAAAAACGAAAAATGGGCAAAGAAAGTGTCAGACAACAGCATCACGTCAGTGACTGCGTAACAGTAGATTGCGGCACAGAGGAAGGAAACCACAACAGAGCCAGGACTCACATTCTAGCTTGTCCCTTGGCTGGCCGTCCTCCAGCAAGGAGAAGTAACATGAAACGTCCTTCAGAAAGACCTGCTCTACATGAGGAGAGAGAGGAAGAAGAGGAAGACAGGTGAACGTTATGGAACCTGTATACACCCCTACACCTCACACCACACACACACACACACACACACACACACACACACACACACACACACACACACACACACACAATCACACACAATCTAGTGGGTAGTGATAAATCCCCCAAAAGGTAACATGATATACTACAGACTGTTCTACAGACAATATGGTGTGTGTGTGTGTGTGTGTGTGTGTGTGTGTTTGGTGCTGAAATAAGCCCATGGACGGTGTGCTCACTGGTGCTGTTCTTTTTGTCCGGCTCAGGATTCTGGAAGGATAAGAAGAGGCGTTTGCAAAGCTCCGCAGGGAAGTCCTCTACCTCCAGATACGTTTTGAGGAAGAGACGGAAGCCCTCTTCATCGATACGCTGGAACACACATACAAACACACATTGCTATTGAATCAGTAAATTTAGCTGTTAGTTGCTGGTATTTGTGTGCATTGCGTGCGTGTGTGTGTGTGTGTGTAAGACGGACCATTTTACTGCCAGAAAAGAAGTAGCTAAGTTGACGTCTACATGCAAAAAGAAAAGGGAAAACAGATAGTAAAATAGATTTCAGTCCCATCTGTAGAGCCCTGCATTTCCTTTCTGGGATGGTAAATTGTACTAACTATGGGTATTCCCTCTAGATTACTGAACCATAAACCCATTTCTTGTTGATAGCATTCCATTTCCCAGGCTGATGCCCTATAAAGCTGTTCCAGTAATAAATAATGACACCGCAAGGCAGTCAGACCTCAAAGCTGCAAAGAGACAAGAGAGGAGGAGGGGGGGGGGGGAGGAGAAAAGGAGATAGAATGCAAGGATCTAACCACTGTGTTCCCTCCACAAAACACCCCACAGTTCCACCCAATTCTTCTACATAGTCTTTCATTCCTACTTCTTAAAAAGGGGAAAGTGTCTTCTTACAGAGATCTGTCACCTTGTGTACATAAATAAACATAGCCTAGTTCTATTCCGAATTAGGATTTGTACCCAAGTTAAATTGTCAATAAGTTATTATTTTATTTATTTATACAGGGTCAACTGACTCTTCTGCAGCAGTGCCCTGTTAAACATGTCACGAAATAAACAATTTTACAAAATAAAGAAAATGTAATATTTTAAATAAACACATATTACACATGCGTTAAGATCCTGGTTTAAGTTAAGCACAGTCACAGAATTATGTAAATATTTTTCGACAACGCCCACTGCTATGCTGATGCCCACAGTATTGCAAGCAGTGTCATTTTAAATCACATTTTTGCTTACTCTGCATGAGGGTAGCCAGCATGCCATCTCAGAGATCGTGCTGCATTGGCAAAATCAAAGAGGCTAATTTCCATTTGATTTTTCTTTGTGCTGCAGTAGTCATTTTTTACTTAGCAGGACATATCTAAATGATCAGACAATATAAATCTGCATGGGAGGCTATATCACAGAAATGTACATGGTGTAAATACAATATATCCCATATAAACATTAATCGGTAAATGGATTCACTGTTTCTTTTGCAAGAGTATCCATTATTACCATTATTGTTTGTCTTATGTTTGCGTGTTTTTTGTCATTATAAATTCTTACTTTTTTTTTTAAATCAATACAAATCAATTTTAAAAGCTATTACTGGGAAAGGATGTCCTAATTGATGGCGCCCACATTCGATGGATATTGAATTATGTGTTCTAATCTAGTGTAGCTATTAAACCTCTTAGCAGACGCTGTATGCTCTAGGAAGGAGCGAGCAGTCTTGATTTGTGCGGTTTGGAATAAACCAAGTGGCTGTATTTTTACACTCACTTCTCCATGTCTGTGCTGAGCCAATCTGCCATCCGCATCAAATTCCCTCATCACATCTTTAACCTTCAGGCTGCAGTCTGAGGAGGAAAGAGAGACACAGGTCACTTGCATACGCAGACAAAAAAAAAAACACTCACCGATCTCAGTTCACGATCACATACGTGTCCACTATGCAATCTCTCAAAGCACTTCAAAGCACAGGCATGCAAACCTCAAATCTATTTTCATATATAATAACACATATATGCACTTATGTGTCCTCTGAGAGTCTAATGATGCACTATGGTGCGCACACTAATCCTAATTCACTAAGAAAATCCTGTGTGGGTAATGTTGTGTTTTCTGAGCCTTCGTTTCATAAGAGAGTGTTACCTCTACGAGACAAGTGTATGAGCGAGTGTGAGTAACTGTGTTTCTCTGTGTGGGTGGAAGTGGAAATAGACGGGGAGGTTAAGTGCTAAGGAGGCTGCATGCCCGCCTGTCTCTGTACTCACATTCGATGTACTGCTGTAGCTGGATGAAGTCGACGGGGTTCAGCTCGTTCACCTCTGGGTCCGTGGGGGCGGACATGGTGCTTGCGTCTGCACTAACTGCCTCTGCATGGGTGAGAGAGAGACATAGAAAGCGAAAGAAAAGAGAAGGAAAGAGAGAGAAAGAGAGAGAGAGAGAGAGAGAGAGAGAGAGAGAGAGAGAGAGAGAGAGCGCAAAGGAGAGGAGAAAAAAAGGTGAGAGAAAGCGGTGAGAAATAAAGCAACAGCTGAATATGTTTAAAACAAGCTGGTTGTGCTTTCGATTGTACATGAAGACCGTGAGCTACTTGTACATTCACAAGGCATGCTCCTATTAAAAAAACAGTCACAGGACAGAGGCTCCTAATTGCATTGTAAACCAGCCAACACATGCTTACACCAGCCAACAGCAACATAGTTCGGATATTGAAATAAATTATAATAATACATTTTATTTAAAAGCACTTTTCAAAACAACCAAATACACTTCACATCGTAATAGATAAAACACTGAACTAAATTAAGTAAAAACTAAATTTATCTGTCAAGAGCTAAAATAATACTCAAAATAATAGGCAGTTAAAAACAATTGAAATCCAATCTAACTGTCTGAATTTCCGGTCACTTGCTTTGAATGTCTACAGTAATGCAACCACTTTTAGCAGCACTTTACACATCTTACCACAACACACTGTGTTATAGCACACTCTGTGGTAGCAGGCAAACAAACGGTCACAACAATTAGCCTGAAAAATTTTTTGTACATTCCAAAATATTTATTTGAAAACACACATAACAATTTAATTCTCCAACTGTTTCAGTATGGCACCAGTGCAGGACCAAGACAAGGGTACCAAAACGAAAACTACAAATTTCACAATAGTTAAATTCAACATTTCCAACAGAACATAATTAGTTTTGCTTGTAAGTGGGAGTGGCATTGAGAAAAATAAAAATGAATTATGCTTGGAATACCACCCACTCCTTCCATGTGATGTGAAACTACTTGCTGTCCTTGTGCCATGAAAGGGTCATACCATCCCCACTTAATTCCCTCAAAAGGTTAGCAGTGTTGCCTAGCAGTTGTGTTTACACAGCCAATCAGCTGCGAGAGACCAAAATTGACAGCAAAGTGGCACTTGTTGAGGATAAGGCCAGGGAACGATTTCCACAAAGACATTGACATGTTCTTTTATGAGGAACCTACACATTCATTATTGATGTACCTTATTGACGTTTTCTTGATTCTAGCTTTGAACGCTATACATGTAACACTAACAGACTTTTGTCCACAATGCGTCTGGAAAATGACATTTCAAGCAAACACAGCAACATTTGTCTTGACCATGCTCTCATGAGTGCTGCTATTTATTAACCACCATGATAAATAGTGTACCACCAACACAACAAAATACAATTCCTGCTTATTTTAGTTATCTGACTTCACTTCCTAATCAGACAGTTATTTGCATGCACCACATTCACATATGCAGAATGGAAATCTCTATACCGGAAAGAACAAAAGGTGCAGTGGAGGTGAGGTAGAATAGTCTTCTCAACCCCACACATGCACACACAGAGACAATGTTTTATGTAAATACAGTTATACTCGTGTTAGTAAAATAGATGTTGTAATAAATCCTTCAATCCAACCCATCAGAGCTTGTAGATTCCAACCTGTTTTAAATCAGAATATTTATTTTCTAGTCTAGGTGTTTACATTCCTCGTCTGATGCAGAACGTGTAGCAACCTGTTCCTGGTCTGAGGCTGATACGTTTCCCAGACTCATGTTTTAGCTTGGATTAAGCAAGACAGCAACTAAAGGAGTGGCAGATCATGCGATTCCTGCCATTTTAGGGTGTAATGATAAGCGATGTGATAATTAGTTTAACTTGCCTTTCCAGTTCAGCTCCAAACCATCTGCGAATTTTAATTTCTGCTCCTACAGTTGAACTAAAAAACCAAGGCGTAAAATCCCTTCTTACATAAAGTAAAAAAACAAAGTACTAACTTGACAGTTCGTTTCAAAATTAAACACCGATACAAACTAAGTCCAAACCACTTTACAAGATCAGTTTTAAAGTAGGATTGGAAGATGACCTTTTTCCATGCATGCTAATATTTGTGCAAGCTGTCATCACGCCCCCGCCTTATGTCAAGGAAATCTGCTGTTTTGTAACACTTGAAACAGAGTGCAAGCCTCATTACTACTTCATGTTGTGGTTGGAAAAAAAAGGTCAGGTTATATCTATACTGAGAAGGTCTACTCGGTTTTTACTTTCCTATCAAAACCACAACAATTATCTCAACCAAATTTTGTTCAAATAAAATAAGGTTAGTGAAGGGACTAAGAGGAAAAAAACAAAAGGACATGCTTGGTTGCTATGGAAAGTGTTTCCCTACATCAGCTGGTCACCGTCAGAGTTAGTTCCACGGAGGCGGAGGGAAGGGTTGGGCCAATAGGGGGGGTGGGGAGGGGGGGACCCAGCTTGCTGCTGAGTGTTTCCCCCTGCCTGGCCTTCCCCCAACGCCCACCCACCTACCCCCCATGCTCCGCCCACACTGCCATGCCCCTTCTGGCCAACCAAACCTGAGGCTATCGGTCTACATTGCATTCTGCATGCAGATGCTATCATGATTCATCTCATGAACACGGGGAATACTCCCTAGCTAAAAATGGACTGCTTGCTCAATTGAATGGGTCATTTCTAAGGCCACGACAAAGGTTCAAAGCCAACGAGAGAACCTTTACACAAGGAAACAGAAGACATCAGAGTCAACCACCAGACAATTATTCACATTGTACAACTACAAGGTCAAAATGTGCCATACAGCTGGATCCTTTCCCCCTTTCTAATGCAATATATTATCTTTAATTGAGCTTGGAAAAACTAAAACGGAAAAACTAAAACTATACAAGCCATACATCAGAAAAGGAATAAACACACACACACGCACACAAAAATGCATTTACCACGCTATGAATCAAATTACTGGAAAATGTAGGAGGCTTGCTTCCCGCTTAGTTTGAAATTAAACTGGGTTCACTACCCAATATCTTCCACTCCCAGTTCTTAGTTACTTAACAAGCTTTGTTGTTAGGAAAACCTAGTAGAACACCATGGTGTTGAACACAAAAAGCCTCAAAAACCAGTCTGAACTTGTGAGAGCACAACTCACTAGCTCTGCAACCACACTGCGCTCATGGTTCTCCATGCACTGGCACACATGCCAAATAGATTTGTTTACGTCAGTCAGTGGCCAAAAACCAAAGGCCATCTTTGACTCTTTGAATGCCCACATGTCGTTTATAGCCTAAAGCGTTTACAAGCCCTTTATTGTTGCTGAACTTCTGTTCTCGCTCTCAGCAAACACAGCTGCAGATACTGCCAATCTGAGTAAATAACCTATTGGGTGACTTAACTATTAGTAAACGTTTAAAATTCTAGGGCCCCTGGTCTGGTGCGAACATCAACTGCAGATCAATAGATCACTTCCTCATTGATGCTTTTTGGCTAAATACTCACTACAGCAGGAAGAGGCAGAGAAGATTAAATACAATTGATAATGACCATGCATACCTGATTCCTGCAGAGATTGTTTATTATAAAGCAACAGGTTGTTTGGGAACCTTTGTCCTAGCATGTTTACCTTGTCACAGTGCCCATTTCATTGGGCTCAGTATGTGCACTTATCAGAAACTGTTGTTGAGGAAAAAACCCAAAATGAATCAAGACAGAAATAAACACAATGCTTAAGCATAAAGGCTGGTAGACACGTTTTGCATACTTGACTTTCATCATATTCTCTCCCACTGATGGTTCTAATCCAAAGAAAACAGTGTATGTTTTGGAACTTTGCTGTCTTCTTAATCAACAGGCCCTTGACATTATTGCTATTTAGGTCTTAGTTGTATTGGATACCATATAGATCTGATGCATTAGTATACCAAGTCATCGAAATCGTGTTGGTTAAATCGAGAAAAAAGAGAACAATCCAGATCAGGCTCTCCTCTTATTATTATTGTCTGGCCAAAAAGAATAGCAAAGCTGTCTTAAATTAAAGTAGGATATGACATGGACCCTTAAATAACCACTCTTCATTTTTGGAAACCCAACTGTGAGCTCCATTTTCTACATGTTACTTAGTAGTCACATACACTCAATAATATAATCACTTGTCACCCTGTAAAGTCACCCTGTAAAATGCATCTGTAAAGTCACTAAGGTGGCACAGTACACCTTCTCCAAAACTTAATCTTCTGAATTATGATATCAGTTTACTAGCTAATGAAAATAATAGTCGGCAATATAGCACATAATGAGTTTAAAATATGTATACTGTAGGACATATGTTGTTAAGCCGAACAAAAAAAAATCAAGTTCCTGATGGCCAAAATCACTGTAACCTAAACACAACTACAATAGAATATGTAAGTTTGTGGAAAATAAAATGATCGGTATGTTACAACTGTGTATCAATAGCATAACAAGAAATGCGTGTATGAGACAGTAAAAATAATCTTCTAATATAAATATATTTTAAGTGTTGAACAGCCAACCGTTTCGTAGCGTGTCTGTCCGCGGCACTATCCTTGAAGTTTTCTTGCTGCGGATTAAACACCGGATATTTTCGATCAACAGCAGAAAACACAAGTAAGTTTCAATAAACAGCGCAAGCGAATCTGTAGAACGTTCTGCATTTAGTCAACTGGAAGAAAGATTGACTGACTCCCACGCCCGAATCCGAGTCAACATGTCCCTCCCAAGCAGTAAAGGACCGCCTCGAACTGTCATCTCTGCACTCAAGCACTTTGCTCACGTTAGGATGTGGGCATGCCTAGTAAGTTTACTCAACAAACCCATATTTTTCTTCATATCTCTGCATTGTTTGGTAATCTTGGATCATATGTACATCTCTATATGTACAAAGGGAAAGTAAGCCTATATGTGAAAAGGCTGAGAGAAGAAATGTAGGCCTACTAAGAACAAACAGAACAATACACAATTGAAACATTGATTTGAAAGTAGCCTATACCTATATTCGGTACATGATATTTACTGGTTAATATAGTTCTGATATACTGAATGAAAGAGGGAGAGCTGCAAAGCATGGCATTTGGCACAAGGCATAATTTCACATTCCATTCACAATAGGAAGGATTAAAAACAATTCCCCTCCACCAGCTTTGGGGACTATTAGCTGTCAAGAGCAGATAGGTCCCAGACATTTATAACGGGTTTTTATTTCTGATAGGGAGTAATAAGCACGCATTTTTAAATTTTATTTTATCTGATATATTATCTCTTGGCTCACATTGTTTATCAAAACACTGTGTACGTAAAGTAAGTTCCAGCATCGTCAGGCCAAACATCTACTATGGACATTCAGGTTTGTCATAAAAATGTATAGATGTTAATCCTTGCTCATCACTAACAACCCTAGTTGCAGTGTTTGGTTGATTTTCTTCTCTGAAGAAAGTTCCCTAAGAGATCACTGCTGACATGATGTGGTTAAATTAAGTAACTGCATAACCTTTAGTTGTCTAAGTTATTGTTTAAACTGCACAAAGTGAAACACCCTATTGGGATTAAAATTGCAATTTGTATTATTCCTCTGCACACCACAGCACAAAAGATAACGAACCACAAAGAAAATTGACAACCGAATAACAGCCTGAAGAAATCTGCTGTGTTTTACTGTCCTAAGGTTAAAACATAGCTACACATCCCATTCTCCCCAAACAGTATCTATCTAGTAATGCAAAAACAAATGCTGTAATAGGTCAGAAGGTGCAACACTACTGTGCAAATGATAAGTCTATTTATAAAGGCGACAGCATGCCAGTGATTCATTGTCTTCGTTTTTAAAGTTTACATCCTTAGAGAGTCATCCAAAGCTTCCAAACAAAAGATTTCCAACAGATCATAGAACATTTTCAATTTATCATGAAAACAATTATCAAAGGGTCTCCGTGTATCAAACATTACAACTTGTGATAACCGTGATGTTTTATATGGTAGGATTCAAAATGTTAAAATGCAAGATTTAAACACTTCAGTTTGCAATCATGTACACTGAAACAAAACGCAGACAGAAAAAGGAAAAATTCAACTTCAAATGAACTGAAACAGTTAATTTACATACATCAATTGAAGACAGTGATTTCTGGTGGTGATTTTTGATTTAAGAAAGCAAAAATAAATAAACTAAATGGCAAGCAAGTTTGAGTTTATCAGCACAATGTCTTATGAAATATTCACAACAAAAGAAATACAATTGCTAATGGAGAGAAAGGAAAAAATATCCTGACTTCCATTCAGCTAGCGCCCCTGTACATAGTACATAGTACATAGTACAAGACAGGACAAAAAAAGTTAAATAATACAGTCAAAGTAATTACAGTAAGGAATAGAAGCATACTATGTTTATAATCCAAGATAATCCAATAAAATATTGTATAATATAATATAATAATATAATATAATCATTGTTACAGATATACATCATTCTTTTTTTAGAGAGAGAGGAAGAACTATTCTCAGCATTCACCCGCGAACTTAAAAATGTCCACAACCATCTCTAGTCAAGTCCACCTAAACAATCTGTGTGGTTATAAGATTTCTTCCACTCCATGGGCAAAGATCATGACAAGGCCAGGATCCAGGATCATGTCTTCTCCCATGTGCTGGTTCTCACAGGCCAACACCACCACCGCCTGCTTGCCCGGGATCCTCTTGGCCACGTAGTTCTCGTAGAAGCGTCGGTTTATCTGCCGGGTCTCCAGCGTGGCTAGGCCGTGCGGCCAGTTGCGCTCGTGGGCGTTCTCAATCAGGTCGTTGACGATGGACAGTGGACAGCCGCTGTCGATGAGGGAGCGTTTGATGACCACCTGCAGCACGGCGTCGGGGGTGGATATCATGCCGCCCCAGCACGTCACCCTTGCAGGCTGCATTGAGTTTACCCACCTATGGGCCAGCAAAGGAATCAATGTGAGAAAGGTCCCCACACAAATAATTATGGTTGAATTGTAAATAAATAAATAATTATTGAAAACCATTGTTTATATACAGTACCAGTCGAACGTTTGGACACACTTTCCCATCCACTTGAATGGGAAAGTATGTCCAAACGTTGATGGATTTGGTTACTGTTAGAACTCAGATAGAGGGACAGGAAAAGAAAGTGCACCCACTCAACAATCTCGTTGTACTCAGTGCTCTCCACCAGATTCTGCAGGTTGGGGTTTGCACTTCGGATAGCTGTCATGTAGACTTTTAGCAGCTGAATGTCACGCTTCTACAACGAGTAAAACACACTGACATTAAACCTCAGAGCTGGGCTGTTACCCAACACGACAACACTGAAATGTGCTTGCCTCCATTTGGTCATTAAGCCAATTGCTTTACCTTTCAAAGTTACCTTAATGTACCTTTTCATTGCTGTTGAAATAAAATATAACAAATACAAAAGGCTACACCTGGTCAGATATTTTACCACCTCCTTGTTAACTTTTAAACCATTCAACCTACAAGCAGGTATGGCAATAAACCAGTCAAAATCAGTGTTGCCAACTCATTTTCAGAGAAAGTTGCTGAAGGCAGGTTAATTTGTTGCTAAAAGTTGCTAAATGACGTAAAGTCATTGAGTGACGTCATGACGTAGATATGTTATTGAAATGTACTATGTATATTCAAATGTACTCTAATTTCTCTTTGTTTTGCATGCTAATTGTAATACTATTTGTTGTTAATACAAAAATATATATATTAAAATTGACTGACAACCTTGGCATATAAATATGATTTAAAATCTGTTAGTTTAGATAACACATGTTTTATTTGTAAAAGTAATGTAAACCACAAATTTTTTATGATTAGATATTTACAATTTTTAAACACCAGCACATTGAATTATTGAACAATAAAAAAAAATTATAATATGTTTTTTATAACATTAACTATTGCAGTGCGCACACACTGGGTCGATTCCAATCGATGTTAAAGAAGGGTACTTCATGAAGGTTCCTCCGCGAGTGGCCACTTTTTTGACGTTTTATTCGTCATCATTGAGTGGACACTTGATGGAGAGGCAGGGAGGCGAGGTGGGACTTAACTTTTCAAATTGGAACCGACTTGTCCTTCACCAGCAAGAAGAAACCAAAAACAATGGAAAGTTTTACAGCAGTAGCATGTGGCTTTTACTTTCTTCAATTACTCCGAATAACCCATGGGAAGATTATGAGAAGAAGATGATGTTGTAGTTATATTTGGTTAACTTTTGAATATAAACTATTTGCTATGATATATTTTAGCATAAAGCTACCTAAGTTAAATAGTTGTAAAATAAATCAGTTCTAGCTAATTTGTAGTAATGGAGAGAACGAAAACGGTTCATTTGAAATGGTGAAGAACTCTTCAACCTGTGTTCGTCATTCATCGCAAAGAATTCTGGGGCAGATTCTGTTAAAAGTCAGCTTTGATGCGCCCTTCGCTGGAGGGGCATAGTGGCCACTCGCTCTTTGCTTATAAGCAATTGGAATGACACTCAACATGGCGGCGCGTTCACGTCGAGGAGAAGTGGTGAGTGTCGAGGAAAAGTCGGCAACTTTAAGGGATTGGAATTGGCCCACAGAGTCGATTTCGATTTCACTGCTCATTCACCACTTAACTTAACAAGAGAAAACGTGAACACAGGCACAGAGAAAATTGTTTTTGTATAATTTGGAGTCCATTTTTAGAAAGTTGCTAAAAGTGCCAAATACAATTTAAAAAGTAGCTAAATTAGTTGCTAGGTGCTAGATGAAAAAAAAGTTGCCAGGGTAGTCTGAAAAGTTGCTAAATCTAGCAACAAAATTGCTAAATTGGCAACACTGGTCAAAATAGGTCCTGAAATTATTTTTTTATTTATGTTTACGGAAACAAATGTTTTTGTCTACAGTTAGTCATATCTTATTGAACAACCAACTGAACAAGTTTTAAGTGTCATACGACAGTGTCCAGTATTATTTGAAGGCTGACACCTTGTCATTTCTTATAAGGTCTGCTAATTTGTTGTGTTGGGACAATTGCATATATAAAATATACACTCGGCCTAAGTGTTCATCATATTTTAATGAATCTTTAAAATGTAATGCATCAAATTTCTAATGTCAGATATTTGAAACTGGATATCCAATGAACATGATGTCCGTCATGTCAGGGCAAACGTTAGAACGCAAGAGTTCCCATTGCAAATGAAAATGTACCTGAACCGAAATCTGTGTGCACTTCTGGCTGTCTCTGTGCGTGGAACGGTGGAATACCACACACATTTTACTGAACTAATGTAACAATCCTTCCTATCCATACAAAGAGAAATTTTAGGTTAAACCCAAATGGGTGTCTAGATGTGTCTCACATGTAGAGCATGAATTGTATGTGATGCTAGCTAGCTAGTTCAAAAATAAAGATAACGGTATTGTAAGAACTTTGCTCGGCCAAATATCAGAGTAGTTTAGATAGGATTTGTTTTCAAGCAAATATTTGACTGATTACGGGGGTATCAAGATTTCTCGTATGCCCATTTGGCTTAGCCTTTATATGTCTTATTGCAAATGCTAGCAAGAAGAAAACAACCACGCTAATCAGTGCTGTCTCATGTTGTTCTTAGAAAAAGTTTGTTATCTGAGAGCAGGCCGGTGCGCGCTAAGAGATGGCAGAGCCAGCGTTTTAGCCAATCCAATTCATACCGGCGAACTTAATTGTCCGCTTCCAGTTAAACAAAACTCCATTCAATATATTTTGAGTCACGTTTGTCGCGCTGGTAAGATTTTGGTGATTTTACTTTGTTATTCTTTAAGCAAAAAATTTGACAGAATATATTAGCAATTTTAATCATGCATAAAAAGGTCACTAATTAAATCACCATAGACACAGATCGCATTTAGGCCACGCCCACATCGTGGGGAAAACAAAGCTGCACTTTCCATTGACTTGCATTGGACAGTTATCTTTATAGCTTTAAAACTAAAATCGAGACTTAGCCGAAAGCTGTTGCGTGGTTATTTGTACGGCAAATAATTTAATAAACCCTAATTTAAGATTTTATAGGATTCCAAGACGTACAACTGAGCCAAAAAGACGTTATAGTTGGCTAAAGACTATAAACAGACAGAAGGGCTTCCCTAGCAAGAGACTTTATCCCGATACAATCCACGTCTGTGTGTGCAGTTAAGATTTTGTGTCAGATAGGTCAAAAAGTAAATTTATTCTCTATCTGAGATTCTGTTGTGAACTATTTGTAGCTATGATGATTGATCTCAATTCCCCAGATACATTAGTTTTGCTAGTAGTATTTAGCTAGCCTGGTTAGCTAGATACGAACGGTCTAAAATATAGGCTACTTAGATTCCCAACCGCTTTTGTTTTGATTTTGGGACAGAAAATGGGCACTGAGCGAGTCCAATTAGGTTTAGCTTTTGTATATATCTAGCCCTTTCTTCGGGCAGAAGTGTACTGAAGTAAGCTGTTGTTGACATTTTCTGTTAAAGATCTGTAAAGACGCGGTGTCCACCAATTTCCCATTGACTCCCATTCAACTTCGCGGATTGTTTTCCCCCACGAGCGGCGTGGTCTTCCCTCTGATGACGCGTTGCGCTCTGTGTCTATTGGTCGAAAATATTTCGGGGGGGGGGGTAATTTGTCACCCTTTACTTTGTGTGTGTGTGTGTGCGTGTGTGTGTGTGTGTGTGGGTGGGTGGAAGAAACATTATAAAAATTAATTTTGGTACAATTTAAAACGCATTGTGCCATAATTCACATCTTGTCTTTTTGCCTAAAGGATGTCCCCTCTACAATCAGAATGCATTTTGAATACATATAAAATATATTTAGAATAGCCTACATTTCTCAAAATGTATAAAACGGCCAAAATCTTAGCTGCTGTGCTAAGGATGTCCCTTCTACATTTCAAAATGTTTTTTGAAAAAACATTTAATATAGATTTTCTTTCCGATAACTTTAGACAGTAAAAATAATCTTATATTAGGATATATTTTAAGTGTTGAACAGCCAACCGTTTTGTAGTGTGTCTCTCCGCGGCGCTATTCTTGAAGTTGTCTTGCTGCGGATTAAACACCGGATATTTTCGATCAACAGCAGAAAACACAAGTAAGTTTCAATAAACAGCGCAAGCAAATCTGTAGAACGTACTGCATTTAGTCAACTGGAAGAAAGATTGACTGACTCCCACGCCCGAATCCGAGTCAGCATGTTCCTCCCAAGCAGTAAAGGACCGCCTCGAACTGTCATCTCTGCACTCACGCACTTTGCTCACGTTAGGATGTGGGCATGCCTAGTAAGTTTACTCAACAAACCCATATTTTTCTTCATATCTCTGCATTGTTTGGTAATCTTGGATCATATTTACATCTCTATATGCACAAAGGGAAAGTAAGCCTATATGTGAAAAGGCTGAGAGAAGAAATGTAGGCCTACTAAGAACAAACAGAACAATACACAATTGAAACATTGATTTGAAAGTAGCCAATACCCTATATTCGGTACATGATATTTACCGGTTAATATAGTTCTGATTTATTGAATAAAAGAGCGAGAGCTGCAAAGCATGGCATTTGGTCCAAGGCATAATTTCACATTCCATTCACAATAGGAAAGATTAAAAACAATTCCCCTCCACCAGCTTTGGGGACTTGTAGCTGTCAGGGGCAGACAGGTCCCAGATATTTATAACGGGTTTTTATTTCTGATAGGGAGTAATAAGCACGCATTTTTTTATTTTATTTTATCTGATATATTATCTCCTGGCTCACATTGTTTATTAAAACACTGTGTAAAGTAAGTTCCAGCATCGTCAGGCCAAACATCTACTATGGACATTCAGGTTTGTCATAAAAATGTATAGATGTTAATCCTTGCCAACCCTAGTTGCAGTGTTTGGTTGATTTTCTTCTCTGAAGAAAGTTCCCTCAGAGATCACTGCTGACATAATGTGTTAAAATTAAGTAACTGCATATCCTTTAGTTGTCTAATTTATTGTTTAAACTTCACCAAGTGAAACACCCTATTGGGATCAAAATTGCAAGTTTTATTATTCGTCTGCACACCACAGCACAAAAGATAACAAACCACAAAGAAAATTGACAACCGAATAACAGCCTGAAGAAATCTGCTGTGTTTTACTGCCCTAAGGTTAAAACATAGCCACACATCCCATTCTCCCCGAACAGTATCTATCTAGTAATGCAAAAACAAATGCTGTAATAGGCCAGAAGGTGTAACACTACTGTGCAAATGATAAGTCTATTTATAAAGGCGACAGCATGTCAGTGATTCATTGTCTTCGTTTTTAAAGTTTACATCCTTAGAGAGTCATCCAAAGCTTCCAAACAAAAGATTTCCAACAGATCATAGAACATTTTAAATTTATCATGAAAACAATTATCAAAGGGTATCCGTGTATCAAACATTACAACTTGTGATAACCGTGATGTTTTATATGGTAGGATTCAAAATGTTAAAATGCAAGATTTAAACACTTCAGTTTGCAATCATATACAACTAAACAAAACGCAGACAGAAATAGGAAAAATACAACTTCAAATGAACTGAAACAGTTAATTTACATACATCAATTGAAGACAGTTTCAAGCATGGTGATTTTTGATTTAAGAAAGCAAAATAAATAAACTAAATGGCACGCAAGTTTGAGTTTATCAGCACAATGTCTTATGAAATATTCACAAAAAAAGAAATACAATTGCTTAATGGAGAGAAAGGAAAAATATCCTAACTTCCATTAAGCTAGCGCCCCTGTATATAGGGGACAGACAGGACAAAAAAAGTAAAATAATAGTAAAAGTAATTACAGTAAGGAATAGAAGCATACTATGTTTATAATCCAATATAATATTTCTATTTACATGACTTTATACAATTGAGGTCTTTAGATGGGGAATTTGGAGACGCTCGTTACCCTCCTCAGACAAGAAGCAAAAACAATCAGATCAATGCACTGTAACTTTAAAATGATGACCCTTGTAAACAAATCGTCTCACACTATAGGTTTTCATTCACCAGGTTCTAAACGCAAACGTCCTTTTCTATTAAGGCAAAGGTATCAAGCTTGTGGGTGAATCATCCTCATAAGTCTGTGTTTTTTTTTCATTTCCTTCCTTCATCTTTTATGAGACAGGACATTAGAAGTCCATATGTTAAATAAACACAATCATTGTTACAGATATACATTATTATTTTTTTAGAGAGAAAGGAAGAACTATTCTCAGCATTCACCCCCAAACTTAAAAATGTCCACAACCATCTCTGGTCAAGTCCACCTAAACAATCTGTATGGTTATAAGATTTCTTCCACTCCATGGGCAAAGATCATGACAAGGCCAGGATCCAGGATCATGTCTTCTCCCATGTGCTGGTTCTCACAGGCCAACACCACCACCGCCTGCTTGCCCGGGATCCTCTTGGCCACGTAGTTCTCGTAGAAGCGTCGGTTCATCTGCCGGGTCTCCAGCGTGGCTAGGCCGTGCGGCCAGTTGCGCTCGTGGGCGTTCTCGATCAGGTCGTTGACGATGGACAGTGGACAGCCGCTGTCGATGAGGGAGCGTTTGATGACCGCCTGCAGCACGGCGTCGGGGGTGGATATCATGCCGCCCCAGCGAGTCACCCTTGCAGGCTGCATTGAGTTTACCCACCTATGGGCCAGCAAAGGAATCAATATGAGAAAGGTCCCCACACAATTATTATGATTGAATTGTAAATAAATCAATAAATATTGAAAACCATTGTTCATATACAGTACCAGTTGAAAGTTTGGACACACTTTCCTATTCACTTGAATGGGAAAGTGTGTCCAAACGTTGATGGATTTGGTTACTGTTGTAACTCAGATAGAGGGACAGGAAAAGAAAGTGCACCCACTCAACAATCTCGTTGTACTCAATGCTCTCCTCCAGATTCTGCAGGTTGGGGTTTGCACTTCGGATAGCTCTCATGTAGGCTTTTAGCAGCTGAATGTCACGCTTCTACAACGAGTAAAACACACTGACATTAAACCTCAGAGCTGGGCTGTAACCCAACACAACGACAACACTGAAATGTGCTTGCCGAGAGTGATTGGGCTGCATTAAAAGCTTTCCATTAAAAACGCATCTGCAATGCATTTGACGCCCAGGAATATTTTCCATTTGTATACAAGTATATTTAGCCTACCTGTTCCCCTAATTGGTGTTTGTGTTCTGCCGCTGTTTTTTCCAGTTCGGAGATTTTTCCCTGCTGCTGCTGCACCACGCTACGTAGGTGCTTGATGCAGTTGTGGTTGGACATCTCATCTTTTGGCATCTCTAGGCTGCCCAAAAATAAATAAATAAATAAAAATTAAAAAGGGAAGAAAATCGTATTTAAGGACACAATAACTTATTGCTAAGGTGTAGTGGTAACCTTTCAAAGGGTAACGTCTCATTTCCTTTTCTACCAGATGCTAAAAACAAAAGCAGTGTTTTCTTAAAAAAAAAAACTGATAAACAGCTCAATTTACATATACACGTTTATCATAGTTTATCAGATAACAACAACCAAATAACATCAGTAAGTAATTCACTTAGTTGTGAACATTATAATACATTGTTTTAAAATGACAATAGGCCACTCACCCACAGCCCTCTTCACAATTCACAGGTCTCTTAGGGTTGTGCTCACAGTCCTTCAGGTGGGACTGCAGCTGGTCGAGCCGCAGCGTGGCAGTGCAGCCGAAGCCCGCGTTGTCACAGGTCATCTGGAGCTTGGAGAGCATGTTACGCATGATGCGGGGCACAGGCCTGAGGTGGGCCAGCGTCACCACAGTGCGGTCCACGGGGCAGATCTGTTGCTGGGCAAACCACGTCGTGATGCAGGCATTGCAGAAGGCATGCTCGCAATGTGGGGCCTGTGGGTGTGGTATAAACCACCATCAACAAGAGACAGACAAAGGTCAATCACCTCACGGAAAACAATTTTTTTTTATAGACTTGGGGGGGGGGGGGGGGGGGCGCAACTTACCTGCACTGGCTCCTCAAGCACTCCACTGCAGATGGGACACAGTAGGTCTTCATCCACCTCCCCTTGGAACCTGGTGACGTCGTACCCCATGGCACATAACTGGAACCCAACAACTCCTGGAGAAAAATGGATGAATGGATTACTGCATCTCCAGACAGACCGTCAAAATCAAACTTATCTTTCAGCAAACCATGGTAACACTTACGCTTTACATTAAATGTTTCCTTTCTACATAGAATAGAGAGAGATTTGTTTTTTCTATTAACTTCCTGTAAAACAAGCATGTACACTTCCTGCCAAGAGAGCTACTGAGGTTACTGCTAATGATCTTGTGTACAACAAGCTTATTCAACTATTATACTTACATATTCATTCAATATAAAAAAAGATCATCAATTACATGAAAAAGTAAAGGCTAGTCACTCACAAATAGTCTTCATCTTTTCCATTCCGCCATTCAACGGAGGTCCCCCGAAGTTACATATATGTGTAGGTTGATGTGTGACCTATGTGGGGAAACATAATGCATCATGAAAACACAATTTATACATTCCTACTAGCTGTTACTTAATTAAGGACAGTCATGGATCAGAAACAGATCATTCAGAAAAACATTCATCGGGGCTCATGAATGCAATGCACCTTGGTGGCAAATGCCACAAAAAATCTGTCCACTGCCACTAGAATGAATTAGTGGTGGCAGTGCTTCCACTTGACTTTTTTGTTATTTAAAGTTGTTTATCATCATCATCATCATCATCATCATCATCATCTTCATCTTCATCCGCTTTGTCCGGGGTCGGGTCGCGGAGGTAGCAGTTCCAGCAGGGCATCCCAAACTTCCCTTTCCCGGGCCACATTAACCAGCTCTGACTGGGGGATTCCAAGGCGTTCCCAGGCCAGTGTGGAGATATAATCCCTCCACCTGGTCCTAGGTCTGCCCCACGGCCTCCGCCCAGCTGGACGTGCCTGGAACACCTCCCTAGGGAGGCGGCCAGGTGGCATCCTTACTAGATGCCCGAACCACTTTAACTGGCTCCTTTCTACGCAAAGAAGCAGCGGCTCTACTCCGAGTCCCTCACGAATGGCTGAACTTCTCACCCTATCTCTAAGGGAGACGCCAGCCACCCTCCTGAGGAAACCCATTTCGGCCGCTTGTACCCTGGATCTCGTTCTTTCGGTCATGACCCAGCCTTCATGACCATAGGTGAGGGTAGGAACGAAAACTGACCGGTAGATCGAGAGCTTTGCCTTCTGGCTCAGCTCTCTTTTCGTCACAACGGTGCGATAAATGGAATGTAATACCGCACCCGCTGCGCCGATTCTCCGACCAATCTCTCGTTCCATTTTCCCCTCACTCGAGAACAAGACCCCGAGATACTTGAACTCCTTCACTTGGGGTAAAGACTCATTCCCTACTTGGAGTAGACAATCCATCGGTTTCCTGCTGAGAACCATGGCCTCAGATTTGGAGGTGCTGATCCTCATCCCAGCCGCTTCACACTCGGCTGCGAACCGATCCAATGAGTGCTGCAGGTCGCAGACCGATGATGCCATCAGGACCACATCAAAGTTGTTTAACTGTACATTAATCAAGAGCACTTTTATTTTAGTTGATTAGTATGTTATGTTAATCAAAATTTATTGTTACTTGCAACTTATTGCGGTGTTGCAGCTTGATTGCTCGAAGGAAAAAAAACTAGGCCAAAACTGAACAAATGAGTTTCTTTTACATTATAGCGCAAGCATAATAATCAAGGTAAGTAAATCCTGTATGCAAATGTACCAATGTAATCAATCATGAACATGTCTATAGGGCAGCGTTTCCCAACCGGTGTGCCGTGGCACTGCAGCGGCACTCTGGTGTGCCGTCAGACATCATCAGGTGTGCCGTGGAATTTTGGGAAAGTCACATTTGGGAAAGATGGGAAACAAATATTTTGTATTAAGTTTGGTTCAGTTTTACATCTGGGGTGTGCCGCAAAATAAATACGCTTATGCAAGTGTGCTGTGGGTTGGAAAAGATTGGGAAACGCTGCTATAGCACATCAGTATAACAGAGTAGAGCTGCAGTTGAACTATTTATGCTAATCAGATATAATATCATTGTTAAAATGACAAGACAGTCCAGTTGAGATGGATAGAGGTAGACTGTATTCTCAGCTTGAGAAAACATTCTTTGTT
Organism: Galaxias olidus; assembly: GCA_026901105.3. Taxonomy (NCBI): domain Eukaryota; kingdom Metazoa; phylum Chordata; class Actinopteri; order Galaxiiformes; family Galaxiidae; genus Galaxias; species Galaxias olidus. Next base: position 58,488 of record JAPMUY010006907.1, on the reverse strand, counting down.
GAAAGCCAAAAATGTTAGGAGAAACTAAGTGCATAAATGATGTCTCTGTCTAATCAATGAGACAGCAGCTGTCTACGGTCTGTGTTAAAGATACACATTGTACCCATTACTACCTTCCTTTCTGAATGCAAAATCAATCCATGGTATCATATACAACAAACATCCAATCTGGCACTGGTTACAACGCTGGATGGACAAAGCAACGTTAGATTACCTTTCCAAAACTGATCATGCATACATGCAGTTAATAGTTACATCACTGCAATTTACAAAATAACAATTCACTGGCTATAACGGAGGTAGATGGTAGGAAAACTGGTTAGAAAGTACAAATAAACGTTGACGGTAATAGACTATGGGAACACAAGCAAAAGTCCTATGGAAGATAACGTTAGTGTAGCTTCTACATTTTGGGGAGACGTTCTTGTTTTCCCTGCTGAATGGTGACCCAATTTTTTAGTATGTGTGTTGTAAACAGGTAGCTAGCACCCCACCAGTCTGTATGTCTGGAAGGGATGGAGGAGGGTGATTGTAAACGGATGTTTTTTTGACCAAGCTAACGCTATCTTGTCATGGGCTATGGTTTAACACTAACGACATATGGTAACAGGTTTTACTGCAAAAGGAACATGACTAAATATATTCCACGTCGTGGCCTTCTATTAATTAGCTATTCGGTGAAAGCAAATGGCTTGATTGTTAAATGGAAACCTAGCTACCTGCTGAATGATGTAAATTCAGCACACCATAATGTCTAACCTGGTTGGATGTTGAACTTAAAGCTAGCGTTGCTAGCTAACGTAGCATATTAGTGGCGAGCAAGCTAACGAGCTAGCCAGCTGACGCGTACAAATGCTAGCTAACGTTACGTTAACTGTTGCCCACTAAATTGATTTGATGTTCCAAAACGAACCAAATACATACATATAAATGTTAAGTATACATAGCGATAGACTCTATTCGTACTTACGTAAATATGTGACAGATGTTATTTTGCACCGGTGAAATTTCGTGTTTCAAACGTCCTAACGAGAAGCTAACGGGCTAGCCACGTCCCAAGCTACATATCATACGCGTCGCTCGATACTACACTACAGTGAACGTAATCCGGGTGTGGGCGTCACGACGTAATTTCTAGACTTTTAATTGGTTCACATGAACCGATTGATTCATCATACTGATTTCTCTAAAGTATCAAAGATTGGTGACATATTTCTCTTGAAAACTGTTTTAGTTTATGTAATGTTAAAAAAAAAATCATCTTAGCCTTACGAATAAACAAAGCCAATAACTGACATAGATGCATAAACGTTTAACCCTTTCTGATTAACTTTCACACGTGCGGCAGATAGCAACTTGGAAGTCACAAACGTGGGTCAATTGCTTTTATCAGTTTTGCAAGAGAACAACTGCGTCCGCGAAGACAGTCATACCTACTTGGGGCCCCACGTTGACCGTTGTTGGATCTATCTTAACCGGACAAGATGGTGAAAGTTGCTGTATAGGAAAACACTCAACGGAATTTTTTGCATTTTGAGATATTGAAGCAAGACCATAAGAAGGTACCATTTACTTTGTGTGTGTGTGTGTGTGTGTGTGTGTGTGTGTGTGTGTGTGTGTGTGTGTGTGTGTGTGTGTGTGTGTGTGTGTGTGTGTGGGGGGGGGGGGGGTTGTTGTGTGGAAGAAACTTTATCAAATTAATTTTGGTACAATTTAAAACGCATTGTGCCATAATTCACATCTTGTCTTTTTGCCTAAAGGATGTCCCCTCTTCTGACACTTGGAGCCTTAATCTGTTTGCTTCTGCTGGATCTCAGTGCAAGCACCCTCAATGAAGGCACCATTACAGAGGAGAGGGAGCCAAGTGGACTAAATATGAATTTAAACAAAACCAAACAACCATATTTAAGATCTGCACACTTAAAAGAGGCATTTGCAGAACAGGTTTGTGAATGGGCCATGGCGTGCCACCACAGTTTAAACAGGTTTAATCTAGTGAATCATCATGATCATATGCATATAAATCAGTGGTTTAATTAGGAACGTGGCGGTTTACTTTCTCCATCTGGGTTTTTGGTTTCTTAGGGTTACTACCTGCACCGCCTGTTCCAACAGTATGGGGATAATGGAACCCTCTCTTATGGAGGCCTGCGGAATTTACTTGGAAGCCTGGGACTTGGAGATGTGTTGGAAATCAAGCACCACAGCCAGAGGTACCGTGCACTGACCGCAGATCCCTCTCTCACAAACTCCCAGAAGGACCCCCTTGACAGTTCCAGTCACTCCCTATCTACCTCTATTGACACCATCAGGTAGAGAACACTATAGTATTATTTATTTATTTTTTATCTTCATTTAAATCAACAGGTCATTTGAAAATAAATTATAATTTTTTAAATTATGATTTGTGCAGCCTGATGGTTGTGTTATGTCTTTATCTTCAACGCCATGTCAACCATCTACATAGGGATGATTTTGATGGATATAATATTGGGAACGAAGAAGAAACTCTGAGGTTTCCCTCATTTCCTCTCTCTCAGGCTGGGCAAGAATTGTTGGAATCCCTGGTGTCCAATCATCCCACTCAGAGGCATCTCCATGGAAATGTGAGTAGCCTGCTGCTTTCATGTGATCAAATTAAATTTAAAAAAAAAAAACGCCTGACAGACAGCTCTTTTGCATAGATAAAACATTTACAATAGTTTAAAGTTCACTTAGCCTGTCTGTTCAAAGAGTCACACACTGTGCCAAATCCTATTTATCTGTTTTGCAATGTTAATGAGTAGCCCAACTGAATTCATCAATTGGGTTTCTGGGAAATACATTGTCGAAAACTAACGCAACACACTGGCTGATCAGATAAAGTTGTTTTAACTTAATTAATTTGAGATATTTAAACAATTTTAAAATAAGTTATATGGTGCATCTGAAAGCAACACATTTATTATCGAACCATTAAGAGTAGTGAAGGTAATTCTGTTTTCCAAATACTAAGTGAGATTCATACAGCATATATTTATTCATTATATTTATGTACAAATATATTCAGGACATATTTCGTTGTTTGGGAATATATATATTTTTTGTCATAAAATGTCATTTTGTTTCCACACACTTTCTCTGAAACAGTGTCTGAACGTAACCCAGCTTCTGTGGAACTTTGGCCTGGGGAAGGCCTCACACATCACACCGGCCCAATTCACTTTATTGTGCCCAGCCTTGCTTTACCAGATAGACAGCGGAGTCTGTGTACGACACAGAGCTAACGGAGCACAGACGGACGGGACTTCGTTCCTCAAAGGTCCCACATTGAAATTATAATACCGGAAGTGATAATGAATTGATTAGTATGATTATTTTTGCTTTTGTTTGTACCGGCCGAGAATTAGTTAAAAATAGATACCTATTTGATTCGTCTGTCCCTCAAGCAGAATAATCAGAAATACAAATGAATGACTGTTTGGTGTCTGTTTCCACAGCTCTAGGATGGAGCTCTGTGGCTCTCCTCTTGATCAGCATTCCATCTCTGCTGGCGCTGAGCCTAGTTCCCCTCCTGCCCCCTGCGCACCTCCGAACCATCCTCTGCCCCATGTCAGCCATGGCTGTAGGGACTCTGTGTGGAGACGCCTTGCTCCATCTCCTGCCTCACGTAAGTGCAATGGGAAATGGAGGAATCTTTTTTCCATTTTCGTATTGATTAGGCTAATAGACCATTAGTCAGCGCCTCAATGACTGTGCATTTCTTTCTCTTGATGTGCAAATTCAAGGCATTAAGGACAGTAAATAAATTCTGGTCAACAACCGCTGGACACAATTCAAACAATACTCAGAATATGTGTTGTTAGTGGTTCTCCTCAGTGTTGACAGTGTGTATGTATAGCATACATCAAATACTTTTATTTGATTTATTGTCTGGTTGACCACACAGGCGATGCCAGGGTCACATTCTGAAAAGCATGACTTCGTCATGAAAGGCTTGTGTGTGATGGGAGGGCTCTATCTCCTCTTCATCATTGAGAGTCTTCTGGGGCTGAAGAGCCATCGCAAGGTCAGCACTGTCTCATTTGTTTGTGTTATGCATGACAACATTGCGCTCGAGCTTGACATCGAATTGTGACTCTTCTATGAGAGCACCCTTTTCTCACGTGTGCTTTGTTGGTGTGTCAACAGAAGGCAAAGCGGGCCGATCCAGAGAGGGAACTCTCTGCACTGCAGAGTAAGTAGGTGGGGCAGCGTTAGAAAACTGCTTGTACATTAATTAATGTATTGCATAGGACAAGGCATGACTCTGCCAGTCAGAGTCAAAATCATCTGTCAACATAATGCACGAATGATGTAGCATACAACATGACAATCAGAAACCTATTTCCCGACTCCTATTGTTGTCCTTTAGGCCCGGACATTCCCGAAACAGCTTTGGCCTCTGAAATTCATGCTCATCACCATGGCCACTCACACGGCCCGCCTCACCAGGAAGAGGCTGGGATAGGAAGCCTGGTGTGGATGGTCGTCATGGGAGATGGAATCCACAACCTTACTGACGGACTGGCCATTGGTATACACGTTACATAAATAGGAAATATGATCACAGCTACTGGTGTACAATAACCTTTGTCAGCAAAGTAATACTGATGACGGCGCAGGTAGAGAAACAAATCTCTCTCTCTCTCTCTCTCTCTCTCTCTCTCTCTCTCTCTCTCTCTCTCTCTCTCCGTTCTTGCTCTCTATTTGTTTTAGGAGCTGCTTTCTCTCAAAGTCTGGCTGGAGGTCTGAGCACCACTATTGCTGTTTTCTGTCATGAGCTTCCTCATGAGCTAGGTGGGCATCACAACACAAGGTCACCTCTATAGATCACTATTTATAGCTCCCGTCACAAAGCTCTATTGTTTGCTGTGGAGTCCTCGCCTCCTTTTACAAATGTCTTTCTTTCCTGCAGTGTTCTTAGGGTGTCTTATGTTTGATTAAATGTTATACTGTGTTGTCCTGTCCTCAATTATATGTATATTGTACTTAGTTGACCCTGGGAAGAGGAGAGTTAATGGGGATCCTAATAATAATAAGTTTAAACTGGTGAGTCTTCCCCTGTGCAGGTGACTTGGCAGTGTTGCTGGGGGCTGGCTGGCGAGTGAGAAGGCTGGTCATTTTCAGTGCTGCGTCGGCAATGCTGGGCTTCGTGGGTTTGTTGGCAGGCTCCATTCTGGGCCACCATTCTGCAGAGCTGTCTCCCTGGATCCTCACACTCACCGCTGGGGTTTTCCTTTACGTAGCCCTGGCTGACATGGTGAGTGCCATACGAATTAAGTTCTCGAAGGACGCTTGGTTAAGATGCAAGTTCAAGAAGTCAGCAACTTTAATTCAATTAATATTAAATATATATATATATATATATATATATATATATATATATATATATATATATATATATATATATATATATATAAGGGGTTTAGTTATGGAATGTTCGCTATACTCTTTCTTTTACGTAGATGCCCGAGATGCTACACAAGGATTCAGGTCCAACGAGTCCTCCAACTCGTTTCTTTCTGCAGAACCTCGGCCTGCTGACAGGGGGTGCCATCATGCTGTGCATATCTCTGTTTGAGGATCACATTGCATTCAATTTGGGGGACATCTGATTTTAAACATTTCAATTATGAAAAAAGTGATCCCAAAATCCCCAGGAACTCTTTTTAAAGTGCATTTTAACCTAAGTGACGTCCTGCCAAATTGTATGATGGTAGGCTTTAAACTGAAGAATTCCCATGGCCTTAGAATGAGCCACAACGTAACAGCAGTCTGGACACAAGTCTGGGCAAGGACATGCCCACAATCAATCATAACTCATCATTATGGCTGGATGAAAGCTTCCTCTGGTAACTTAATGTCCTCTAGGGGAATATTTCCCTGGAGTTAATATCCTTTCTCTATTATTTACTGATTTCGTTTGTGTTTAAGAGTAGAATTACAAACTGATAAGCCAGAAATCTACTTTTTGTATTTTAAGAACAATCTATTATGAATATAACTACCAGTCAACTAACTTACACAATCATTGAGTGTTTAAAGAAATGTAATATAATGTGACAACCTCAAACAAATCCTGTTGGTAATAAAGACTTATTTTTGCTGTGACTTAATTTTGTACATCTTGTAGAAGTAAATAAGTAGGCCAACAAAAATGTCAAACACAACGACGTTAAATCAGCAAACCAGATGGAGTTTCAGCAATTGGCAAAATCTTATTTAGAGATGACCCGTGAAACTTCAGATATTTAGCAATAGCACTTTATTGAACACAAACAACCCTAAGCCACAATACTGAATGACAAGACCAACTGGCTGCAGCAAACATTTTATAAAATAGATTCAGGTTTAATGTCACTAAAATTCATTTTTTTCTTTTAACGTCAGAAAGACAGATGCAGGTTTTTCCAAAACAGTGAATGATCTTATACATATGGAACATTTTTTTTGTAACAAATTATCATTCACATGTTCACACAAAGGAATAACAAGGCAAAGTGCTTTCAGGATTGCATTGTCGATAAAAGAAATGAATGGCTTGAGGTTTAGGTGTGATCTTGGAAGGGGTTCAAGGGAGAAGGATTTGCTATTCTAAAGTATGAAAGGGGTACTGGGGTACAGTCAGAAAACCTCAAACCTTTCACCTTGTCCTTAAGTTAAATCTGATGTTAAGAGACGGGGGGGTTATAGGGTGGTAGGACAACTATTATAATTTGGTTTTTAAGAGTGGACTTATGAATCTGAAGGCATACGGCTCTCGTAACGCTCGCCCATAATACGCATCTCCGATCTCCCACACCCCAATCTGTGGTACCGAAACCAATTGTAAAGCAATGGCTGACCCAGCAAACATGAAGCTGTAAACGTTGCAATATAGGCTAGATACTGTGGTGCACAAGACACATTTATGCACAGGCAAAAACAAAAGAGATGGCTATATAGATTACCAGAAAAAGAAAAAAAAGCCAATGCATGTTTATTCATGTTAAAGGGGAGAGACGATCATATTATGAATCATAAACATCCTAGTCTGGCTTCACATTCCAGTGGTATTTTGTTGTATAAATGCTTCTCATAAATAATTCTTACGTCAAATAGACATATACACATACAGTACAATCAAGCACGCTTCATCATGGATAATTATTGTTCAAGATAAAAACTCTATTCTCATACTGTGTATAGATTTGTTTTCTTTAAAATACAAGTGGAGAGAAAAAAAACAATACATGAAGCTGCAAAACAAGGAGGTAGGAGAAATGCTACGAATAAAAAAACAGCATGTGACGCTATCTAGAAATAATTCTTTCCTCCCTCCCCACACAAATCATATCGTTATGCTTGTAGGATTCGAGCTGCATCATTAGCCTATATACCTTTCTTTGACTGGTCATGTTATAAATTGTCTAATTTCAATGGGAGTAGCGACATTGGTCCATGCTGCTGGTGATTCCTGACTTCATGACTCCTTTTTACACACAGTAGAGTAGCGTTTGCAGATTTGTATTTTGAGGTAATCAGCGTTAGGCTAAAAGAGGGAACCCTGTCATCGGCAACATGCAGTACTGCATGGCCATTCCATTCACCAGCAAGGTAGAATATTTTTTAGACTCAATGGCCAAGATTATGTATTAAAAACTTGGAATGTTTGGACACAAATTATTATTAGTATTTTTTTTAAGGTGCAATGTGAAACTATTTGATTGTAGTGAATCACATGCCCTGATCCTGAGCCCTCCCTCTCTTTAGGGCTTCTAAGGTAAATATTGACTTGGATAAGCCACTAAGTAAAACAAGCAAGCGTTCATCTATTATCTATATCTACTTGACTACCTAAGCCAACCCTGAGGCTGCCCCAGTAGCAGATCAATTGCCTACTTCAGTCCAGTTGACAAATATTGTAAAAAGTTGGTTAGTTGTAATGAAGGATCGACAAAAAGGGTGCAGCCTATAGCGTAAACAGAGAAACGGCAAAGGACGAAGAAATGTCACAGAGCATGCATATACATCCTTTTCTAGGCTATTCCCAATAGCACATTCAATAAGGGGGGGGGCTCTAAATAGTTAGTTTGTCTGATATGACTATGATCGAGCTTTATGTGAGAGGATTACTATGGACTCAACAAGCATTACAATAAACGGGCTCCAATAGGAAGCTTTCCGGCCGTTCATCCTACTTCACAAAATACCTTGTGTCATTCACTTCAGAGTTCACCAATGTAGGCCTATGCATTGGCAATAGTTTTGTAACAATTCATGACCCTTTTTTTCCTTCTTTTAAACACATTTTTCATCTGCTGGCATAAACAAGCGGCACTTTTAAGGGGAATGTTACTCTATCACAGAACTTCTTTAAGTAGCAAATTCTGAGAACATGTATACAGTAGATAAATGTCATGAATTTTGTAACTGTACAAGGTTAACACAATTAAAGGGACACATAGGGACCCAAAATGAATACTTTGAAAAAAAAAATCTATTAAAGATAAGGCATTTCTTAATTCCTTTTATCCATGTTATTGACTGACAAGTCTAAATATTATGAAGAAGAACTTTGAGAAGGAAAATGACGCATATACAAATCTACACATGCAAAATGTCTTCTGACTACCGATAAGATTCAAGGAATTAAGCTCATACAATGACGGAAGCACGCCATCAAAAAATGCACCTAATTTCAATTAGTCAGTCATTGTATCTTGTGCACGGTCCTCTTAAGCAGGCAGCGTTTATTTTTGAATATTAATCACAGTTTTAATATTATAGCAATATAATCCACTAACTAATGCCACTTCTCTGGATGCAAAGACAAGGACCAGTTTAATCCTTCAAATGGCTACAGATTGTGACTTTTGGTGTTCAACGAAAAATAAAAAGGGCATACACGTTTCAACTGAGGAAGCAATAATAAACAAAAAGTTATTGCACTTTTTTTATCTTCTGTATATTTTTAAAAAGAGGTCTGCGTGTGAGAAGATGCTTCATGCCTTAATGCCGCTATAAGACAAACCAAAATGTTACAACACTTCTATAGTTTGATCACACGGTTAACACTGCACACAGCTACTACGGAATCCCTACCTTAAAATCAGTCTAACCCTAAGAATACAAACTAAATGTTTCTCCATAATCAATTCGCAACACAGTCACAACAAAACAGATAGCAAAAACCTAAAATCGTTTCATGTTATGTATCCATGTACCATGTGGTCACACAACTTGGGACTGTACAGTTAACGGCTAGCTAGCCTAATCCTTTGGGGAATACAAAAACAACAGAATCGAAAGGGGGGGGGGGGGGGGCACGACAATCTGGATCTAGGATTTCGCTAAGAGGAGAGACACTTGACTTTCTACAGTTCATGTGTTACTGACAATCAAACCCTATTTCCTTCACTTTGAGAACGCTGTTTGTTTTTCCTCGTCTCTCTAGCTTCAGGCTACATACTCCGTGGTGGTAGGAGAGGAATCTCAACCAGGAGGCACCATCTTTGGATTTGTGCTTTCATATGTTTTTTTTTTTTTTGCCCTGTCCCTCCCGTCCCTTCTCCTCCTATGTTGGTGTGTGTGTGCCCCAACAGCAGATTGGGTAGTTTACGGGGCCGTTGATCCGCTTGTATTCTGAAGTTTCTTCAGAGCTTAAAGACGTGAACATTGAAGACCAACTGAGTAGTTTAGGTTGTTCTCACATTAAAAAATAGGAGGGAGGGTGGGGTGGGCTGGGGTGGGGTGGGGTGAATGTAAGCCCATATATAGACTTGTATTTATTTCTTGTACATGATCATACATAAGGCTTCTGGGAAGTACAAATGGAAGACCGTACCTTAACGGTAGTAACAAATAAAAGGCACCATTCCACCACTGCGTTTGTTGTCACACAGGTCCTAATGGTGGTGGGGGGAGGAGGGGAGGGACTCAATAAGCATGCAGGGGGTGGCGGGTCAAATAGAATTGGTAAGGATACAGTAAAAACATCCAGTATTCATTGAGTTTTGAGGGGTCAATATATGCCTCTCACTTTAGATTGTACTATGATCATATGACTTCATATATTAAGAGACTCCTTTACAGTCATCTTAAAAACAACCAACTTGTAAAATAATCTGGTCACTATGCTTTACAGTACTAAAACTAGGGACTTGAGACTGAGCATGTATAGAACAAACATGCTTTTATTTTTGAAAACCCAACAAACACTCAAACGGGGAAATAAACAATCACGCACGCACGCACGCACGCTCGCTCGCTCGCTCGACCGACCGAGCACACAAAGAAACGGGCAGATCATCGACTGGTATCAGAAGGGAAAACAATAATTCACAGGACCACTGTTAGCATTGTCACACAAAAAAGATCACTGTTGAGGTAAAACCGCAGGTCCAAGTACAAGTTCAATGTGCATTTACTGCCCATTTGTAAGGTAGGAAACACTGGACAATAGACATCTGCTGATGCTAATCTGACACATCTGCGTAGATAGGCATCTGGTTTAGGCTGGTTTAAGCAGAGCTATACTACCAATGACATATGGATCAGAAGAAGGTTAACTCTTTGTTAGCATAGCCGTGCACATTTTATTTTTAAGAATTTTCCTCTTTTCTTTAGCTATTGTTGAGGTACGTCACCTTTTTTAAAAACACTTATTTGGCTTTGAATATTGGACAAGCCGAAAGTTTGATTGTTTTTCTTTCAGTGAATTCGGAATGATTCATTCACAGTGGCAAATATGGCGAAAATCCTAGCCTTTCAGATCAATCTCTGCAACATGGCAACCTTGTGCTCTGTGGATCCTTCACTTATTTTTTGTGTTTCCAGACACCCATAGACATCGGTCAGGTCAAATTGGCCAAGATTCTAGCAAACCAACTAAGTGGCATAACTTGAAAAAGTGTTGCAACACATTACGTAGTAAAAGATATCCTTTCAGTTAAAAACTTTAAGGCAAAAGGCTCAACAGTAGATGAAACAAAGTTGAATTGATTTTGCCATTTAAGAGCGTTACTTCAAGTAAAAACCGAAACATCCAATGAGGCCAATAGATTTCCTCAATACCAAGCATTTGCCAACATCTAAATCTATGTTTCTAATAATACACACATTACAACTCAGCTAGTTACAAACAAATAAACACCTAGGATTGCTTTGCCAAAACCAAATTACAAGAACAATATATTTTTCCCAACATGGTCCAATTAAAAGCAGAAATATGCTGAAGTCAGATTCAAACTAAATGTTGCATTCGTTATGTAATAGGCATGTTCCATGCAGAAAATAAAATCTAATTTCTAAATTGCTTTTTTTTGTTGCCCTTTTTACTACAGTGTAATAATGGGTGAGGAGAGGATATGCGACAAACACAAATGAGACTGATGTCTAATAATTTATGTCTAAAGGCAAACAAAGGTTTCTATGGCACTAAATGGGAGTAGGTTAATTTTTTTTTCTCAAATATAGAATATTTATTATGTGTGGTGCTGATCTACTGTAGCCCATTTTTCTCTGTTTTTACGAACTACTATAAGGCAATCTCAATGGTATGGATGATTGACGAGTTTTAATTTATCTGACATCTTGTCCTATTATTACCTTGTAGTTGTTTTTTTTACATGACAGAGAAAAAAAATTATATTGTTGTGAATATTTACATTTTTATAGGCCTATATACCACAAGAGATACACCAACCACCCAAACCCCAGTTGAAGGAAGACTAATTACACAACTACTATGTATATAATTTGACTACTATGTCATGCTACTTGTATAATTACATCAACGTAAGACAAATGAAGAGCAATAGTTCAAAGTCAGGAGAAAGCAAGTAGTCCTGCTCAAAATTGACCATACATTCATTTCAGTGAGTAAATTCATGGCTCAGGTCGAAGGTGAGTGTGTAAACGGTTTGAACACATGCATAAATCCATTGCTCTTTTATCGAAGGGGGTCGCCTCCCCCCATCAAGAAAATTTTGGCAAATCGGCCATAACTGTGAACAAAGATTCACACATGTAACCCGCATTGAAATCGTCCGTTGGCATCTATGCTATGACTTACTGAAATTGGCCTAAATGGATGGCAGTGCAATATTTGTGCTGCACACTATTACACATTCTCTCTATTGCTACAATTGGACCTTTCATTGCTTTCTGTTGCTGACCCCAGATATATTTGCTCCATTTGTTTTTGTTTACTTAACATGAAAACTGTGATCAACCATGATACACACGCAGCTAAAAAGCACATATAAGAATACTGTGACACAACAAGAGAGGTTTCTGGGATTTCAATTTGGAAAAGCCGGGGGTGGGGGGGTTAGGGGGTGGCAAAAGATCCATATATTGGTCAAAAATGGGTATCACAAGCAACAAATCCCTGCCCAAATAGACTTCTGACAGCAGCACATATAATGGTTATCCTTCTTTCAGACAACCTCACTTTAATGTTCTCTTCCCTAAAGTGTTTTGAGCAGTTATGTACTGTGTGACCTCAGGCTATCTATTCCAGCCACCGACTTCACTTAAATGGAAATTGAACGTGAATTGAGGTCACAAAATCTGCATTGATAATTGGAGGTTTATGTTGTCCATCTTCTGTCAACTTACTAATGACTAACAAACACGCAGCTGAATCAAAACCATCAACAGAGGCTGACTATTAAAGATCTTTTCGATAGTCTCGGATGGTGGCTTGAGCACAGAAAACTGGTCCACAAGCCTTGAATGAAACTTTTTCTCGTTGAGCCTGCCAGTGCACACGTCTTGGCTTGTCTATTTTTTTTTACCCCACATCTTTTATTCAACAAAATACATGCATGTAAACATAAGTAGTACATACAAACCGTTGCAATTTTGCACACTTAGAAACTGAATGTACTAAAGTGCGTTCTTGACTATCTAATTTAAGTGCCTTGGGATCAGGGCTAAACAGAATAGTGCGACAGATCCCACCAAAAATGTCTAATATTTGACTCCTGATATTTCTAATTTAATTCATGAGCTGTTTTTTTTGTTTTCGTTTTTTTAAAGATCCTGAGACTAACAAATGTATCTATAACCTAGCAAAAAAATAATAATAAAAAAAAATACATAAATCTGCCTGTCCTTCTAGTTGTTACCCTTGTGTCAATCTGCTTAGTTCTATTTCATTTCAGCATAATCTTAACTTGAAATGTCAATATTTTATTCAGTGCTATGAAAGAGTTAATGCCAGTTTTTTTTCTCTACAACAATGCAAGATTGTTTTTAAGGTATCTAACGACATAGTTTAGGCTACATCCTCTTCCCTTCATCAAAAAGTCAACTAAGGCGTGTCAATTGTGCCATTTGTACAAAGATTTGATATGAAATGATCATATAAATGATCCCGATTCAGTGTTATTTAAAAACCCAGATGGCTGAGTAAAACAGAATGGCAAGTAAAAACGGCAAGATGAAGTTACACTAAAAGCTCTAAGTGGTCCAATACAATCATCTTAAGTATGCTTAGTACCTGAAATGGGATGAATACACAACAAATAGGAACACAAATTGCACTATTATTTGGCTTTTGCTATTCCTGAAAAATCTAAAATGACAGGTACTGGCCTTAGTAGAGTATAACCTGTTTCCTGTGGGGTTCCACATAGCACTCTTTGTCAGGGTTCCTATCTGTTTTTGTAAGTGGGTTCAAATTCCTGTCGTCATCCTTGACACCAGGACACCAAGCAAATCTAGAAATCTGACAAAAGCTGCACCAATTTAACCAAATATCCAATGGTTGTGCAGTTATATTAGGGCTTGCTATACTCTGCCATCAAGCATTCCAACTGAAATGATGTGTTGTTACAAAAGGCATGGGTAAAAAGGCATTTCATGAGATGCCATTAAAGGCCATCCAGTGCATTTGTGTTGACACTAACAGAAAAATGCCCACCGCATTGAGAGCCATTCGCCTAGTCTTTAGATCTTTTTTTTTCTTCATGAACAAAAAAAGAAAAGAAAAAGGAAGAAAAATGAATTCAAAAACATTCCAGGGAAACAAAAGCCCTTGTGACAGTGATTGTCTATTCAAAAACATAAAAAAAAGAAGACAAATAATAAAAGGCCAGAAAAAAATATTGCTTGAAAACTACATGAACAAAATGAAAGAGCAACCTTGGTCCATCTATTTAAAGCGATCCGATCTGATGTCAAGATACAAGCGGTTTGATGGAGTACAATAGTTTGCCTTCTCTTCAAAAGACAACATTCTAAGAGCTTGTTAAGACAAGAATGCTAATGGACTTGAAAAAGCACAAAGAACAAGATCGAAGCATCTAAAATTAAACAAGGTCGATTCTAATCTTAGAAATCTGCCGCAAAACATATATCTGTTAAAAAGAGGATGGGAAACTAATTTAAATGGCTTGCTCATTTTATGTGCTCAGACATAAGACGCATTGATGAGGTGTGTTAGGCAGACATATATATCTATATATAGATACATATATATATATATATATATCTCGCTATTAAAGCCTTTTGTCTCGGTGATAAACAAGGCCTCAGTCACTATCCTATAGTATTGTTCTCTACCCTACACAGAGAAAACAGCAGGCCTAAGGACCCTGGGTGAGTAGATGGAGCAGCTGCTAAATGAGACAACGAGGTATATCGAGATCTATTGTCTTTACTCTGTACAGTACAATTCAGTTCATCTCAAATAAATATTTTTTATAGCAATAGTAGTGTTGATTAACTTTGGTCATAACTTATATGCTTAGAAACATTCTAGCTTCATCAAACACTTTTGTGGTTTCGTTTTCTTTTTCTCTTTACGTCAGCATTTGGAACAAATTTATGCTTTAAATGCCAACCCAGTGGGTCTCCTTTGCAAGGATTAATGCTTAAATTATCCATCTAAAGTTCAGCAGGATTATCAAATTATCTTCACTGAATAATGTGAAACAATTCTAGTTTAAAGTGTACTACTGAAGAAACATCTTGTAACCCTTTTCAATTATTCAGATAGTACACTACCATTGCACTTTAGAGCAAGACTTTTTGCGTTTTCCCTTGTAATGTTCCTTCATAAAAATGTTAAGTACTCGCAGCTGCTTTGATCATTCTTTTGTGATGGGTGAAAATTCCTCTACAAGGTCACTGTTTCTGTGGATGATATGACTTTAAATACTGAAAGATATGGAGAGAGATAAAGAGAAGAGAAACAGAAAAAGGATACTGGTCTCCCCTGTGCGTTCACACAATTATAGAATTGTGCTCACAAACATATTAAAGGGATTTATGACTTTTTTGTCTGATGTCCAGATTGCTATCATCCATATTAGAAAAAAAAAAAAAAAGCAAATAAACAAAAAAAACAAAAAACTAAATTCTAGTGACCTTATAGAGAAAACCAGTCTCTGTCAGTATTGACTACTACAGGGAATGGGGAGGCATGGGATCTAATTGCATATAGGTTTGACTGCACCTCAAGAGAAGACCACACACACACGCACGCGCGCGCGCACACACGCACACACGCACACACGCACACACGCACACACACACACACACACACACACACACACACACACAGGGACACATACATATAGCACAGACGTGTGGGCGGGTGCTCTCCTGGTCCTCTGGGCTGTGTTAAAGGGAGTCGCCCTCTGGTAGTGGTGGTGGTGATAGCAGCTGACTGAGGAGGGAAGGGGAGGAGGAGGAGAGGAGGCGGGAGACGTGCTCACGGGGTCACTCAGACAGGCAACCGTCCAGGCCCACCGCGGTGCCATGGCGATCCTTGACGTAACCGTGGTGAAGGCTGCCGTTGGGCAGCGGGGTGCAGGCAGCAGTGATGCCGCAGTGCTTCAGCAAGTTGAGGCCGGGGGCGGGAGAGACAACGGCGGGGGGTGGGGAGCAGGACGAGGAGGAGGAAGAGGAGGAGGAAGGGTCCCGCGGTGGGAAAGGCTTCATGGTGGAGAGGATCAGAGCCAGGCAGTCGGCCACGTCTTTGTTGGGGGCACAGGCCAGGGCCGGAGTGTGGCCTGGAATAAAGACAAAACAAGTCAAACCTAGAGCAGATATGTACTCAACAAACAAAGTTGGAACCAGGACATGTAAGATGTACAATGGTTGCTGGAAGCTGGAAGAGAAGGTGTTACCTTCCTCATCCACAGCCAGCACAGTGGCTCCTCGGCTCAGGAGGGCCTGCACCACCGTGGCCAGACCGTTACGCGCTGCCAGGTGGAGGGGCCTGGTGGGATAGAGAGAGAGAGAGAGAGAGAGAGAGAGAGAGAGAGAGGGAGGGAGAGCGAAAGAGAAAGAGAGCGAGGGAGAGAGAAAGAGCACGAGAGAAAGCGCGAAAGAGAGAGAGAGAGAGAACGTATTGAAAGAAAAGGTTGTCACAACCCCCAAGTAATTGACAGCGTTATATCAGGAAACTTCAGTAAATTCCTGTGCTCTCACATTTGCAGGGCGCTGTTGGTGGCGTTGATGAGGGTCGGGTTGTGAATCTCTCCCAGAATCAGCAGGGCACACATCTCATGGGCCTGGTGGACACAAAACGACAGTGCATGCTATTGTTTTATTTCCTTCTTCCAGTCTCAAACAATGGGCATTGTTAGCAATGCGCTACACTACATGACGAATTTAAATTTGGTATGGTAATTACTACAGAGGAAAATTAAGATAAGCATGTTAGGCGAGATTGGTTGAAGGATTAAGGCCCTCTAGAGACTTTGTTCCCTTTGTACAGTGTACTAGAGTCATTAGAAAGGCGCTTATAAATCCCATGCATTTTTATTCTAAATCACAATCAAATCATGTTTATTCCTAGAGCACGTTTAAAAGAGGCAGAGCTGAGCAAAGTGCTGTACAACACATTCAAATACAGTATATAAAGATGTTACAGAGACTTCTGCCTGCACAGAATGAGGTGCAGGGGCTGGCTGTTGTTCTCACCTTGCTGCAGGCCAGGTGCAGGGCAGTGTTCCTGTTGTCATCCAGCAGCGTCAGGTCGGCCTTGGCTCGGTGGAGCAGAATCGCTGCACAACGGGAAAAAAAAACACGTTAGCTGGAAGGCGACACTCACCCTCAATACATATCAAATTTTAAGTTGCTATTCATTCTCAAACCCTGGACTTCAGTCACTTTTCCGTTTTGAGTTGCCATCAATGTGTATAAACTATATTACTTTTTATTTTCAAGTAATGAAGTTATTCTTATGTTTGCTATGCATTTCTGTTCATGCACGTTGTTGGCCATTGTAACAACTTAGTCAATGACTGTTTAAGTGTCTGTGACACAGACCAACAGAGCAGCTGATTAACACGGCCCCAGGAGTCAACAGAGGTATCCCTAACTCTAACCCCCGGAAGATCAGTCTGAGTGAGTAAACGTACCCCTAACTCTAACCCCCAGAGGATCAGTCTGAGTGAGTAAACGTACCCCTAACTCTAACCCCCGGAGGATCAGTCTGAGTGAGTAGACGTACCAACTGTGCCGCTCTGTCCCTTGTCAGCGGCCACCATCAGAGCGGAGCGTCCACTTTGGTCTACGGCGTTGATCTCCGCCCCGTGACGGAGGACCAGCTGCAGCCCCGCCACGTCCTCGGCAAACGCCGCGGCGTGGAGCGGGGTCCTACACGCATAATTAGAGGCAGACCACATTCAGATTTAGCTCACAATTTTTTTTTTAAATAAATAACTCTTTGAGATGCAAGTTTTACAGATAGTGGAGTCTAAATATAACAATTCTAAATTTAATTTTAAAAAGAAATTAGACGCTTAAAGATCTTAAGCTCCAAGGAATAGTTGATAGAGCTGTTTATAGGACTACTCCATTCAGCTCACCTTCCTTTGCCGTCTCTGGTGTTTATCATGTGGACGCCTGCAGATTCCAACAGCATCTCTGCAGCCCCACTGTGGCCGTTCATCCTGAGACCAAACACAGACATCTCCATCAACTCACAGAAATGAAATCGCAAAACATTGCATTAAACACAGTAACCACATGCACACAGTGCAATGCTTGAAAAATATTTTTCGGGTGTGTGTAACACAGGATGTCAGCATATAGGAACGTTAAATTTAGCACTGTTGGCAGGAGAAGTCACAACTACTCACAGAGCACAGTGAAGTGGAGTGAAAGGGTTTCCGGCTTCGTGGGTTGATGTTTTGTGTTCAAGTAAAACCTCCAAACAGTCTTCGTGCCCTGTGAGGGATCCAACAAAAAAAACAAAACGACATTCAATGAAATATCCGAACTGAGTTTGGGTGGATTTTTTTTAAAACGCTGTTTTCAGTTTTTACATGTGGACTGCAAAAACGGTCAAAGCCGGAGGTTTTCCATTGTTATGTCAGAGTGTGCGCTGTTAACTCCTTTGTTTACACTTAGCCAAAATAGCAGCTGTCAACGTTTGCCTTGGTAACCCCGGACGCACCCTTTTTTTTTCAGGCTACTGATTGGCCAACATGGTTTGGCGTTCTCTTCACAGCGCTTTTATGCTTTTTCGTGTGGACGGAGAATTTTTTTACACGAAGGAGAGAAAACTCAGTTTTTAAAAATACCCTGCTACGTGTGGACATGGCCTTAGATGTCCACACATCAGGGGGATAAAGGAGTCCCAGCCTCAGAGAATTTTTTAAGAAAGCCTTCTGCTAACTGTGATTTAACGTTACTTTATTTTTTTCAAATCCTCAGTTTTTAGCATTTATCAATATTGTATAGTGTATTTTATTAGGTTATCTAAATGTTGTTGCACTTTGAGGTTTTTAAAAAGTAAAACGCTTTACAAATAAAAAAAGAATAATAGTAATAATTTGTATTATTATGATTATGTTTATGATTGTTATTATTAATATTAATTTATACTATTATTCATATTATTCATATTATTATTATCATTATCATCATCATTACTACTAATATTATTATTATTATTATTATTATTATTATTATTATTATTAATAATAATAATAATAATAATAATGATAATGATTTTGATAATGATAATAATAATAATAATAAAAATAAATTATAATAATGATGGATGATGATGATATCATCATCATTATTATTATTATTATCCATCCACTCTGGCCCGCCCTGCTCACCTCTGTAAGCGGCCCAGTGCAGTGGGGTGTACCCTTTGTTGTCCAGCAGCGAGTCCTGGTGGTCTGTGGTCATGGCGACCTGCACCAGAGCGCCCAGGATCTCCGTGTAGCCCCGGGAGGCAGCGTAGTGCAGCGGCGTGCAACCCTGGATGTCCCGACACAAAGGAGAGGCCTTGTGCTCCAGCAGGGCCGTCACGCAGTCGTCACGACCCAGCACGGCCTGGAAAAAACACAGGGAAAAAATATAAAAGGAGCGCTCATCGCTTCATGTTTTCCGACGCCTTGATTTGTCAGCAGACTCCACGCATAATGCCTCTGTCCCATTTTTCACCTACCAAAAAACGTGCAAAAAATAGCTTGTTTGCTTTGCAGAAACTGAGTGATGTGTATTGCATATAGAGTGCATATATCTAAAATACAACATGGGTATTTTAGTGTCTCACCCCTCTGTGCAGTGCAGTGCTGCCCCTCTTGTCCTTGGCATCGGGCAAGGCCCCCTTTTCCAGCAGCAGGTGGACACAGTCGGTGTGACCTCCCAGCACAGCCAGCATCACCGGGGTCCTGGTCGGTAGGGGTCAGGAGAGATGGACAACAACAAAAAGTTTAGGTGGACGACGACAACAAAAAAAGGTTTTCTTTCCTTTTGGTTTGGGTATGAGGAACAGATATTTTTTTCTTTTGCCCTGTAAACTGTTTATGCTGTAAGACTTTGGATTCCGGTTTGGAACGATTGTTTATTGACAGAGAAACACTCACTGTCCGAATGTGTCAGCGACATTGGTGAGGTCCCCTTCCTCCCCGTTGTCAATCATCATGTGCAAGCAATCTGTGTGGCCATGAGCAGCTTTTTGTGGAAAGAAATCAATGTATTATGAGAAAAAAACGAAAACGATTCTAATACTATGAAATACAGTTAGGATAAGTTTAATAAGCAGAAAACACTTTGTCTCAATCGGTTATTACATGGTGGACTGCAATGCCATTCGCTCCTGTTCACTATTCAAAGTCAATAAGTGAACCCTTGTCCCTTCGACGTGCGGGCCGACCATACCTGCGACGTGCAGAGGAGTCCACATCAGGCGGTTGTCGTTGAGGAGGCAGGAAGCCCCCTGGGCCAGGAGGACCTCCACGCAGCGGACGTAGCCCCGCTGGGCGGCCAGGTAAAGCACGGAGCGCCCCGCCGTGTCCTGCACGTCCACGTACGCCGCCGTCTCCGTCAGCACACGCAGCGCCTGCCAATGACCCCGGTCAGCCTGGGGGATGAGGGAAAGGACGAGGTTAAGAAATGCAGCCATGGGAGAAAATAAAATACAGTAAAGTGGACAAAGTCATTTCTGAAATGCTGAGGCAGAGAAAAGGAGTATGGCGCACTTACAGCTAGGTGCAAAGGACTCACTGGAATACTGCTCTCAATGTCTCCTAATGCATTGAACGACATCTCCAGAAGCTGTAGACCAAAAAGAAAAATGTACAAGAAACATCAGCTCACCCTATATTTATATAAAAAAATAATAATAAACCCGATGAGATTCAAAACCATTTGGGCGCTTCTACATATGAACTAGAGGAATCGGTGAAGGTGTGAACTCACAAGCTCCAGGTTCTGCTTGTTGCCATGGAAAGCTGCATAGTGAACGGCACTGTAACCCTTGGCATTGACAACAGACGGATCTGCACCATTGTCTAACAGATGCTCCAGGCAACTGCACAGAAAACCCAACAAACATAAAGTGAGAATTGCACTTCATGCCAAGTTGAAATGTTGACCAATTCGGGTTTGATATTAGTTTATCATGGAATTCTTATCTATTCATATATTGTTTATTATACAACTCGTGTTTTTCAAGCTTTCAAGGTATTTGTTTAATATCTTCAAGAAAAAAAAACAACTCACAAGTAGGACTCTTTAGCTCCATCCTCATCGCTCTGATGGCTTGCAGAAAAATGTCTGTCCACTCTAAAAAATTAGAAACACATTTTTTCTTTTTACCTCATCCCTCCATAAGAGAACATGTTGGACTAAGTGAGTGAGTGATCAGCCCCAACCCTCAGATATACAACAACAGACACGACATCGTGCCATAACAGCTCTATTACATCGTCACACCCTCTAGTAGTTCCATCTCTACAGTGCACCGACCTGCAGAAAGCCTGCGAGGCAGCAGAGTAGTGCAGGGGAGTGCAGCCGGCCCGGTCCGTCTCGTTAACCTCAGCGCCGGCATTCACCAGGGTCACAGTGCACTGGTACCTCCCATTAGCAGCCGCGTAGTGCAACGGAGTCCTGCAAAGCAAAACGACAGGCTGTTTGGTTCAACTACAGACTACAAAAAATACCTCTAAGCAGTAGGCACTACGGCAAATACATAAGGTGTGGTATTTTAAGTGGCTTGGGATTCTGGAAGGAAGCTCACCTGCCCATTTTGTCCCTCTTATTCAAGTCAGTACCGCTACTTAGAAGCAAGTTCAGACATTCAACATTTCTGTGAAAAGAAAAAAATAAAAAAAATTGTGAAAGTCAGACTTGAAATAGCAAACCTCAAGATAAAAAAACAGGTCTCCCGTTTTAGCAAGCCTGAACACTGAATACTAATGGATCACATGCCTTAATATAAAACTTTAATTTAACAGTCGACTGCAAGTCTGAAACAGTCACCAGGCTCCACAATGCTTCGCATAATTAGCAAGTGTCTTTGAATGATGCTATGTTGTGAAATGGCAGCTCATAGTGTGGCTTATGCCAGTGGTTCCCAATCCAGTCCCCAAGTACCCCCAAGCCATGCCAGGAATTGGATCTTCCCTAGTGCCAGCACACCAGGTGCAATTAATCAAGGCCTTGCTGTATGTGACCAATTACACCAAGTGTGCTAGAAACTGGGAAGATTAAATACCTGTAATGGCTGGGGGTACTTGGGAATGGATTGGGAACCACTGGCCTTATGAGACAGGCCTCTGTGGCACTCTGTGGAGCGTTCTCCAAGCGTCTTACCCTCCAGAGGCAGCAGCGTGCAGACAGGTCCTACCATGGTCATCTGGGGTGTTTATGTCAAACCCAGCAGACAGCACATGCTCCTTACTCATAGATGAAACTATACTATACAGCTGACCTGTTGGTGAGGGAGCAAAAACAGTGGTGTCAGTCTACATACTATAAAACTACTCACAAAATGGCCAAACGCTGAGTTAAGATAAAATGTATTTTGTGTTTTTGTTTTTATTGTGAATGTTTGTTGGAAGAAAAAATTATGTCTTGCTTGTTGAGCTAACAGTAAAATAAATCTTCTAGAACGAGGGGTGAATCTAGTAATACTGACCTGAGGAGAGTAACTTCCGACAACAGTCTGAGAACCCGTAGAGCACGGCTAAGTGCAGGGGGAACATTCCATGGACCCCTCGCCTGACAAGACAAACAAACCATCGTCATAAAAGACTTGTTTAGAAAAATCGAAACAAATCACACAAAAGATTAGATGAGACAATAATCAAATCAACCATAAACATTTTGTAACCTTACATATGTCGAACCGCCAACGAGATATAAATGTAATATAATTTTATAAGATTCCTTAGACATGGTAATAAGAATTTAACATATATAGGAATAAAAAAGGTGTTGCGTGTCACTAGAAGCCATGCCCTCTTGCAATGTTCCCTCTAATTTCTTTCATAGCTGAGCAAACTTACATCTCTATAAGCCCATGCTTCAGTTCCCAAAAAAAAAGAATCCCGATTTCCTCTGTTATGTTCATTTTAAGTGTTTTCCAACAAGTACGTCACTTAAACAATAATAGGAAAGTACAATATATTTTACCAGCATTTTGTTTATTACACTCATATCAGTTTAAACTATGTTATCTCTTTGATCTTCACTACATTTCTGCGCGGCTTAATAAAATCTTGTGCGCGGGTCTTTCAACTGATCTGCGCGCCGCTTAGAGGAACCATTGCCCTCTTGCCTACCTGGCTGTATCTGCCCCGTTGGTCATTAGAGTGCTGATCAGAAGCTCATGGCCAAACTTAGCAGCAACATGGAGGGGTGTATTGCCATACTTATCAACACAGTCAATCTCCCCACCTGGGGAAAAGGAAACAAGGATGTGATTTAAAAACCAAAAAACAGTACGACAAGATATAAGAATTCAACCATTTCCTCTTGTTGGTCAGTGAGACAAAGGGTTAAGTTACCATTTTGGATAAGAATCTGAGAGCGGGTGAACCGTCCGTGAATGGCCGCCATGTGCAAGGGGCTCTTTCCTTCTTTACTCTGTGGAGCAGGAGAGAAAAAAAAAACGTAAGACAAGAAAAGGGACTAGTCAGTTCCTGCTACTGTACCTTTCCCTCGCTCTATTAGGATATTTCTATTTTTAACCCAGTCCTTCGAACAGGACTGTCTAGCATCAAGCCTCAACCAGACAGGCACTGTCTGACTCACTCAATGAACATAGAGAGAAATGAACAGCCCGCTAGTGCAGCCAGCTGTGCCACTAAATCACTAGAATCTCATAACTTTAAGAGTGAGTCTCTTCTCAGATGTAAACAGGCTTCCCGTTTTTGACACTTAAATTCATATCCTATTACCACTTAATGACCACGAAGGAAATAAGTATAACCTTGACAGCTGTAATGTTTCTTTTTTTTTTTTGGTGTACATCAACATGAATGTGCAAGACACCACTTACGATTTATTTTATGCTACATCTTGACGACTTCACAGAAAAGCTATCAATGTACCTGCTGGTTGACGTCTGCCCCGTTGTTGACCAGCAGCTCAAGGCAGAGCGCTCCGTTGGTGGACACGGCGGCCAGGTGCAAGGGGGTGTAGCCACTGCGGTTGGGCTGGTTGACATTGGCGCCATGGTTGACCAGCTCGTTGGCCACCGCTTCCTGACCCGTGTAACATGCCACGTGGAGCGCTGTGTTCCCAAAGGCATTGGGCTCGTCGATCTGTCTCACACACACATACGCGCACACACACACACACACACACACACACACACACACGCATTTGATAAGAGAGGGGACGCCCCACACACACCACAATGAAAGGCATCAAATGGCACATATCACAGATTTTCTCATTTAGCCATGCCTTGTTCCATTCGCGACCAAACTGTGAGTACCCCTGCTACAGTGTAAAGTGCTTTGGGTGTCTAGAAAAGTGCTGTATCAAATGCAATCTATTAATATGTGTGCGAAGTTCTACGTTATATATATATTACAATGTAGACAATATTATCCAAGAAGAGTGTGAGGCAAGTCAAGTGAGTCGTATATGCACTGCATCTTGGCATAGTACCAACTAACAGCGAATTATATTTGACTTGTGGAAAGGAAGTATAGTACCAAATTAAATTACCCATAAAAAAGGGAGTTACCTCACCAATACCATGCAACAACACTTGCAACTACTCCAGACTCTCCCATTCATTGGCTGAGCACTGACCTCTGCCCCAAGCCTCAGCAGGTACTTCACAATGTCAATGTGGCCGCTGGCCGCCGCGGCGTGGAGGGGACTGTAGCCCTGCTTGTCCTTACTGCTCTTATCGGCACTGCGAGACACCAGCAGTTTCACCACCTCAAGATGCCCTGCAGTCCAAGAAGGGTGGTTTGGGGGGGATAGGAGTCAGTGTTTGGGCCTAATTTATTATCCGTTTCTTTTTTTATTTTCTTCCCCTTTGGTTACTTCTTGGCTATGCTAACGTTAGTTTCTTAATTACTGTTTTCTGTTTTATGTCGTTTCGTGTCAGTTGTATTTTTGTGTTAGCACCTTGGTCCAAGAGAAACAACATTTTGTTCCCGCATACTTGTATGTGGATGAATGGCAAAATAAACATTTTTAACTTGTACTACTGGGCAATACCTAGGCATGCATGTTATGCCATTAAACAACAAATTCTAAGAATTTTACAACAGATTACACAAAATTACACAGGAAGCTCAATGTTTTATTGTAAACCATTGAGATGACGGCAGTTTAATGCAAGAGTAACTTGCTGATATTGCCAATTTGAACTTACCCAAGTAGGCTGCCCAATGGATCGGTTGTCTCTCCTTTTTATCGATGGCACTCAGGTTGGCCCCTTTGTTCAGCAGCAGTTTGACCATCTGGGTTCATGCATTATTTAAAAACAGGTCAATCAAGTCCCCTTTGTTGTTTTTATCCCAACACTGACCAAATCGCACAAATATTACACAAAAATTCCCAAACATTAGACAACAAAAGGAGATCTACATTTTTCTTTAGTTTCCTCTCACCTCTTGGTACCCGCTCTGAGCGGCGTGGTGGAGGGCTGTTCTGCCGGTGCGGTCCGCCATGTTCAAGTTGCTCAGTTGTGGTAGCAGGGCCTCAGCACATCGTGTGGCCCGGTTGGCGGCGGCAACGTGCAGCGGCGTCTGCCAGAACTTGTCTCGCGTGCTGGCATCCGCTCCGCGCCGCAGCAGCAGCCCCACTGCCCTCTGGGAAACGAAAAAAAATTTGAATCAGCTGGGTTGGAAGCAACTTCGCAGCCAACAGTGTTTGTATTACATAGCATTATTTCTAAGCAAACAATTTGAATAAATCTACATAAAGTCAATATGAGCCGCTGCATTATGAATGCGCAGGGATATCTATCACCAGTTCAGACATTTGGATGAAATACATTGTTAAATATCCTTTTTGCAAGTCACACATTTTATTAAATATGTTTATTACGTCACACTTACTTCATTCCGGGAGGCAGAAGCTCTGTGTAAAGGAGTCAACCACAAATGGTCCTTAGCATTGACACTGGCACCTGTTAGAAAGAGCAGGTGAAAAAACAATGTCAGTAATAACCTAGCTGCACAACACAATATGATTGCACTGAACAGAACTACCTTCCTATTGAAATTAATTATGCCATTTTGGCATAGTGATATTAAGTATGTGGAGTCCTGTCCTGGAGCAAGTACTGTGGTTGTACAGTAAAGTGAATAGCTTCCTTGGCAGTGACTCCTCTGTAAACCTAATCCTTCTCAATGCAAATTAGGTCAGACAGGAGAGTTCCAGTCACATTAGCGGGCACACTAGAGGTCAATAGAGCTTACTTTACCTGACTCAATGAGAAGGTCCATTATATGGACATCACCCATACATGCGGCAGCATGCAGAGGGGTGCGGCGCTCTGGGTCCTATGGGAGGAATATCAGAAAAATATTGTTTATTTAATATAAAAATATGTTTTACAGTCAATTGCTGAAGATCACTGAAAGAAACCTAACTGTGTCTTATTGTAAGATATCATTATTCTGATGATAATTATCGCACTGCACCATGCAGTGCATCGTCTAACTAAAAATAAACGAATTATTGAGTTTAAAGTGAATGTAAGTAGCAATATACCAGTGCATTGACATCCTCCTTGTGCAATAGTAGTTGTACCTCTTCGGCATTTCGACTGAAGATTGCCTGGACCAGAGGGGGCTGCACACATAGATATTTGATATCAATTCATGTGACAAGCACTATCAAAATCATAAATATAAATAAGAAGCAGCGCACTCAATTAACAGTTTGACATGGGCTCAGACTATTCTCTGAAACGACTCCATTCTACGGAGAATTCTCCAAAACGTTATGTAGCTAGATAACGCTAGCTCGAAAGGCTAAACACTAACATTATTTTGCAAGACACATTAACTGGACTGTAGTGCAAACGTATATTTGTAATACCGTGAATATGTGGTTTAATTACGTTCTTGCGAGTTAAGGCCTCTTCTTGGGGCCCTCGACAAGGTATGCTAGGTATTAGCATTAGCAAGCTAATCTTGGCTAAAAAGTTCCAGACAGAATACTCTGCGCTTGCGTTAGCAAACGTTAGATTAGCTGCAAAATCACAGGCCTAGTTCATCATTGTAAGCCTGATCATTGCTTAAAATAGCTATCTTGCCTGCTAAAGAGCTCTATCTAGACGTTCTTACAAAGCTAGCCAACTATAGGTATAATCGCCAAACGTGTTATAACGTCGCTAACGATCATTAAAGGTTAAACTCTAATGATGAAAATATATGTGACAAGAGAAAACACAAAAAACAAGGGATTCTTTCCTCCAGCAAATAGACTAAGCCACAACGAAACGTTAGCGTAGACGACTTAAACCCACCTGGTCTGCAATGTTGAGTACTCCCATCTCCCAAACTCAGCCAGGACGGAGCTCCTTCATTAGGATAAAACTGAGAGGTATATTGAGGTGCGCTACTTAATTCACTTATTCAAACGACATCTATAGCTAAATGGTTGCAGAATAGCAAACCGTCAGTGTTGTTGTTGTCCGTATCCAATGACTGATGCTGGCTACGTCTTTGCTGGTCCGCCTACAGGAGTGGCGGTCTATTTTGCGGTGTGCAATAGCGCCCTCGTGTGGTATAGCAATCATTTCAAATGAGTTCAAGATAAAATCCTCCGACACATGGGAGGCAGCACGCCCAGAGAAACTGCGACTCTGACGTCAATGGGGAAAGGAGGAACAGCTTGTCCCCCAACACCGGTGTAATTTTAGCAGAAGGTCGAAAGTAGTTTGTCGCAGTTTGACGCTAACCTATCTAATTTGAACTTTTTGTATACCAGTTGACGCGACAAATGCGCAGGCCATAGAATGACTTTAACGAACGCTTCTACAATAAAAATGCTGCCTATTTAAAACATATGCAGCAGGGTTAGCTGACCAGCCTAGCAGCTAGCTAGCTCCTATAGCTAACGTTAGCGAACTTATTTTATCTAGCTTCCATTGCCTGCAGGCTATAACATTAACGCAGGTACATGTCGTAGGTAAGTTCCGAAGCAGTTACGGCAATACTTTCTGCATTTCTGACCGTTTCAGCTCTCGGCATCTCCCATTGGATCTTGCGTAACTACAGTTAGCAAACCAAAAAGATAAAACTGACATTCCCACAGCTTCATCGACTGCTTGACTTCATGGCAATCTCCGCAAGTGCTCGGAGAATACCCATGGGTGTGCGAACATTCAGTGAGTTTCTGGAGATTGCCACCGTGGGCTCGAGTCGGTCATGTCGCACCGTGGGGTCGAGGGAAAGAATGAAACAAAGCATCAGGTGAGCTTAACATGTAAACATTTTGAAAGCTGAAGCGTAATTGACAGCTTTGCTTGAGTCTCCAGTGGCTAAATGTTACATTATAATAATGGTTAATTAAAGTGATCTTGGCAGCATATAAGTGCTTTATTTAGTTTTATTGCTTGCGTATTAGGGTGTCAATACCCTGACATTAGGTTGATTTATCAATAGTCTTGACGTCGATGCCTATTTCAAATGACACCTTCTGCACCAGCTGTAATAGCACCTCGTGCCAGCTTTGTGGTGCAACAAGCCAGAGTGAGTGTCACATTACTTAGTTCCATTCATGTTTTTCTCAGAAAATGCCAGCGTGGCCTAAGCATGGCATGGCCTTTCCATCCTTTTCTGGACCAGTATGTGCTCAAGCACCTGACTCTCCCCTGACTTCAATTGACCTTTTTCTTTCATGAGCTAGGGTTTGTTTTCCAGAATGTAGCTTATTGTATGCTCACTCCCCTTCTCACGTTTTAGGCACTTGTCATCCTGTGGCATTTTGATGACCAGAACTCCCAGAGTGCTCTGCCTGCAGGACTTTGACTCAATGGCGGCGATTCCCAACAGCAGAAGCTTCATCAGCTTCACCAATAAACGGAAGGAGTACTCTGAGCGTAGGATACTTGGGTAAGGCTAATAGAAATCAAATGTGTTGAATTGAAGGAGTAATGTCTTTTCTGAACTGGTTCAAGGAGTTTTTTTTTAAAAGAAAACAACAAAGCAATGGGGAGATGGTTTTTTGCAGAAGCCTAGGCCTTTACGCTCTGATGTAGCTGGCACCCGGAAACACAAGTAATTACATAATTTTGTGTTTTTTTCCCCGCTACACCTCTTATCTTTCTCTCTATATAGGTTTTCCATGCTGGAGATGTATGAAGTGGTGTCCAATGTGGATGAGTACAAGCACTTTGTGCCCTGGTGCAAGAAGTCCCAGGTCATCATGAAGAGAGCTGGCCATGCCAAAGCCCAGCTAGAAGTGGGCTTCCCACCAGTAGTGGAGCGATACACATCTATGATCACCAACGTACGACCTCATCTGGTTAAGGTAAGTGCCTCCGCCAGCCACCTTTAAACTTTTTGTCAATCTGGTTATAGTTCATATTGTGGACGGTCATTGTTTGCTTGTTATGATAGTACATCTTTGACTTGGTATTGCCTCAGGCGGTGTGCACAGACGGAAAGCTTTTCAACCATCTAGAGACGATATGGCGCTTCAGCCCGGGCATTCCTGGCTATCCCCGCACGTGTACTGTAGACTTCTCTGTAAGTAGCTTTGCGGAGGCCCGTTATGAGCCTGTGTGTTTTTTAACATATGAACTTAACCTTTAATTTTCTCACTGACTCTCTCCCTTTTCTAATGCTGTATTAAAACAAAATACATTAAAAAAGTGTGTGTGTGTATATATATATATATATATATATATATACACACACACACACACACACACACCTTGTAATTTGTCTGATACAACAATTTCTGTAACTATGTGTGTTTTCATTACCTGTCTTTTCTGCGTACACATATCTCTTGTATTTTATCTGACAATTATTTCTGTAACTGCGTTTTTATTACTTCTGCGTACACAGATCTACTTTGAGTTCCGCTTCTTGCCTGTGTGTTTTTAACATATGACATTTCTAACTGATTTTCTCCCATTTTTAACAATGCTCTGGATCAAAATTAAATATATAAAAGAAAATAGACTTTGTATTTTCTCTGACCAAACTATCTTAGTAATAATGTTTTCATTACTTGTCTTTTCTGCGTACGCACAGATCTCCTTTGAATTCCGCTCCTTGCTGCACTCCCAGTTAGCCACCGTTTTCTTCGACGAGGTGGTGAAGCAGAACGTGGCCGCTTTTGAGCGACGAGCCGGCAAGCTCTTCGGCCCTGAGACTCGCATCCCACGGGAGCTGATGTTCCACGAGGTCCACCAAACGTGAGGCTGGCCCGCCCGATGCGCTCGCGCGCTCTCTCTCTCTCTCTCGCCCTTTTTCTCTCATTCTCTCTCGCGTTCTTTCTCTCTCATTATCTTCCTTTTTCTCACTCTCCCTCTCTTTCTCTCACTCTCTCTCTTTCTCTCTCTCTCTCTCTTTCTCTCCTTCTAGCCTTATCCCTTCCCATTTTATCCCATGGATCTGTACGCCACAGCACACCCCCACTGCTCCAAGTATCCCTTCTGGATGCGAAAGTGCTTCCTCATGTGAAGACAAAAGGACCAATCTGTGCTGGTGTCAGCCTTGAAGTTCAACCTTCACACCTGTACAGCTGTGCTCTACCTCCACTCAACGGACCGTCTTCATGCATCACTATTCACTGAACAGTCAGGTTAGGGAAGCTTTTCTTTTTTTTTTTACACAAAAACAGGAAATACATTCTGTGCTTGCACCCCAATTCAAATGACGATTATTGTTTGATATGGCAGATAACAGAAAACAGTGTTGTGAGGAAAAAAAACTCAGCTTTTTGTGACCAATATACTGTTGTAACTCTTCTGATTTTGTGTGCTTGGAACCATGTGACTGAAGGCACCCTAACTCCATTGGTTCACGTGGTCTATACACCTATGTGAGACCTCCTGACCCTGCAGTATCAAACAAGCATCACTCTTATGCTGGCCAATATTGGTTGCAACTGGTCATGTTAGGGAATAGTAAGTTCTGTTGTGTAGATTTTATTGGCAAACCCGTTGTTTTAATTTTGTTTGGGATTCTTGGCGCTTGGATCAATATAATCTGGTCAATGCATTCGTTGTATGATTTTTAGTGCATTGTTCAAATAGGTAAAGAGCTTTTTAATTAGTTAATGAACGTTGAGGAATGTGCAATTCTTGGGATGAAAAGGTGAGGGAAAACTTCCCCTTTACTGTGGTGTGATGTGAACATATTATTTAATGCATTACTTTTTAGCAGAGGGGGAGGGACTTGTGTCTTTTAAGTTTTGCTCATAGCCCACTTGGAGTTTTATTTCAACAACAGATGCTGTGGAAAGGTTGGAGGTTAAGTAAAGATCATTGCAGTGATGTTTCAATATACAGGCCAAGGCGACAATGTACTGTCAATCTATGAAACATGTATTAAGCACAGTTCATACTGTTGCAATGTGCTTTACGAGTGCAATATATTATATAAAGAGAGCAACAATTGACATTTAAATGATTTTGGTTAGCTTTGTTATTCTAGACAGGTCATAGCATGAAAGCATTTTGAGCAACCAACCAGTTATGAGGACTTATTTATTTTCACCTTGTATGTTGTGTATATAAACTGGGGAATTGCTATAGAATAAAACAATATCACAACCATTGCATATAATTCATTGTGTTGTGTTTTTAATAATAGCCCAGTTTGTTGGTAGATTTACATACAGATGATGCTGAATAGGGATCACTGTGACTACCTTTTTCAACTGGTAGTTGTAGCAAGAATTGTTTAGATTGGATATATACATTGAAAGAGCCTCAGATGTATTGAGAGCACATACAATTAGAAAAAGAAATAGAAAATAGAATTTTTATCAACTGGATCTTTTTGAATACGATCTATTTCCAAAGTAAAAAATATATTTAAAGAAATATTTATCTAAATGCCAAAAAATGTATTTGACAAACACATTATTTTGAGGACAGCTAGTTAAATTAGTTTCCCTAAAGTGTTATGCATTCATGCAGTAGAGAAAACAGAAGTTTAAGAAGATATCAGGAACAGGTTAAGGCTTAAAGTTAGATTGTGGGGCCAGATTTGAGACTCTACCTTTGTTCCACAATGCACTGGACTTTGTAGAATTGGAATCGGGCTAATGAAATGTGTCTGTGTGTGCAAGTGTGTGAGGGGCTACAGTGATATTCATGCGGACAGTGACATACAGGGCCGTTCGAAGGGCAGTCAATGTACAAGAAACCAGAGCAGGGTGATGGTATCTGGGGCAGCTATTAATAACAGTTGAGGAAAAAGGTGGGCACTACTTAAGACTATTTTCTTGGTTAAACCAATCTCCTTGAGAGAATAAACCTTGCCCCTTAGATAATATTGATTACTACATTTCACCAAAAGCCTGTTAAATAAATTTGTTTTAACTTGGCTTCAGATTTATTTTAGAAAAAGAAAAGGATTCTGAAGCCATCTTTAAATAGTCCTTATAATGAATGAGATTCCCACAGTGTTTGAGATGTTTCCAAATTGTAACACAACCCTCTGGTCACTCACATGACTGCAGTCCAAGTCAGGTTGTTCAAACTAAAAGATTTAAACTTTTTGACTTAGAACTGCAGGATTTGATCTGATCAAATGACAGATTGGCTGGGGGTTATTGTGTCCTTCTCAGGTGGCCACTTGGTAACAAAAGGTTGAGTGAGTTTTTACC
This sequence comes from Galaxias olidus, assembly GCA_026901105.3. Lineage (NCBI taxonomy): Eukaryota > Metazoa > Chordata > Actinopteri > Galaxiiformes > Galaxiidae > Galaxias > Galaxias olidus. The sequence goes on along the minus strand of JAPMUY010006907.1, from coordinate 25,944 downwards.
TTTACTTATGTAACAGTATCTCAGAAGTCATATGACTGCAGTTCTTTCCAAAGCCAGAGGAGGGAGATTGGCCTGCTCTGAGCAACTGTGCATGATTGGCATAGCTCCAACCTGGTCTAGTAAAGGTAGTTCAGATCATTATATATTTATATTTTTATTCTGTCATATAAATATTGAGGAAATTAGTTACAATACTTTAATCAGAAAGTTGGGGTGAGATACCTTAATTAAATCTAGCTCAGTTGACCCCATATCTTGGATTTGTCATTGATGTAACCTTGACTCACAACACCCAATAAGTTACATAGCACTGCAATTTTGTTAAAAACTTTTATTATTTTTCCTTTTTTGTTAAGTTTTCCAATTTTACTCTCCTAAGCACTTTTCTCGTCCTTTAACCTATCCTATCCCACCCCAGTTTCTCTGATAAACCCAACTGCAATGAATTTCCTTTTCAAACACAACCTTTACACTCCTTTGATCAAAATAACCAGACAAAAACAATAAGACGAACATGCCAGTTAGCCAGAAGGGGAAGACAAAAGCAAGTTATAGAAACTCCAAAGGATTCAAGTGAAAAACTGACCAAACTATTAAAACAAACTTAAACTAAACAAAATGGAGTGTCACAAAATCCATAAGCACACAGGTGAAGTTACTACAAAGAAACGAACCAAAGAGCAAGCTTGAAACATTCAAAAGTAAACGCCTGCCAAACTGCACCAGCAAAACCCATGGGAACAGGCAATATAACTATTTACAAGACAGCTGTAGTAATGGTACATATCTAAAATAAAAAATAGTACATTTCCAAAGAACAGAAAAAGTTATATTTTTTAATAATGCAAGTGGTCATCATATGCATGTTTAACCTATAGTGACTGTGTCAGTGATTCAAGCAATACAGTGGTGTAAAGCTCATACATTCAAGCTATACAAACCTATGTACACAAAGTATAAATAAACCCACAAAAAGGTTGAAGCAACAACGTTTTCTATTTTCATACAATATTTAACACTCCATAACCTCCCCATAAAGGACAGATTTTATTCATCCTGAAGTAGAGTGGGATTGGGGTTCTACTGCTACAAATTATAGGATTCCAAACTAGCAAGTGCTCATTTTGAAGTAGCAGTTTTGATCACTGAAGCGCTCTTTCCTGGGGATTCGAGTAACACACACACACACTATACATCAAAAATAAGACATGACCAACGGTATACAACGCTTTCCGGCAGTTCACTCGTATTCAAGCTTGCTCTTAAGCGTTTGTTGTAGCAAAACATCCTTCACTCAATACCTCTAACATACTGTTACTTTTTAAATGTTATGGTTTCTGTACACATCTATGCTTTAAGGTAATCCCGAATGCTATTTTAAGCACTTTCGGGGCTACTTAAAACAAAGACATTCAAAGAGAGAAAAACACAACATACCTTTCAGACATGGTTATTTTGATCGAGAAATTAAAGGTTATGGAAGACAGTACACAGACAACTGAGAGAGATGACAGAAGATTTATAAGGGCAATCTCCTTTCTAATGGATTTACATACTAGCATAGCTTTGCTGAACAGCTTGAACATTTTATTGGGAGAGGGCCTTTTCCTAAACTGGAGTGTTCATACTGGGAGTGAAAAGAGGGTGAGGCTGGGGTGAAGCCAAGCAAAATTGCATAGAAAAATATGGTGGTCATTTTAGGTGACATAAAATTGTTTTAAATGTTTGCTATGATACATCTTTTGCAATCAATTACATTCCCTTATTGGGTAGAACGATATTTCTGATATATTTTTTCACACCCTCGTTTGCTTTGTATGGCGCAGTTGTCTACAATAGTAAAATGGGGCCTGTGATTTTTGTGATGCCAGAACATGGCACTATGATCCTGAGGAACAGAGGTAGATTAAGCTCTGTGCCACAGTAGGCATTAAAACACGAAAGCAGCCAAGACTAGCATCTGGAAAGGTGCGTGGGGGATAGGGAACTAACAAAAATAAAAATGAAAGAACACTCCTATAAAACAAGAAGCTGGGAAACGTGTTCATCTGAAGTCTTCACAGCTTCTAAATATATGGGTGTGATGGGGGAAAGCTTGTGTCTATGGTTACCTAACGCTAACAAACTTCATGTGAATAAAGGCCCTTAATTAATTTTTTCCTTTCTCTCATTCTTAATTTAAAAGCATACTGTCTCTGAATCGCAGTCTCCACTGAATGTTGGTTAAGGACAACAGGGTCAACCCAGTAGAATAATTCAACATGACATTACCTCTTTTCCCTCCTTTTTTTCTTCTTCTAAACACCAGCCTCCCCCACCCCGCCCCAAAAAACACTTTTCGTCTTCCTAGGTTGGTGTTCAGCCCGACTTGGCCCCCACCAGGGTCATGAGTCCGTCTGTGCTCATGGACTTGGGGCGCTCCAGCGGGAAGCCCAAAGCTCGGCTCCAGATGAGCTGGGCAAGGACTCCCAGGGCCCGGGAAACGCCGAACAACACAGTGTAGTAGTTCATCTCCGTCATTCCATAGTACTGTAAGAGGACAGGACAGGGTAACAAGTTTGACAATGGCGGCTACATCGGTCAGATCATTATATTTTTGCTCTACTAGCTTAGCACTTAGAAATATGCTCATCATCAATTAGCCAAGTCTTATTCAATTTAAAACAATCCACGTAGTGCCTCCCCAGTGCAATACAGACAGATGGCAAAAACAATGATGAATTATATGATAATCAAAGACACCACAGCCGTGGTTATTTGGTTTCATTTAGCGAAAGCAAGCACCAATCCACAGGGCCCTACCTGCAGCAGAACCCCACTGTGAGCGTCTACATTGGGCCAGGGGTTCTTGGCTTTGCCCTGCTCCAGAAGCACGTTGGGCACAATCTTGTAGAGCTGAGCCACCATCTTGAAGAGGGGGTCGTTGGGGAGGTGTTTGAGGGCGAACTCGCGCTGGCAGGTGTACCTGGGGTCGGTCTTTCTAAGGACGGCATGGCCATAACCGGGCACCACCTAAGAACACACACCACATTCAACATGCCATCCAGTTACACAGAACTAGTTCTAAAGACTAGGGTAAAAAAAATCTGTGAATTATACAGATAACTTTCATGCTCTTCCCATCCGACTGGCAATAGAGGGAGAGGTGAATTCCTACCCGGCCAGACTTAAGTGTGTTCCAGATGTAATCCCTCATCTTCTCGTCGGACACTTCGCCTCCCAGCTCCTTCTGCAGGGCTGTCAGCCAAACCAGCACCTCCTGCAAGACACACACAAACACCAGCAAGATCAATAACACTGGCACCCTTAGCTCCAGCTCAAACTGTCTAGCATCCTTACTATTTGATGACTTTGCAAGATCAAGTCCTGGAGAAAAGGTCAAGCAGACGTTTCATGGAATCATAATCCACAAACTACTTTTTCATAATAACATGTTAACATGTTAATAACATAAAATGTTTAGGTCTGTTGCCACACTCATGGTGGCACCGATGAAAAGCTGGGCTGTGGGAAGGGAAGGGGACAGACCTGGTTGGCAAGGCCGTGAAGAGGTCCAGCTAGGCCATTCATGGCCGCGCTGAAGGACAGGTAGGGGTCGGACAGGGCACTGCCCACCAAGTGGCTGGTGTGGGCGCTCACGTTGCCTCCCTCGTGGTCACTGAAAACACAGTTCAAAAAGACTCTCTTACTTTTATTTCAGAAACCTTTCCAGAATATGGATAATACTACTTTGCAAAGACTATTTCAACAACACAAACAGCATGTGGACAATAGAGGGCAGAAGTCGTTGTTTCATCTCCAAGGCCAAATTCATGACGGGTCTACATGGTGGCAGCTTACATTTCATGTGACTTATCAAGTAATTTTACAGCCATACGGTAAAGGTTTACCTTCCAGTAAGGGGACAACAGAAGGAGAATGCTGCATATTCCCAGAGTGGCCATCTTTGTTTGACTAATCCTGTCTATAGTGTATTCTGTGTAGGTCTCAGATATAAATAGTTTGATACATCAGGTTTCTCAGCGTGGTGCATGTTTTCTCATCACAGACCTTAAAAATCCCATCTATAAAGTCAACAAACCGTCTAGTAGGATTTGGGGGGGGGGGGGTACCTGTGGATGGTGAGGTAGAGCCTCATCAGCTCCTGGAACTGAGCGTCAGTGTAGCCCAGCATGTTGGTGAAGTTGTGGGACCAGTCCAGGTTGGAGTCGATGGCTCCGATGCTGCTGCCCTCGCGGTACAGGTTGCGGTAGATCTTGGCCGCCACGCAGGGGAGCTTGGCAATCAAGTCCATGGAGTCTTCGTAAACGAACTATAACGCAGCCAGAGACGGTAGAGGAAATTAGCAAACCAACAGAGAAGGGGTATTTGGTTTTACCAACACAATGAAGACATGACGTGTCTGTTCAAAAAAACAGCAAAAAAAGATTTGCTTAACTTTACAAGTGTTAGCTTTTAAAATAGCAAAATCTGAAAATGACACAATAGGAATCTGTTAAAAATTTGTAAGTGTGTGCGTTGTGTGCCGTCTCACCTCCCAGTACTTGGCCTTGTTGACGCCCTCGGCGTAGGCCCGAGCGAAGCTGCTCTCACTGTTCAGCGCCGTAATTGCAGCGCTGAACTGGGACATGGGGTGCAGGTTGGTGGGGAAGTTATCCAGCATGGTGACTACGTGGGAGGGGAGAGCCGCTCTCTTGGCCCACTCTTTGGACAACCAGCCCACCTGGAAGACAGAATAAAAACACACAAAGAGGACATGCTTAGATGGGCTGGACTTCCAAGACTCGCTCCTCCACTTACCGGACACTTACCAACATTCCCACAAGCACTACTGTGACATGTAGTAGAATTTTTTTGGCACTTAGAACTCTAACATACCTAATGACTGGCACGTTACGACCTGCTAACAAGATAGCGTGAAAGAGCGGCAAATCCTTTTCACGGAATCACACAGGAGGAAAGCCTACTAATCCACTAAAACCAGATAAATGTTGGCAATGCGAGAATTGACCAGTAGACGGCTTCAGTCCAAGACCATAAATACACTCATGTGTTCTTGTTTTCTTGGTAATTATATTTATCAATGACATGATTAAATAGATGAACCATATACACTTGCACATATCCTCATGGTGACACGATATAGCTTTTTCTCCAAGTTGACATAATCAAGTTTCTCCCTCAACAATAAAACCCAAAAAGTTTACCAGCTCTCACCTGTTCGTCTGTGGGCACCTGCCCTGTGACCAGTAGCCAGAACAGACCCTCCGGCAGCGGCTCTTGACCTCCTGGAGCCTTCGGCAGCAGCTCCTGACACTCTGGAATGCTGTAGCCCCGGAAACGGATGCCCTGAGCGATGAAGGTAGGGGAAAAGCACAAATGAGTCCACACGCAGGCAAAAAAAAAAAAAAAGTTAAATAATAAAGCAGCCAGCATTACAAAATTTGGCAGGCTTTTACTGAATGCAGCTCTAAGTAGAGATGTTATTTAGTGTCATGTGAGATTAAGAGAGGCTGGCATTGAAATATGCTACAATTCCAGTTACATAATCCAATTAAGTGGATGCAATTTAGATAAGTGCTTTTGGCTATCCACAAACGGGGTTTTGGCAAAGGTGCTCAACATTTCATTGTGTAAATGTCTGAATTGCTGTTTTTTTGCAGAGGGAATGGTTTGAGGTGTACAGACCTCATCAGGATCCAACACCGAGGTTTCATACACCAGACCCTTCATTCCTCTCATTCCACCATAGACCTGTCGATAAAAAAAACACATAACTTTCCATTTAAGGCTGCATGCTGGATATCAAATTACAGCAGAATAGCTGTTAATACATTATGATTATATAATACTATGCTTACAGTTCCCAGCTTTAGTTAGTGGGTCATCCTCCAACCAACAATTACTTTACAAATGTATCAGTTCTTTTAAACTTAATGTCACAACACAAATTATGCAATCATGAGAAACAGCTTAATTCTCGTTTATTTTTCTGAAGAGGCCTATTTTTGTTAAAGCAAACAAACTTACGTAATGACCTTAGAGAAACATAATCTAAGGTCATCGTGGCAACCAGGACGAGGTCAAAGATTGTATAAAATCGCAAGCGGTGTGATACCAAAATAAGGACCTGAGTGCGTTCTCTGCACAGTGACCTTCAAGATGGGCAGTATGAGGAAAGAGTTCCAGTGACTCAGCCAAAAGTAACAGCTAGCATATACAGGCCAATTATGGGATGCTCCTGAGGGGTGATGCACAGGAATAAATAGGTTAGGGAGACAAACTAAACCTGATCATCTAGAAAAGATAAGCTCCCTTCAGGACACAGGCACAATAAGGCAATGTTGTATTTGCTTTAGCGATAGGATAGCTATACAATTAAAGTTAAAGTCCTCCTGACCAGTGGGGGGTCTAAGGGGTGGCCCCCTCTGAAATCTAATTGCCCCCCCCTCCACTGCCAGAATTTCAACAAGATTTAAGTTACATTCTCTCGGCCCCCCTTTCACTTGGCTTGTGTCCCTCTTGGCCTCCCCATGTGCGATTTTCTGTGCACGCCACTGCTCCTCACCATGTCAACAGTGACTTGGCCGATGTTGGTTTTGCCGTACTGCTGTTTGAAGCTCTTGACCCGGCTCTGCTCTTTGGGGACCAGGTCCGACAGGACATCCTTCAGATTCTGTAACGCCACAAACACGCAAGTATATATGAGCAAACGACACAATTCAACAAAACCAGCTTTGTGAAAAGAGTTGTGTGAAGACATTGTCAAGGGTGAAGTGTATCCCAGGTCCAAGCTACTTACCGTTGATGCGCTGGCATGTCTTGCAGCCACAAGGACACAAGTGGCATTCTGAAAAAAAATAAAAAATAAATAAAAAGGACAACTATTATGAACGTGTTCATAAACACTGAAAAGGAACAGCATGGTTGACATGTACTTTTCCTTCATGATGCTTGTAGTGTAAATAATTCCACAAATTATGAGCTCGACTATATGTCGGAGCAGGCCAGATGACGAGTCCTAAGAAACGGTGCTAATTTCCACCCTCTCTTGCTTGCAGTCCCGGAATTATGTTTTTAGACGACCTCTAAATTAACGAATGAGCCATGACATCTGCTCTTAAATATAGCACAGTCCTAACTAGGAGTACAATAATGGGATAGTCCCTTAACAGTAATTAGGCTACCTGTCTCAATTCAATTAACCACGGCTATCTGCAGACCATCGTATGGCAGCAGATCTGATTACAATCCTTGTTACTCCATCAGCACCAAATCAAGAGGAGCTGTTAGTTCAGAAGACGAGCCAGTAATTATGCATGCAAATAGCCCGCGGGCGATCTAGGTACAGCCACACCACCAACTTGGCTATGCTTCACCTCAGCCCTATATCTTGGCTATGCTTCACCTCAGCCACATATCAAATGAAATCAAATATTATTGGTATCTGAGCCTCAAGAATATGGCAACCGTCACACAGTTATGCCAAAAGCAACGGATCGGATGCATTGTACAGCACGATGTTCTACAGCTGGAATAAGACAAAAATAAGAGACCAGTGTAATAAGTCGACTGAACAAAAAAGCATGTGAAACTGAAATAATCTCTTATAACATGCACTCATATAATAGGCTACTAAAGCATCAAATGTGGCTAAATAAGGTCCCCCGGTGGCTCATCGGGCTAAGACGCACACCATAAATGCTAGTCCTTGATGCAATGGCCTGGGTTCCATCCCAGCTCAGGCCTTTCTGCTGCATGTCTCCCATTCTCTCTCCCATCTTTCCTGTCTAACAATAAAGCAAAAAACCCTCCCCAAAAGAATATCTTAAAAAGAAAAAAGTGGCTAAATAAAGGCCTAGATTGATATTTGAAGCTAGCCACGTCACACAATGTCCATGACCAACCCTACAATTTAACCCGCGAGACTTTCCCTGCCACTGTCAATCATCGGAGATTATGAATAGGGGAGATTAGGACTGAAGGAGTGGCTTTACATTGGTTAAGAGTATAGAAGGGCGGGGGGGTTGGCCCTCTGTTACGAAAGTGTCTGACTGGCAGCCACTAATCTTGCAGCAGACTTAGGAGACTAGTAGACAGACACACTTGCTACTGGTCACTGAAACCTGACTCGCCAGTCAGACCATCACACTATAAGGCTGTGAATGGGGGAGAGAGAGAGAGAGAGAGAGAGAGAGAGAGAACGAGAGAGCAACAGGGGTAAAGTGACATGTGGCTATCCTCCCATGGGGGCGTGATTCCCGCAGACACTGAAAGGTGGACTATGGCCTAGTGACTCAAGGGAGAGACAAAGGTATGTGCTTCCCCGTCGTAGTTACACATTGTCTACTCACGGCCACGTGGGATTAATTTAACTAAAGGCGTATCTGAGAATAAAGAGCGCCGCGCTCCCATGCCTAGTCCACCTGGCTGGCTGAGGGTCACGCTTTCTTAACTTTGCTAACACAATCCACACTCACAGTAATGTAACTGAATGCCAAATAACACCAAACTGACAAGAGGAATATGATCAAGGAGTACTATTGGCAGTGACTCAAGCATTGCATTAGGCAATTTTAGCTTATGTAAAAAGCACTGCTGGCAACATCTGATGAAAAAATGTTAATGGAAAAGTTAAATTTAAGGGTGGACTACGGGTTAAAAAAACTTTGGAAACTTCACTTCCTCTAAGTTTTCTCACTTTGCTGTTTGGCTTTTTGAATGTAACACAATTCTGGTTCATTAATGGGCAAAATACAAATGATTTTCTTTAAAAAATAACAAAAAACAAAGGTTGAGAAGATACTTATTTATTGATGTACTGAAAAAGATAAAGTCAAGCGTGGCTTGTAAAACAAGAAAAACATGAGGTTGCATATGACACCTATGAGATTGATGAGTAATGGTAAAGTTTCAAGTAAAATAAATCTATACATTCTATGTGTTATCTGAATAGAAACATGACCTTATATAGTAGTATGATCTTTATAATATAGTCTATTTGGTCTAGGGGAAAGCGATTAGAAAGTTTAATATTGTGACTCCTTTTCCTATCCAGCAAGTATGAGAGCCCCATTGAATGCAATGTTTAGGCTATAGCGCCACATTCTTATCCTTTGTCTTCTATGTTCGATAACATCTCTGCGCTAAAACTACCACGGATCCACCAGTCTTATGTTGTTACAAATGATCAGGTCAAACATTAAGAAGGGGGGAGGGGGGGGCAAAATATTCTTTCTTTTCTTAATTCTTAAGATTTCTGAATAATAGATGACTGGGCAGGAACATAATACTAAGTCTGCATAAAGTTCATTCAGGGTTTGGTGCTTGGTTGTGGCTTATATTTTATGACAGGTTTATGGTGCAGTCTCCTGAATTCCTTAACATAGAACGGCCAAAATTAACATTCAGGAGGTCATGACCTGTAAGCAGTCCAAAAAGGGTAATTTAGATCATCTGACAGCAGGTCAAACTATGTCACAAGGACAAAGTCAACATGCTGAGTTTGTCACAGTTGTCTACAATACAGAAAGACAAAAAGGACTTAGATCAACGCTCAAGAGTCAGGAGAAGAGTCACTTATGTCGATAGGTAAACGAAGGTCAAAACAAGTATGCAAATCTGAATGAAATAAGATTTTAAAGATGTACTTTGTAATTCTGATGTCCTCTGCAGAGACTGGATGCAAACGTCAGCAACACTGACAATCATGTAGTTGATTAAAACAACCTGACTCGATCTTTTGACTGAACGGAGAATCCACACTGCTTGACAATGGCAATGCGCAGGTCGAGCTTCAATAGCTTGCAAGCTAATATTGGGAAATCTGGCAATGACATACTTAGGTCCCATTCCTGGCAGTGTGATCACAATACCACACGTTGATAAAAGCTATTCGACGAATTATTACAGTTTGTAATCAAACAAACAATATTTACCAATGTGTGCTTGCCAGCCAACGCGTTGGCTAAGATATGCAACATTAGCTAAGTTACCTCGCCAACTGGAAACCTAGCTTAGCTTAACTCAGCTAATGCAACGATAGACCGAGTAACATATTAAGAGATAATTTCACCTCTACTTACCTTTGAATTAAGGAGTCTAGGCGCTAGCCTGCTGATAGTCAGGAAGGACATTGTGTCTGTGTGAAATTGTAAACTCCACTACTTGTTTTTTTATGAGAAAGCTGCTGCCTGTGCACCGTGGAGCTGGTTGAAGGTGCCCCTCCAGAAAACAGAAGGTTGAAGAGGGTTTGGGGCCCACAAGCAGCCGCAAACTTGATTGGTCGATAGGCAGTGACGCGCGAATAACGTAAAGTGACTTGTGGAAGTTGATTGGACCACAGCTACTGAATAAGGTGTGTTCAAGATCGAGGGACTTTACTGTTGAAATTTAACTCGGGCGACAAGTTCGAAATGTTTTTGATCAGACCGACTTATAATAACGTGAAGAACGAAAAGCACAGAAGGTCTCAGTTATGAAGAAACAAGTAAACTTAGCCTTGACGTAAACAATGCTTAATTATTTAATTTAAAAGATCCGTGAAACAAAAAATAAATGTATCAGATTTTTGAAGGGCATTCAGTTTCGAACAGACCAGGTACATGCAGTTCACCGGTATGCCCCACGGTTTTGATCGACACCACATTGCTGATAGAGGAAGTTGCCAGATGTACGATAATTATCGTATTTGTTCGATTATTTTGCCTCTGTACGATGTCGATAATGCCTAAAGTCCCATAATGTGCAATAATTTGAACATTTTGTGACACTTAATATTAATAGTTGTAATCAGTCTAGACTATCTAATTTTTCATCATTATGATCAAGATAGTAAAATATAGATTGTACTTCTGTGTTTACGCATATCTTCTTACATGATGTCTTTCCAGCCAATTATGCTTGTTGTGATGATGAGCGTGCAAGTGGCTCACGGGGCATGGTGGTCGGCAGCTTGAACTCTCTCACTTAAGCCTAGCTATTTATTTAATTAGCCTAGCTGATGGCCTAAACGGTTTTCATGCAGATTATGAACAGCCTAACAGTCATGTTGTCTTGTAATCAAATTTTTACAATAGTCTATGTCATTATAAAATCTAAACAATATAGCCTCTCTGGTTATATGTTTTCTGAAACTACACATTTAGGCCTACGCCTATTTGTTTGGTTATGACTCGTATGCAATCATTTTGCCCAAAATACAATAAGTTTAAGCCTCTGGTACGATACTTTAACCATTCCCATCTGGCAACGCTGGAGGCCTACTACCTGTAATTATCCTGTTTGCTTATGTAGGTCTGAGGATTGCACATGTTGTTTTAGAGAATTGTTAAGATTTTACATACTTACCAAAAATGTCAACTACCTTAACGAAGGCAAGCAAACTAAAATAGGAACCCAAGTGAATATTTTGGGGATGTGCTTTAGTCATATTTTTATTTCATCAATGTATTCAATAAGTTTGTGCATCCATGCAGACTCTGCATTGACAACAGCAGGTTATTGTTGTCAAAGAATCATGCGAGATTTATCAACAAGTTCCCAGTTGTTATCTAAATACCCTTTCTATAGTTTTATATATGCAAGAGTTGGTCATAAAACTATTGAAAACCTTTGTGGAAATGTATCCAAAAATCATATATTTATGGCAATAACTTTATAGGCAGATGTGTTTTACACATGGAAAATAGATCATGACCCCTACAGGATAACAAAAAAAAGAGTGTTGCTGAAGCATTGTAAACCACTCCACATCATGCAGCCTTCAAGACATGCATGTTTTTTTGTAATTACTTGTAAACATGTGGTATCAACACTATCCCAGGTCATATCTTGTAAACAAATAGTAAACATTATTCACAAAAGTATTAAGAGAAAACATAAATTCATAAGGATTTGCTAGGAAGAATTTTTAGGCCATTTGGTCCCTTCTCCTGAGCTCTTGTGCCTTGTAGTCCAACCAGATATAATGCAGGAGACCAATATTAGTCCTCAGAGTGTCTTTGACTCCAGAGGAAGAAGAGGAGCTCCCCTGCTTACTCGTCCTCATCCTCGGGGTCCTCCTTGGGAGGCAATAGAAGGCTGTGCTGCAGGCAGCTGTGGAGGTATTTCACCACGGTCCGCTGGAAGTGTTGGATGCTGCGCGTCTCTTTCAGGTTGTGGCCCTCGTCGGGGTAAAGCTGCAGGGAGTAGTTGGCGTCCACCTTCACCAGACGACTCAGGAGCTCGGCGCTATGCTGAAAATGAACTCGTGCTGAAGGGGTTTGAGGGGATAGAATAATCCTCACATGTAAAGTAAACATTCACTTTTATTTTAAATTTTTTCATGTTTGCTAATGCCTCTTCTTACCATCTGCAGTTCCGTGAAGAATGAGGAAGTTTTCATCTTTGAGCTTGTTTACCTCCTCCAAAACTGATGCAGTCTAAAGAAATACAAAGGAACGTCCTTAACCAGATATTTACAGTATATAAGCCCAATATTATAGTATGAAGTACGGATATTAATCTTTAAAAACACTTGAATATGGAGCTACTTTGTTAAATAAGACCCTTGTTATGGACAAGTCATGCAGTATCCTGCTATAGCACCCTTTTCTAAACAAGTGATGGCATCTTAGTGTAACTAATGTGATAATCATGTGATATAGCCTGCAGGATACAGTACAAGGGTCATGAAAGCCTCACTGTGTAAGTGTGTTCCTCCTTTGCTGGGAAGCCCAGATATCTCTCAGAAAAGGCTGAACCTGAGAATAGCAGCAACAATTAGTTTTAAAAACGAGAAATATGCTGTTCTAATTATAATGGTCAGTGTATGTCTTTTGTTTTTACGAACTTTTTGGTTGTATAACATCCGAATCATATGATCGTAACTCACTGTAAAGTCTGAAGTCTGTGATGGGTGCAACCACCGCTGCACATTGAAAGAGCTTATCTGTTGCGGCTAACATTTTCAAGGTTAGATAACCCCCAAACGCCTGCGAGAAAACCAAACGAGAGTAAGTAAACACACTCAAAAAGTGTTCTTTCTGTGTACCTTGTAAATAAACGGCAACTCTTAAATGTTAACCTTGCCATACAGCGCCATCCGCCGGTCATCAATATAAGGTTGTTGCATCAACCACCTACGGCAAAAAAAATAAAAAGTAAATTGTTTATTCATATTTCGGCATCAACCTGATGAAATCCCAGAGACTTTAGTCAATGACACAAAGAGCACTGACTCTACAACTCCAAGTTGATCTTTGACCCTCAGCGAGCCAAGCTTGCGTGGATCCAAATTGGCGGCCTTCTGACCTCGACCGACCCCAGTCCTGCCGTCCACCCAGGCCAAGGCCACGTCATTTGTGCTAGAGAGGACCTCGGGCCAGCCCAAGTTAAACTCCTCTGTCACCGATTGGCTGCCCGGAATTCCATTCCTGTTTTTACAATGTAAAAAAAGCTAAGGTCAGCAGGGCCAGCAACCAATAGTGGCATTGGCACATCCTTGCCATAAAGTTAAATACCTATACAGGGATTGTGAAAAATCTGGCATCTGAACAGCAATTTATGCAATCTGTAATGTATGGAATGTGGACCATATTTTAAATGCGAGGGTGTTTTTTGCAGACAAACTTACACAATAAGGAGGAGAGGGTGCAAATTGGCCTCGTAGCCCTGAGGGAGAGATAGCTTCAGGTGCAGATCTAATGAAACCAAAACAGGAGCAACATTACTGGGCCTGTCCAATCTTTAGCCGTACTATAGTCTAGGAGTCTGTTAGAAAAGTAATTTGTTTTCTAATACTTAAAAGACCTGTGGGCAGTAGAACACCAGTAAATGAGCTCCCCTGAGTGAGAGAGAGTTTGTACGATTAAAGTAGACAAGAGTGACTAGAAAATACACATAGACACACACACACACACATACATACACACACAATCCCAATGAATGCTTTTTGCCACTCCCTAACGGAGGGCATGACTGTGTCACCTACTCCCAGGGAGACCTAATCAACAAATTGGAGCTATTAAGAGCACTGCTATTTTCGCTCTCTTCTATTAGTAAGAGATGTGTAGAGCCACTGACAGATAACAACATGTGAACGTGAATTGTTTAATTTATAATGATTTACATAGCACATAGTGTATTCCTTTTTAACACAGTCCAAGGCTTCTTTGGGAGGGTTGTGAAAAAGAGATTTATTAAGAGCAACATGTTTAGTTAGAGGTCATGAATATTTGATGTACATGTACTTTACTTGTGTCAGGCCGTCTTAAATGGCCTTGCTTCCAGTGTCCAGGGGCCGTGTAATGCCATTTTGATGTTAATCTGAACCTTAATCTAAAAGCAGGGGAGAGTAGCTCAATCATCGTACCGTGGTTGTCTGCAGACAGGGTCCTGAAGACGATCTCTGGAAACCTCTTCCTTTCAAGAACCTCAGACAGAAGTCTGTTGTCCTCAAGGACTACGTATCCTAGGAGACAGAGCCTCACTTTAGCACAATGTCTATAAATGACTAATACATATATGAGACATAGTGGCATCTCTAAAACGCTAGAGGGCAGTGTTCGCAAGCAAAGCTCAGTCTACCAACGCTACTATTACTATGAAGTGTCCTTGCGCATTCTGCCACCTACAGGTTATTGTAGAAACTGTTTGAAGCAGAAATAAATGTTGATCGTTACATCATCAGTGTAAACGTGCTGGCAGAAGACTCACTAGAGGGGTCCTTTGTACTGTGAACAGTCACCTTAGGGATTCCTGGGCCTAGAGGAAAATATTCAAAGGAAGGTAAACCCACACAAAGATGAAAGACATGAACATGTCTGAAGGATACAGCTTAAATAAATGATTCACAACTCAAATGTTTGTATGTACATCAAGCATGTGTGGACTATGTTTGTGCACGTGTAACTGCATAGTTTGTTGTTTGTTTGTAGATATGTCTTTGCCTTTTTTTCTGTGTATTTTTTTTCAAGGAAGTGTGGGGCTCACCAAGGCAATAGAGAATGAAGTGAGTCTGATTGGGACTAAAGTCCGCTTTGAAAAAGCTACAACCGCTTATTAGGCCGCAGGACAGACACTGCCGCTGGAAGACTCCTTCTAGGTCAGCGCTGAGAGAAAAGACGAGATATGGCTTTTATCGACCATGATTGAACAACTGTAGCATAAGAGACCTATTTAATAATAGCTCTACCATTCAAATTGAAATAACAATAAAAAAACTCACACAAACAGGTCTTAATATGGGTAAATATATCGGCTACTTTTCACCTCAGCTGGCACTGTTGTGACTGCACTCCATAATTGTCCCTCTCCAGATCAATGCGTACAACTTTTAAATAACCTCAGATCTAGTTGAAACTAGTCGTCCTCCTCCATATACAGCAATATCAGTCACTGTGGATGGAAGCAGTGCCATAAAACACTGTATAAAAATCTATAAAGAGGTGTTTGAGTGAGGGCCGCAGCACATTAATCACAATGTGAGGGCCCTGGCACCTCTCAGCACCCTCTTCACGGAGCAAGGTCCCCTCTGATGTGATGGAGGTATTGCAGTCTCAATTGCTTTATTTTATTAAAGTCTATTATGTATAATTTTTTTTTAGATTTAAAGTTTTAAATTGTATTTGTACTTCTAGTTGGTGGGTGCCTTGTCGTAAGAGTTTCACAGTTCAGAATGACCCTGTGTTTGTCTGTGCATTTGATAAATAAAACACTTTGACTTTGACTCTGACTTAGCTTTGATGTGTGTTCCTAAAGTGCACTGAGGAGGAAAGGCTTTGTTTTGCTTTGCCCCCTTCAGCTCATTCATCACTGGTCCAGTTCCTCCTTGGCAATATTTTGGTGAATAATGGGAAACCATTCCTTTGTTCTCATTGGGTTGTTAGCTCTGAATCATCGTTTCTTATATTAAGGTTGAACGTGACAGTGCCATTAATGAGCTCAGTTGGCAGTGCATAGTGCTCATACTGGCAGGGTTAGGAGTTAGATGGATCTATGTAATGGAATATGATATAACAATATATATTTGTTGGTCAATGCCAGATTTTGTTTTAATTAAGAAATAAATTGGCCTATCAGAATAAATAATTTGATATATATATATATATATATATATATATATATATATACGTATATATTTATTAGTCTTTTATAATTAACAATTTGATTTTGAAGTGGAAGTGTAGTCTATGCGGATCCATCTGCAATTGGAATCTTTTTTAGTAACTTACCTACTATGTTTCTTGTGCTAGAAAATACTGTCACTTTCTCCACTTCTTGACTGAACATTTCCTTGGATCTTGTGTCACCAGCTTGACAGGGTCCTGAATCACTCAGCAGTGGGGGAAAACGTAGCCAGCTAATCCGAGTTTTTACCCTCATGAAAGATTAGTAGTCATCCTCACCTGTACAAATGCCTGCTCTGTCTTGATTCCTCGGTACTCAGGAAATAACTGTGAAACACATACCAAGGAAAGACTGTCAGTAAATTCCAAACATTGAACAGGGAGATAATTTTACTCTCTATATATTTACTCAAAAGAAATCCATAACCAATAATTACACCTTCACATATAATTCTAAATAAAAAACACTGATTCAGACACTGTGAATCAATGTGAGGTACTGACAGTAAAAATTTGTAAGCTTGTATAAAGGCTGTTATTCTGCAAAAAAAAAAGAAAAAAAAAAGAAAAAGACAGAACCCTCATCTATTTAGTTGGAAATGGATGGGTGTGCTTAGAGGCAAAAGCAGTGCAGTCAAATGGGCTTTGGGACTGCCACCATCTGGCCGTATACCTGCGGTTCCATTCCCTTCATGCTCTGTGATTTTGTCTCCCCCACACAGACTGACACCACAGTCTGTCTGAGAGTAAAAAGCCTGGTGCCCTCAAGCAGGCGGATAGAAAACAATGGCCTATTCTAGTTTGGGCTGTGCTATTCAAGTGTCTTGGCTTATGAAAATTCAGCCTAATTGTTAGCATTGTTTTTTTTATTTGAAACGTAATTTGCAACTATGATTTGCCCTATAAAACCTTTATAACAACCAATATACCTCTCTAACACAACAAACAACTCTTGGGAGGAGACCACAGAATTTGTGACATCTTAAAAATAATACTTGTGTTAGAACAGATGAGGGGATGAATTTACACTTCTACATGTCACACGCCAGTGATTCCTCACGTACATCTTGCCATTCTCCTCATCTAGGGCACACAGAAAGGTGACATCCCAGTTCCCGGACGTCAGGAAGCGAGGAGGGACAGAGGGTATGGCGGGCTGTGATGCCACATGGAAGCAGAGATACAGGGGAATGTAGAAACCGGCATAGAAAACAGAAAAACAGAGTGGTTTGAAGTATCATGTGGAAAGAAAAAAGGTAAACACTGAAACAGGAGTCAGACAGAAAATATATAATTATATCTAATAGATGTCTGAGGATGTATTGTTAAACTGTCGGTGACGAAACTCAGTACAACATTCAATCCCAGAAAAGACACCAGTAAAAGAAAAATATAAGTGGATTTAACCAGATGTCTAATATAGATACTCAAGAATAATCAATTAAAATAAGTGAAAAAAATATTTTAGAAGTTATGCACTAATATGTTATGTAAGGAAAACAACACTAGGGTAGTAAAATATCCAATACAACAATGAGGGCAGACTGCTGTTAAGATCTCTAATCACCAACGATTTTATCACACCCAGTTTTAAAAGTAAACAAGTGGGTAGACTCTAAACCGTGCCACGCTGACAGCGCAAAGCTTTAAAACTTGAATGGCCTCACACTGACCTGCGCCGATAGGCTAGCGATATGTTGGAACTCCCCGCGAGCTCCCTGCTTTGCAGGAAGGGTCATATAAAACACAGATCCATCGGCAGAAAACAGCGGTATCTCCTGTGTGGATAAAAAGCAACAGATAAAAGTTAGAATCAAACTAGAAATTATCACTCCAATTCAGGTGTCCTTAACCGTTGTGTACTAAATAGATGCTGGACGGTGATGAGGTCAGATGGCTACCTGTCGTTCGTTCTGCATTAGGTCCATGGCCATTTTGTGTTTCTGGGGAATTAGGATCAAACAAAATAAATATATAGTTTCCGCAGAGTAAACTTTACCTTAACCCTTATTTCAGGACTACCAGGGGAAAGTAAATATAGCCTACTGCAGTACGTTGATAGAAAATTCATCTCACGCAGCAATTGACCTTAAGCATAAGCTGCTGGGGAGAGATATGGGGGATTAAGGAAATCAATCCCGGCCCTACCGCAATGTGAACCGAATAGTACAAATCATATACAGCTCTGCGAGCTATAAAGTGCAGAGCAATTGGCTGACTAGTGTGTTATGACACCCCTCACCTCAGAGCACGCCCCCGTAGTGGCCTCACACACGCACAGCAATGATTGGTTCTGTTCACGGTTGAGCCAACGAACGGCCAGCCGCGTACTGCTGATCCAAGTCACCATGGAGATGTAGCTGTCTCTGCATGTGTAGCAGGGAGGAGGGGGATGGAAAGAAAGAAAGAAAGAAAGAAAGAAAGAAAGAAAGAAAGAAAGAAAGAAAGAAAGAAAGAAAAGAGGGCAAATTATCCTTTATTTTATGACCAAAACTGTTTTAAAGTAAGTAAGTAAGTAAGTACATTTTATTATAAAGTACCTTTTGAAAGCAGAGTTACAAGGTAAAACATAAAATAAATAACAATAAAAATACATTTAAAACAGTACAGAACTTAAGGAAAAAGGCTAAACAGCGCAAAAATAAAAAAATAGGCTATGTTTGGCAGTCTCTGGTGTGTAGGGGAGTAACAGGGGAGTAACAGGGGAATAACAGGGGAGTAATACCTTGCCCCGAGGTAATCTGGAGGGATCATCTCCAGCGTGTGAGCCGGACCATAGAGGTTCACCACAAACAGATTGACCACCGGGATGCTGGAACCAGCCTGCAGTAACAAAACCAGCCCACAAGAAGCGCCTTAACAACTTCACATGACACGGAAATCATTTACCAAAACCATCTGGGATTTTGCTTCATCTTCTTTACCTTGGGGTATGGGAAAAGCACATTAGAGGGGTATAGACCGCCTAAGAACAGTGGTATCTCCATCAGCGGGGTGGCAGAGTTGTTGATGGTGAGGTACGCTAGGCGAGCTCCGTCCAGGGACCACCAGTGGGCAGGGAAGGTCAGCAGGATCTCCTCTGTGGACCAGTTCATCGGAATATGAGCGTCAACAACTTCATGCACACACCATCAAAATGAAATCACACTATAATCTCCATGACAATATTAGGGGAAGTATTTATGTTTACCGTGGGTCTAATACAAAAAACAAATACCATTAATCCAGTTTGTTAATGTCCAGATTCAACAAATTAAACGGCAATAGAGGAGCACATGGGGCCAAATAGGAAGCATGTGTTACCTTCGTAGGTCCAGTCGCTGAGCCCATTGACCACTCGTCCTTCCTGGCCCGTAGATGTGAGGCGCAAGGGCTGGCTGGACACGTCTGGCTGGTAGTAGATGTCCCCATCCAACACATAGGCCTGCCATGGTGGGCCAGTGGGAGAAAGAGAGAGAGAGAGGAAGAGAGAGAGAGAGAGAGAGAGAGAGAGAGAGAGAGAGAGAGAGAGAGAGAGAGAGAGAGAGAGAGAGAGAGAGAGAGAGAGACAGAGAGAGAGAGAGAGAGAGAGAGAGAAAGAGAGGCACAGAGTGAAAACGAGAGAGATAGAGGGTGACAGAAAGAGAGCGCTGTGTTAATCTGTTATCAAAGACACTTACACAGGCCCAAACCCTGGCTGCCTGAATCAAACGCCACATTCGGTCCAAGAGTGAATGGATCGTCGGCCAGTGCTGCCAGGCGAGAGAGCCAATACATCTTAGAACTGCCTGTCAGTGTTCTGTGAATGAGCACACTGTTTGACACAGCTAAAGGAAGCATATTACAGAACGTGAAAAGTCAGCATGAAAAACAATATCAGCGGTGAACGACCGCCATTATGAAAACCAAGGTCATTTTACCTTAGCTAGTACTGCAAAGCTAATAAATCACTGCAATGGTCAGCTGACATTACAGACTTTGGAGTGAAAAACAGACTAGTACCAAAGGCACCAACCAGACTAGTACCAAAGGCACCAAACAGACTAGTACCAAAGGCACCAGACAGACTAGTACCAAAGGCACCAGACAGACTAGTACCAAGCACCAAACAGACTAGTACCAAAGGCACCAGACAGACTAGTACCAAAGGCACCAGACAGACTAGTACCAAGCACCAAACAGACTAGTACCAAAGGCACCAAACAGACTAGTACCAGAGGCACCAAACAGACTAGTACCAAAGGCACCAGACAGACTAGTACCAAAGGTACCACACAGACTAGTACCAAAGGTACCAAACAGACTAGTACCAAAGGCACCAAACAGACTAGTACCAGAGGTACCAAACAGACTAGTGCCAGAGGTACCAAACAGACTAGTACCAAAGGCACCAAACAGACTAGTACCAGAGGTACCAAACAGACTAGTACCAGACAGACTAGTACCAAAGACACCAAACAGACTAGTACCAAAGGCACCAAACAGACTAGTACCAAAGGTACCACACAGACTAGTACCAAAGGTACCACACAGACTAGTACCAAACAGACTAGTACCAGAGGCACCACACAGACTAGTACCAAAGGTACCACACAGACTAGTACCAAAGGCACCAGACAGACTAGTACCAAAGGCACCAGACAGACTAGTACCAAAGGCACCAGACAGACCAGTACCAAAGGCCCCAGACAGACTAGTACCAAAGGCACCAAACTGGTAGACTGATAAGGAACAATATTCAGTTGATCGCAGTGGCTTAATACTTTCTATTCATTGGACATTTGTGATCCATATAAGAAGCAAAATTCTATTATTCATGTTGATTATGAGGAGCACATGCATAAGACTCAGGGCACTGTTGACGGGGTGGGGTGATTGGTATGAAATATGTTTGGATGTGGTGTGTGTGTGTGTGTGTGTGTGTGTGTGTGTGTGTGTGTGTGTGTGTGTGTGTGTGTGTGTTTCCACCAGACCACCAGGCCAGGCACAAGAGTAATGATAAATACAAAATGAGTCTGAGTGAGTATGTGAGAGTGAGAATCTTACCAGCTGGTTCCCCTGCGGCCCCCACGCTGCATACTGCAGTGACGTCTGCTCCCTCTCCGGAGCGTTAAGCTCAGCAAGATCCCTGGGACGCAGAGACAGACACACACACACACACACACACACACACACACACACACACACACACACACACACACACACACACACAACACATGAACACACACACACGAACACACACACACGAACACGACACACATGAACACACACACACACACACACACACACACACACACACACACACACACACACACACACACACACACACACACATACATGAACACACAGACACACACATACATAAACACACTCTCACACACTCTCTCTCACACACACACACACACACACACACACACACACACACACACACACACACACACAGACATTAGCCCTCCATTAAAACCAATTGATTTCGAAAAAGCCACAAGTGGGTAAAGAGGTAGACCTTTGTGAGCCGAACGTCCTTGGCATTTGCGATATCGGCTTGTTTGTAAATATCATGAGAGAAGGAGAAAGGGCAAGATGCAAAGTGCAAAACACAACACTGGGGTTCATTCATGCAGTGGTGCAAGGGTCAACACAATTTTTTTTGGTCCTCCAGTGAACAGGCAATCTACCAAAAAGGCGTTCCCAGGCAAGTGTTGGTCCTTTTAAAATCACCGTAGAGATGCTCTAGTCTTACATTCATTTTACATTCATTTTTTAGCAGACGCTTTTGTCCAAAGTCTTTCATCAAAAGTCGGAACTCCAAGGTCAAGATTTAAACTACACACATACAAGTGGTTTTTAGTGTTTGGTTGCTGGTAACATAACATCCCTAATCGGGGGAACGTAACATCTTTCAATGCTTACAATAAACCAACCCAAAAGAAACGTCCGTCGAGAGAGAAATATTCTCTCTTGTTCTTACCAGAAGAAAACTAAAGAGGAGCTCTGTTTGTACAGGGCTTGCTTGCGTTGACAGTGCACATGCCCAGTGCAGCCCATGCAGTAGCTTTTACTGTAAGTGAATCTACATTACCTACCCAGTGGCCACAGTGTAGATAGCATAGGAGGCTGTGAAGGACTGAGAGAATACCTGCAGGAGGCAGACGACATCATGGGCACGGTGGGGACACAGTTACACACACACACACACACACACACACACACACACACACACACACACACACACACACACACACACACACACACACACTCACACACACACACACACACAAACACACACACTTACACACACTCACACACACAACACACACACATACACACACACACACACACACACACACACACACACACACACACACTCACACACAGACACACACAACCCATGTACATACATAAAAATTCACATACATATATACTGTGAGGGAAAAATACAAACACATGCCACACGTGAACCAAAGTGAATAATAGTGAACCACAGCAAACCATAGCAAATCATAGTGAAAGGGATGCAGTGGTTTGTTCGGTCTAGTGTTATGACTGCCTGCAAAATCCAAGCCAGCAGGTATGCCCATCACATCACACTCCACATGAACGTCAGATCTCGTCCTCACATAAAAGGACGAAAGCCCAGATCCATCCACACAGAGAGAAAAGTGACAGCGGTACATTAACCCAATGATGTGGTACTCTATATTGGGAGAGAGGGAGGTAATGAAGAAATACATTTTCTGAGACATCATAATTATCATTCCCACAGTGGCATAATTACAGTCATATCTCTCCTAACAACAAGGACCCATTGTGCCAACCCCGAATACAGGCGTCAGCTTAAATTAACAATCGCATAACGATGTTGAAGAAGATCACAATTAATTATTAGAGAGAGGGACAGAGAGAGAATCAGAGAAAGAGAGAGCGAGAGAAATACAAAAAGGGAAAAAGAAAGAGAAAAAGGAGATTAGAAAAGAGAGTGTAGCAGTGTGTGTGCACATGTGCTTGTGCTGTGTGTGTGAGTCCTAAGCATAATTGATCCAAAGGGCACCTGATGAATTTTACAAAAGGACGTTTATTGATTGTTTCGTTCTCTAACAATGAATTGAAGTGTGCTGCTGTTTCACCATCGGCCACGGTGAAGCATTTGAGAAGCTGTTCCCTTAAGAAATTTAATGTCACACCTTCTACACAGTATACTTAACAGAGAAATTGGATTTCATCCAGTGCTATTTTTCCCTAAACCCCCCAAAAACAAAAACGGTGGAGGGGAATGGAGGATAAAATGGAGGAAAGATCGCAAAGCTAGTGGGATTTAAAAAAGAGGCATAATGCTGTCCAACTATGTAACTATGTAATTCTGGGCATTGTAACTGCCACCCCAGCAGAACTTTGGTTATGGGGACCCGCGAATCCAGGCAGCGGAGCAACATCAGTTTTACGAGAGTCCAAATCGCACAAAGACACAGAACACAACAACAACAACAGGCAAGCACTGATAGGAGCAACAATATCTTTTAGAGATGGCAATGGGGATAGGGGGGAGAGAGACAGGCAGAAGAAGCACTAAAGCTGCAGGCTGTTGAACAGGCTACAGAGCGCAGAAAGATGAGACTGAGGGGGAAAAGCCAGGTGTCACTTTCTAATGGGCCAATGGTGGCACAGTGCCGTTTCCTCGTACTCTGGTTAATTAGCTCCTAAGGATTCGTCAACAAAAAAAAACAATGCGTGCCAGCTCATAATTTATCATTAGCGAGGCAGTGCATTCTTAGTTTGTGTGTGTAGGTGTACGTGCTGGCTTAAATGTTTGTTTGTAAGTGTGCATGCCTGTGTGTGTTTCTCTGTTTGTCTGTGTGTGAGAGAAAGAAAGTGTAAGCGAAAAGAGAGTCTGAGAAAATGAGATGGAGCAAGCAAGTGCCTTTTTGAGAGGGAAGGAGGGAGACCGAATTTTAATGTAGCCGCCAAGTGTGTGAGTCATAAATCCTCTCCCGCTGTTGTCTCCCCCCCTTATTGTCTCCCCTCTACCTCCCTTCCCATACCTTACCTCACCACCAAACAGAGGAGCCTCACAGTACTCAGGCCGAGCAAAAGCACACTCACGTGGGATACGGAAACAATGCGGCCATAACAAGATTACAACGCCTGTGGTATGACAGCAGATATTGGTAAGCATTGTGCACTGCACTGAACACAATATTGGGATAACAGAGTTCTTTCCCATCCCATTGTCTTTGTCTGAAAAGCGTTTACTCTCTGGTGCCTCCATATGCAGTCTATTGATAACGGCATTGTATTGTCTCCTGCAGTAAGGAGCAGACCCAAGTCCTTTTAAAAAAAACCAACCCCCCCTCGCCTTCATGTTCTCGTAGTTTACTATAGCTTCCTGTCCTCTTCATCCACCTCTTCCTCTCCAGATAAGCAACCCATATTCCTCTCATCTTAGAGGGTTTATTTTTTTCTCAGTGACACTGACACATTGTAGTTCTTTCACATTATGCTGTTGCACAAGCTCGATCATACACACACACACACACACACACACACACGCACGCACGCACGCACACACACACACACACACACACACACACACACACACACACACACACACACACACACACACACACACACACACACACACACACACACACACACACACACACACACACACACACACACACACCCTCCTCCAGCGCCACTGCCACCCGCCATCCCCTACCTCCCAATACACACTCCCTCAAAATCCATTTATTTTTGTCCGCCAGGCACAAGCCCTCCCTAAAGCCTAAGCAGCTAATACCAAATCCAGAGGAAGCTTTTCAGCATTACCCGGCCACAACCCACCTCCCATTCCATGCATCTTTCCACCGCATCTCAATCTAAGGGCAAACAGTTCATAACACCCCCACCCGCCCATCTCTTCCCATCCAGCGAGTGTATTTCATTTCTCTGCCTCTGCTCTGCTTGTATTTGCTCAGCCATTCTCAGTGACACACCGTTGCTCTTTTCCTCAATAAGGAAGCCGACTGTAATCTGCCTCAGTCAGCAGAAAACCCCCAGAGAAAAAGGGGAGATAAAAAAGTAAGCGGGAAAGAGAGAGATTGAGAGACAGAGCGAGGGAAGGGGAGAGAGGCAAGGAGAGAGAGAGAAAGTGAGCGAAAGAGAAAGAGCACGAGAGAGATAGAGAGAGAGAGAAAGCGAGAGAGAGAGAGAGAGAGAGAGAGAGAGAGAGAGAGAGGGAAGAAGAGAGAGAGCGAGAGAGAGAGCTAGGGGGGGCACAGAGGTGGGGTCTGGAAAGAGATCGGAAGAGAGGAACCCTACAAAGATATATCCCACATGCATAACATCTTTAGAATTTGTACAAACACACGCATGCTCACACACTTTGTGCTGTACACACACACACACCACACACACATTCATTGTGACTGTCTCACACACATACAGATGAGGGATGAGGGTATAGCTCCTGCCGTCAGTATGCTAATGAACAGTTACAACCACATCGTAACCCCTTTATACCTGGACTCCGGGCCCGTACCTACAGTATGTGTGATAAACTACTAAATTATTTAATCTAGCAGCATGGGCTTTACCGATAGAAGCATCAATGAGCTTCATAAAGCATCTGGATCGTCAGTGAGAATGTGCCAAACCCGTGGTGATCAGAGAATATGATCTTTAGTAGAAATGGAGGGAAGCAAGAGAGGTAGAGAGAGAGAGAGAGAGAGAGAGAGAGAGAGAGAGAGAGAGAGAGAGAGAGAGAGAGAGAGAGAGAGAGAGAGAGAGAGAGAGAGAGAGAGAGAGAGAGAGAGAGGGAGAGAGAGAGAGAGAGAGAGAGAGAGAGAGAGAGAGAGAG